>QEPC01010218.1:631753-667728 GCA_003113815.1 Sphenodon punctatus
GTGTTCGGTGTTTGGTCCGTTTGGTGCATTCGTGTTCGTGTTCGTGTTCGGTTGTCCGAACAGGCCGAGTTCGGGCCGAACACCGAACTACCGAACCGCGTTCGCCCATCCCTACTCAAAACCATCCATTTGCAGCAAAATCATACAGGCCCTCACTTTCATATCCAAAAGAGGAGAGTTTGTTGCGCCGCTCCGCTCCACCTCTGGGGAAAAAAACTCTTGTGAGTGCCGGGGGGCGGGGGGAACGCAGAAGCCGGTTGCGAGGGCTGGCTTGTCCCCTCCCCCACCCGGAAGTAGCCAGGGCTATAAAGCCCAGCGGCCAGCGGCTCCCGCTAGGACTGCTTACCTGTCTGCGCCGGGCTGACTCCACCTGCGGCCGGTGAAGAGGGGGTCCGCTGTTGCCACCACTGCTCCATGCCGCTCCGTTCCACCTGTGGGGAAAAAGACTCTTGTGAGTGCCAGGGGGCGGGGGGTGGGAACGCAGAAGCCAGTCGCGAGGACCGACTTGTCCCCTCCCCCACCCGGAAGTAGCCAGGGCTATAAAGCCCAGCGGCTCCCACTGCAGGCCGTGAGCCGCAATCCAGGTTTTTAAAAAGAAAACAATGGCAAAACTCAGTTTTGGAGTTCAGATATGGGATTATTCCCCTGCTGCTTTCTCCTTGCTGGAGCCGGTCCAGAATAAATTTCTTAGAAAAATACTTGGAGTACTGCCAAGTACTCCCTCGGCATTGGTAAAATTGGAAACAGGTTCCTTGTCATTGGGTGTATTACTTTTGAAATTGTTGCTATGCTTTGTATTGAAGTTGGCCCAGTGTCCAACAGAGTCCGTTACCAAGAGGTGTTTTGACATAGAAGTTCAAGATTATAAGTACCCGTGGTTGAAATTTGCTTATAATCAATTGAATAGGTTGGGTCTTTCCTTCTCTTTTTTGCTACAATTTCCTTTAAAAAGTGGGCTGAAAATGGAAGACTATCTGACATTGATGTACAAACTTTACATAGTCAAGCTTGTTTGGCTCATGTTTCCTCTTTTTATCGTTTAATTTTACCATCAAATAATGGATGCCAATATCTAAAGGATTTGACAAATTATGGTCTGAGAAGAGCTTTTACATCTCTTCGATTTCAGACCTTTGATTCAGCCATAACTGCTGGTAGTTATCTAGGTTTACCTTATGAACAGAGGAAATGCCTTTGTGGAGAGAATTTACTGGAGGATTTGGCCCATTACCTGCTAAATTGCCCGCTTTATGCAACTGCAAGAGCTAAAATGTGGTGTGAGATAAATTTTCCCTGGGGCTTGTTGCAACAGGATTTGCTGATTTTTTGCCTTTCTGATAATGTAATTGCAAAGTCAGAAATTGTGGCTTCTTCTGCTTTGCGGTCCAGTCACTTAAGGAAAAAAATTCTTTCTGCCAGGGTATGATTTCTTGTATATTTATGTATAAAATATTAGTAATCTTTTTAACCTGATGTTGGGTAAGTTTCATTTGCATTTTTTAATGGTTGTAGTATTGTATGGTTATTTTGACATATTTTAAATTCTGTTTTAAATGATTTCTTTGTCAAAGCTTTGGCCAGTACAAACAATAAACAAACAAACCTAGTTTATCCTGGGTCTGGCCAGCTGCTGGCACAAGCCCTAGTATAAATCTGAGCAATACCTCTGCCATTCCTGTTTGTCATTCCAAGCATGAGTCACTCTGAGACAGGCTCCCCATCCATCTGCCTGGGATGAGGTAAGGCTGTGTGTGTGGTCTAATATTTATATTTGTAATTAGCTTTTTATTGGGGCTGTCCTCTTCTTGCCCCCCTAGTCAATAACAGATCTACACATATCAGATGAATGGCCCTGTCCCCTATTTTTTCTGTTTAAACATAGTAGTGCAGTGTGGTTCTGCCAGTTTGACACACTTAACAGAGCCCCATACCTCCCGCCACTCACAACTCCCACCAAACACACTAACAGAGCACACAACAGCCACCCCCACCCCCCATCTCCACACACACCCCCACCACCACAACAACAACCAGACACACACCCAAACCCCACAAATACCCACTCGGACTCGCAGCCTTCACAGCATCCTCACCATGGGTGCACAGTAAATGAATCAGTTTCATGGTAACAGCATTTAGAAGCCCAACACTGGCAACTGTGATGACGTCATCAAGATGACCACCATCGCCTAAAGAATAAACCTCATTATCTTGGTATCTCTTGGACCTATTTTGTTGTGTAATCTCTCGTTGGAAAGGTATTTACATAAGCTACAAAACATGTCCATATGATTTGTGGTGAAAATCTTTTTCTTTTCTTTTTTTAGGCAAAACTTTGATCATTTTTTGAAGGTATTGTGAAATTGACTGGTTAATTACAACCACTATGCATAACATATAGAACATTCATTGTACCTTGGTTTCTTACTTTTCCAACAAGTCATTACAGGCCTGTGCAGCAATTAATAATGCCTAGAGAAGAACTTCATGGACATTGGATCTTATGTCCTAGTGAACTACACATATGCTTCATGGCAATTCATGCCATCGGCTCCTTCATTAATGGAACAGGTATTCTTGAGATGTGGGGAGTTTTGTACAGTGAGAGCACTGTGCATCAAATCCTCATGGGTAATCAGTCTTCGCTACAAAGCTACAGTAAAAATATTGGAAGTGTGATGAAGTTCATCTGGTGTTTGATACATTCACTGACGAGTCAATTAATAATCTTACTAGGGACAAGAGTCCGTTTCACCAACATTACAAAAATCAGTGATAATACCAATATCTCAAACATTATGATGAAGAAGCTAATGTTGCACATCTGCACTAAAGGTGAGTTAACTGTGTACCTTGCACACAAGATGTTACAATGCGCAAATAATTGTGCAAATGACTTTGTTGTAGCTTGGCATACTGAAGTGGCTGCCACATACTGTTTCTTGAACTCAATTAAGAGTACACAAGAAGAGCTGATACTAAGATCATCCTACATGCCATCAATGCTAAAGAGACAGGTGCTACTAGACTTATATTTTCACAAGACACAGATGCTTTAGTCCTTGCTGTGAGATGCTACTCAAGACTTCCTCCACATTCTTTTTGCGTGCCTGCTTCAGGTGAATGGATTCCACCTGCTGACATATATCTGTCCCTTGGACCGTTAAAAGCATCTGCCGTGCCTGTATTCCATGCTCTCGCAAACTGTGACTCTACTGGTACTTTGGCAGGAACGGGGAAGTTATCTTACTGGAAGGCATTCAATTCAGCAAGTGAAGAGAAACCCTGACAAAGTCGTGGATGAACTGGAGGCATTCATATGCCAAGCTTATCATATCAATACCAAGATAACTACACTTGCAGAGTTATGTTGGTGGATGTTAGTTAAAAAACAAATCCATGGGGAAAAATTGCCTCCAACAAGAGGTGCACTAATACCTACAATCAAGAGGGGAAACTATCAAGCACTGGTGTGGTCCCAGCGTGATATAGAAAAACCAATCCTTCTGTCTCCCGTAGGAAATTGGTGGATAAAAAATGATGATGAACTCCAGCAATGTGTGACATACAGTGTGCTCCTGCATCAGTCCTACAGTTGATAAAATGCTCGTGTGTACAAATGCTTTCGACCCTGCAAATTCTTGGCCTACAACCTACCTTGTATTGAGATGTGCGCATGCAGTGAAGATGAACTCCTTTGTGATAATGCGTTTTCCAGCAGAGGTTACAAAGAAGATACTGATGACTAATACTGCAATTGTGTCCTGCCATGTGGAACATTATTACTAAGTTATTGCTTTTGCAAAACAGAGTTTCATGTTGCAGTATTGTGCTGTATTACAGATGGTGGTGTAATGGAGCTGGAACACGGGGAATGGCGTTCTGGCACTTTTCCTTTCTCTTCCCCCCACCCACCCCCTCCCTCTCAGCAGCTTTGGAGGCTTTGCGGGGTTCCTGCACTCTTAAAATTACCACTACACCACTGATTTCAGAAGATTTCTGGTACATTGGTTTTTTTCCCCCTAAAATAAATTATTATTGTTATATGTCTTGCTGTGAGCATGATTACACTTGTTCCCTCTCACATGCTTTTGCATAAGAAACATCTGCAGAAGTATTTGTCCAATTTATTGAATATTTTAATGACTTGTTGGAAAAGTGAGGCACCAAAGTACAACAAATGTCCTATATGTTATGCATGGTGGTCATAATTAACCAGTCATTTTCACACAATCTTTAAAAAATGGTGTTTGCGATCAGTTTTTCGCCTGAAAAAAAAAGATTTTCACCACAAATCATAAAAACATGTGTGTAGGTTATGTAAATACCTTTCCGAGAGCTTACACAACAAAATCGGTCCAGTAGATATCGAGATAATGAGGTTTGTTCTTTATGCAATGGCAGCCATCTTGGTGATGTAATCACAGCTATGAGCCACACATGAGAGAGTGACACCATGGATATTCTTCCTCTACAGAGGTTTATGAATTGAATGAAACCATCCGTATATAATTACCACAAACTTTGCCACAAAATTACATAAGCTCCCAGGCTAGTAGCTCTTTTTGTGTTCCTTTTGGGGTTTATGCTACTGGTTTGATCCTTTCTTGTTGCCGATATACAGAGAGAACTGGCCGACCCATCCTGTGAGTCAGTGTATGCACGCAAAGTGTGGCACATACACACAAAAAGCACTGCGCCTTTCTAATACTGGAACACATTTTAATAGAGGTCTAAACACTCGGTAGATGCCTAGGTTCAAGGGGTCATGACCAGATTACATATGATATGAGTAAGAAAAACATAGCCCTGTACAGCGATATGTGTCCCTAATACTTTTTAAAGGGATCATTTTTCATTGATTCTTAGACTGACAGAGCTGAGCACCAAAGGAGCTGCTTGCATGAGAGTACGGGTGTTAACAAAGGAGAGCATAACCCACTGGAGTCTGGATTTGTTCTGTGTAGCCCCCACTTGCATGTTTAGCATGTGGAGCCTAATTACTGGGCAGCCCCCTGTATATATTTCATGTGCATTTGTGCAGTCCCCCACTTGCAGGTTTAGCGTGACCAGTTTAATATGTGTTCTTCCTTGCCCCACTCCACTCACCAGCCCCCTTCTCAGTATCCCACCCTCTGTCATGAATCACAGCAGCGTTGAACCCCTTCAGTCACTTCACATTCCCTGTACCTAAGACACTACTTTCCCCAAAGACATTCATCTTTTCAACCTGATAGATGTACTCCTGGTGGCAACCCTCGCTGTCATCAAGGCAGTGATGAGAAACAATGACAAAGAAGGCCCAGCCCTTGTTATTTACAGCCTTTCTTCTGGCATTGTACAAACCTCAAGGAAACATTCGCATTCAGATCCCACTCGCTCACTTCATCTGGAGTTCCCACTGTTGCATTCTGCAAAACTTGGAACTGCAGTATGGTTGCACATTGTCTGCACTATGCATACATCTACAATGAGCTTCTGTGGCGTTATGATGCCTCATGCTCGTTCCAAGCAAAAACTACTCTTTTTTTAAAGATAAGAAATTATGAGCACCTTTCAACCAATGGGCAATAGCATCCCACCCCTGCGCCCACATACCAGCCCCCCTTCTTAGTATCCCACCCTGTCATGAATCACAGCAGCGTCAAACCATGGGAACAAGAAACCGCCCCAGCTATTTCTTTCTTCTGGGCTATTTATGACTCCAGGAGGTGGTCAAGCATACACACACATCATCCCGGCTCTTGATGCTATTAAAAACATTTGGTGCGTGGTCAGCAGAGTTCATGGACATCAAAACCGCAGCCATAAAGAACATGCCGAGAACTTCCTTATGCTCATTATTGCACTCCAGGCCTTCCTTTCCACTGCTGTGTAGAACCTGCCAGTGATCAATCAGATCCAAGCCTACTGCTGTCATTGGTACAACAGGATGCAAGGCACAGAAAGGCGCTCGCTTACTCTCTAGCACAGATAGTTGGGTGCACCACACCATGGAGGTGGCTCCTGCTTCGATGCTGTGCGCTTGCCTACCTCCAGCTACAACTGGAGAAATGGAGCACAGTGATGTGGTCACCCATCCCCATGGAGAAACGCATTGCCATCTGGAAGCTCGTCACTCCAGATTCCTGCCACTCCGTCACCCAGCAATTTGGCACTGGAACCTCCATGAAGGGCATCATGCTAGTGCAGGAGGGCTTTCAGCAGGAGGGGTTCCAACATCTGCCTACCCCATAGCAAGGACGACTACCTGACTATCTGATAATTTTAACCAATCTTTTTGCAATTTCATTAAAGCCTTTAAAAATGTTTCCTGTGTGTCACTGGGTTTTCCTCTGGCCCATCCAGCCCCCCTACACACACACGAGCGCACGCACACACACAAGCATACTTTCCCTACTTAGGCTCCCATCCCCTTCCCGTGCTATTTCCTGCCCGGTGGCCTTTCCCTGTCTGTTCCTATTGGCATTTGCAGATTAGCTGGCTGCAGGCCTAAACCTCTGTGTTTCCTGTTGACATTCACAGGCTAGTCAGGTCTGGGAATGGCAATAGGAAGCACAGGTGTGCAGCCAGCTACTCTGTGACTGTCCTGCCCCTGGCCTTTCCCTGTGGTTTTCCCACAGTAGTTTCTTTGTACCCAGGCTTTCCCCCGCAGGGCTCCTATGCACCCCCCTTCCATCCCACCCTCAAGTCCAAGCACACGGTCAGCAGCCTCCCCACCCCCCCCATTTCAGTGTACTTATCCCTCAATCCTTCCCTTAAATGTCCCATCCCCCAAAGCGACATACCGCCATTCTCCACATCTCCCTTTCCCCAAATCTTTCCTCCTTTCCCAGAAGAAGAATTGGAAACAGTTGATTATGAAAAATTAAAGAACTTGATTAAAATTAAATTAAAACATTTTCTTTTTCTGTCTCCTACTTAGGGAAGCTTGGTGTGATTGCTTGGGTGGTGGGACTGGCAGAGAGACATTTCCCTGAGCCTCCTCCCATATATCTGGCTGTGGATTGGGTGCTCACAGGAGGCATGCAGGAATGATTGGTTGGAGGGAGCGTGTCATGCCTGGCCCAGGCATCAGCACAGCGCAGAGAGGGTTCGGGTGGTTTTCCTGGGAGATGGAGTGTGTGGGCAGTTGGGTTCCACCTCTGGCAGTCCAGTGGGCCCAGTGCCTGTCCAGCCACTTGGCAGCAAAGGCCTTGCAGTGTTCTGCCACACCAACTGTCTATGCTCCCTGGCCATGTGATTAATGGTATCACCGCGTGGTCTCCCCAAGCAGCTTTGCAAAATCCTTCCTGCACCTCCAGTTGTGGGGCTGTAGGTCCTGGTTCTGCTGGGCACTTGTGGGAGGGGGTTCTGTTCGTGCCGGTTGTGCTGGAAGACTTGTAGCATGGCAGCAAGGAAAACCATTAGTTCAGACCGCCCCACCCACTTTCCCAGCCTGGCGTTTCAGGTCCCTACCTGAAGGAAAGTGGGAAAGACTACCTGCCCTATGTGGCTGCTTGGGTGGTTGCTGTAGTGGGATCACAGTGCCATGCAATTCTCCTCCAGCAATCACTGTACAAGAGTGAGGAACATACAGAAATCAACCACCCCACCACCATTTGTGCCCCCCACCCCAGCTGCCATTTTGGCTTCCACCCCCCATGCCAGCCCACCATGGTGCCTTCCCTTGCCACCCACTCCTGTCCAAACTGTTCCTATTGTATGGAGCTGTTTCCCAATGATTTTCCTGATCCTCCTCCACATTCTTCTGGCCACCTGGCAAAACAGTAATCAATAAACAACATAATTAGATAACAATAAACAGAAGACTTAATAACAATAAACAGAAGACTTGCCCCCTCCCTTCATACCTTCAAATCTCTCCTTAAAACTCACCTCTTTCACTCTGCTCTGTCTGACTCTTTATCCTGCTGAGCCACTATTTCCTATACCTATGGTCGGTTTACCCTTATCCTTGCCACATGGACCTGTCTGCTGTCATTCTCATCGTAACCAAGCCAAGTACGTGCACTTGAAACCTCGCATCTTCATGAATGTTAGACCCCTTGTCTCTCCCTCTGTTCCCCTTCCTATGTTCCCCTTCCCCCAGCTCCTGTCTCTCAGATTGTAAGCCCTAGGGGCAGGGACCATGTCTATTTTATTACTTTGTAAAGTGCCAGGTTCACGGCTGGCACTATATAAATATTTGTTAATAATAATAATAATGCAGCTGTGTAAACATGACTCTCTCTCTCTCTCTCTCTCTCACACACACACACACACACACACACACGTGCATTCACTTATCGTTCTCCACCTGCACCACTGCCTCTACAAAGGTGGCATGTGGGTCCTCTGTGCCCTTGACCAGAACCTTGAGTGGTTTCTTGAACAAGGGTTGGCTCTCAAGCTGGAGGGGATACACTGTGAGAGTCACATTGTCCATATCTATGTTTACCCGTCTTGACTCTGGGGCAGGGACGGGCATGGAGGGATGTCTACCGGCAGTCATGGCTTCCATGGAGAGAGGAGGAGCAGTTGCATTTGAAGTGGATCAAGTAGGCGCAGGCAGTGGGGGAACCATATCCACCTGCTTCTGGCCCTCATGATGACACAGTCATACAGGCAGGATGGAACGATGGCTCCATCTACTCAGAGGAACCAGTCAAGGAACTTTTAATAGGGCGATGTGTGCCTCTCATGGCCAGAGATGAAGTTGTTGTCCCTGATCTCTAGTCCTTGACCTGCTGATGGCACTGGTTCATGTCTTGGGTATAGCCCTATTGCACCATTTGGACCAAGATCTCTTGGAGCACTGCCTTATTCTTGTAACACTTCACCAAGTCATATTGGACATTTTGCTCCCCCCATGGAGCGATGAAGGCCTTTGTCTCTTCCTTGTTCCAGGGAATACAGTATTGGCAGGTGGATCGGTAGGTGCAAAGCAACTACAGTTGGGTGGTGGTGGTGGCAGTGGTACTGTTTGTTGCCTGGCTGTCTGTCTGAGCTATGGCCCTGGTGATGGTAAACCTCTGCAAGTCATTACAGAGAATGCAATCAGTGCAAGCATCAGGCACATACTACCAATCTCGAAGGTCTGGGAGAATGAATGTCCGAAAACAGCATGGTGCGCTTTTAAGGTGGACGTTCCATGTGTGTCAGTGAGAGCGAGAGTGGAGAGAGGGATTGGAAGTGGTCACTCATCGATCTGCTCTAGGTTTTTTGCCCACAAGTCTATGGTGCTGGTGGACTTGGACATATGAGTGCACATTAGCCCAAATTTGCCTGCATGGTGGGCTACGCATGCTCAGGGACTGTGCTGTGAGTGGGGGCTTTGTGTCCAGTGGGTGGTGGCCATGCGGCCGGTGGGGGCAACCACCTAATAAATGGGCAGGTGAACACCTACCTGGTATGGGCTAACGTCTCAGTTTTTTATTACCCTAACTCTCGCTGAAAGTCACTGCCTCCAGTACTTTATAGCTGTGCTGCACTTTCAAGTCATATTTTCTCAGTTGGTCATACTTTTTAGATGTTTGCTTCCAAAACACATGTGTGTTTGCATGAAATTTTGGAATGAAACTTTCTCAACATGTCAGTACTTTGGCACACCAGTACCATGAACTTCCTAGTGCCCTTCAATATTTTGAACTTTTATACCAGTCTGCTGCGTACATCAGTACTTTTCTGTATACTTCCACATTCCACTCTCATTGTGCAGCCATGACAACACTGTTGTTATCTTTGTTCTTACTCACAGTATGTAAGCGTGTGCTTTCTTGGAGGCCTGCTTGTTTGGTTTTTTTAAAATCAGCTCTGAAGGTAATTATCAGTGACTGTTCTACTGTTTGCTATTTTTTTTTTCATGGTGCTATCCAGAATCTTGTATTGTACCCATAGCCCTGGCACGTCCATATTTAAGACCTTCTTAAAGGTGTTGAAGGACTTCTCTGCAATTTGAATGAGTGAATTTAAGTTGTTTGGGACCACCCTTCTGCAATGTTTGGGAAGACCTTTAGTAGATATACTCATGTACAAAAATGAAACTTTAACACCTACAGGCGTCAACATGACTTGATCACAAGAGGTATTATACCCTGCTGTGTGTATTACTGTGTGGGAAAAGTGAGCTGCCAATTTTTAAGTGATATGGCACAAGTAGAGTTCATTGTAGTACTTGAATTTTAAACTGGCAAAGTCATGAAGCAGGTTGCTGAGGTCAACACCTGGAAAGAGTGGCAGTAATGGCCAGGTTTAAATTGAAGAATGCATCTTGGTACCTGCCAAAATCTGATTGTCAGAAAGCGGTTGAAAAGTTAACTAAGCTCCCAACTTGCAAATTAAATGGCAGATAAACTTCCTTTAAGGAGGAAATATCCATTGCTTTTTAGGCTGGAAGGACCCATTATGGATATGGTGTAATCTGAAGGTCTGCACTAGAACACAGAGATAAGTCCCAAGGTGTGCTTTGTTTGTTTGGTTTGGGGATTTTTTTTGTAGGAACACTTTCCTGAAAGTTGCTGCACACTTTAAATTCCTCCTGCAAGAGGAATAGTTAGAAGAACCAAGAACTTACATTTCAGCTTCATCTCCCTTACTTTATAACTTTAAACTTATTCCTATGTAAAAAATATAAACAATTAAAAATTGTGTCAATCATTCAAAACTATTTATAGTATATTTGATTTTTGAATCAATCTTTTTATTCTGGGATCAACTCTGCCAATTATCTTTTGCGGATAATTCTTCCTCATGCTGCTTCTGCTTGGCTCTTCTGTTCTCTTTTGACCTTTTCTTTAACTTTATTTTTCTTTTCTTTTTTTATGTGTCCACCCCCTCCACCCCCCCATAGCTCTGCACAATAGCCAGGGGTCATTGCTCCAGCTCCAGTAGAAGGGTTTGGGGTTTTTTTGGGGGAGGGGGGGTGCTCCCTCTGCTTCTTTCCTTGTTCTCTGAGCTAGAAATACTATTTTCTTAATATTGGAAATGGAAAGAGAGGGTAAAGAGGGCAGCTGCAACACCGTGGAATTTGCCAGGTGGTAATGACCTACCAGTTTGAGAAATCCTGCCTTTGATCAAGAGTATCTGTCTGTATGAGCTGAGCCAATCCCCATCATATCCTGCAGTATCGGTGCTTTCCTAGTGCCTAGTTGCCATTGGGGACTGGATGTGGGTGAGCTGACTGAAGCTGAATCCAGACAAGACTGAAGTGTTGAATTTGATGGCTGGCCCAGTCCTGTGATTTGCGTGGCATAGGGACACCAGTTATTGATGGGATCCAGCCTCCTTTGGTCACTAAGGTTTGTAGCCTAGGGGTACTCCTGGACTCATTGTCTGTTTTCACACATCCATGGGGGATGGGTGGAGGCGGTGATGAGTGGGTGGCCTGTCCCACGGATGCGTGCCCATCTCCACGCATGGAGCATCTGCCATTGGCGCCCGTTGCACCGTGCATGGGCAATAAGTGAATGTGGATGGAGCCCGGGAGCGTGCACGTACATCCCACCCACCGCGGTGATCCCATGAATCCACCCACCCACCCACACGTGGGGGGGGGGCATTCATGCGAAAAGGGCCATTTTTACGGTGGCCAGGAGCACTTTACACCAACTCCGTCGGATGAGAAGGCTACAACCTTTCGTATCTAATTCGGACTTGGCCACTGTCATCCATGCCTTTGTAGCCTCGAGGCTAAACTACTGCAGTATGCTTTACATGAGGTTGCCCTTGATGGCTGTTCAGAAGCTGCAGCTGGTGTAGAACATGATGGTCTGTCTTTTGTCAGGGATGGGTTTTTAGGAGCACATCACACTGCTGTTCCAGAGTCTACACTGGCTCTCTATAGCTTTCTGGGCTCAATTCAAGGTGAGTTCAAGCTGGGTTCAACCTACAAAACCCTAAATGGCCTGGGCCCCACATGTCTGTAAGACCACCTCCCTCTTATGTTCCTCCATGGTATCTGAGGTCTGCTGGGAGTGCTTTCTTGTGCACACCATCTGCCTGTCAGGTTCATATAGTGAGGGCAATCAGAGAGGCATTCTCAATACTGTGGAACTCCCTTCCCCTGGTGGTTCGTCAGAACCCAAGCCGCCTCATCTTCCAGAGGAAATGTAAGACATCTTTACTTGGCCATGTATCTGGCAACCTGGGATAGGATTTGGGGGGAGGAATTTAAATTATTTATGTTTTTGTGTAATATGATTCACCCTGAACCCTCAGGATAGGGTACGATAATAAATTGAAATAAATCAAATATATACATGGATATTTAGTCACGGCACTCTACTAGCGTTAGTGCTTGTAGTGATATTCCATTTAGTTAGTGATGCACTGGAACAATCTTGTATATCAAGACTAGTCAGATCCTCACCCTGTGCTGAGTTGAGAATTTTGCCCTGTAACTGATAGGAAGTGATTAAATGATGTTTATATGATAGCCTTGACGGATCTGTGTTTCCGTGCTAGTTGAACACTTTCTGTTAATGCTGTTTCTTGATAACATGAGAAAGACATCTTACAATAAGATTAAGAGTGGTATCACTATTTGTATTATGATTTTAGAAACTATTCACCAGGCCCGCAACATTTGGTACTGCTGCCAAACTCAGAGTTAGTTTCTGGCTTGCCACTGATGTGTCAACAGTGCAAAAGGGAAAGGAATCCAGAAGTGTTCAGTGTTTTCAACCATATTGCAAATTCTTAACATACAATTTGTTATTGGTGCCACATTGCTGCTGTTATCTTGTGTCCCCATACTTCATCCCCATACTGCCATTGATTCTTTATTCAGAGTTACTATCAGTTGCTTAAAATATCGTTCAGCAATTTTTTTCACAATTTTATTCACTGCAAGGAATAGTTACTGATTTTAAAAACTTTTTTTCTTTTAAAAGTACTGTACAATTTTATCCACTTTTTCTTCCTTTTTGTAGGCTGAAACCAGAAAAGCTGGAAAAAGAGCTGCTTAGACATTCTAAAAGTGCCAAGAAAATGCATGGGGGAAGGGTCACTCTTAAAGAGTTTGCTGCATACTTGGAAGTCTCCATTTCTGATACGTTAGAAAACATGTTTGCTCTTTTTGATGAGGTAAGACACACCACCCAGTTAGGGAAATAACATTTCTTAGCAGGTACTCAGAGTTGTGACATGTGGACGCTACAAATCCAGTTCCAACAATCGTATTTCTGGAATGTTTCTGATTATGGCCCTTGCCACATCCAGCAGATGCAGTTTCTGATTCCACTGCTGTCATGCAGCTGAGATTTGAAGGTTTCTTCTTCGAGTTGTACCCTCACAGTGCAATCCCAGATTCCACTCCCCACCTCTCCTCTTGCAGATGCTTAAGTATTAACTTGGCGGGATTTGTATACACACCTACGTAGGAGCAAGGGAAGAGGTGAGGGGTGTGATGTCAGGGAGGCATGAAACTTTTTAAAAAAAAAATAAATTGCTTGCTATTCTCCAAGTTGGCCACTAAGTGGTGCCAAAGATACCTTTAGTGGGACTGCGCTGAGGGTACAACTTGAAGAAGAAATGTTAGAGTTAAGCAACTTGTATTTTTTCTCCTTTCTGCTCATCCTTTTATCAAATGTTTCAGTCTTCCATTCAAATTACGTATACGTTTTTTTGCACACAACTGATTTCTGGCTAGGATTTTCAGAACTGCCGAAAGAAGTTAGACATTCAAATTCTATTGAAATTCATAGCATATTCATTAATTTTCATAGCCACTTTTGGAATTCCCGACCTCTGTGTTTTACAAATCATCTTGTGACTTCTCCTGTAGTGTACAAACTTTATATAATGTACAAACATTTATCCCTTTAATTCAGGCTTGGGGAGCCTCCTGCAGGCCATTTTGAAAAGAAGTACAAACACTGCAGGCCAAATAAGAGTTGTGGGCAAGATGTGCTCAGGATAGAAAGCAGAGGAGGGTCCAGATCATAGGTCTGTTTCAGGGATTCTCAACCCGGGTGCTTGGGCAATTAGTGAATGTGCTCCCAAAGCCAGCCATCAGTAGTGCTCACAAACACTTTGAAACAGTCCTTCATCCCTATTGTTAGTAAGGCGAACATATCTTTCAGCAGGGGGAGACACCCAGATCCACCTTGAGGGTGTTTCCTCCTCCTTTCTAAAGGCCCAGTGAGACAACATCTCCTCACCCAAAAAACTTTTGTTTTGCAAATTAAATTATTCAATTAGAATGGTTTCCCCCCTCCAAATACCTTGTATTTGCCCCCCACGCCCATGGCCCATTCCCATCCACCTCCTCCACTCCCCAAATCTGACGCCTAGGTGAAAGCATTGACTAAGTCCTGGAAGCTCAAAAGCTGGCAAGGGGGGGTTTGGGCATATCCCGACTGCTTCCCTGTATTTCTCCTGTATTTCTACAATAATTATGTTCCTACCAGGTTATGAATTTGCAGCAGCTCTGTTCAGCTGCAGTTGCTATGGGCCCAGTGGCTCTCTGTAGGAAAAACAAACTCAACCCCATTCATGCTGTCTCTGCCACTTCAAGCAGCAAAGGAACAAGGAACAGGGCTTCTTTCCCACCTAGAGATCCACCTCTGGCAGTCACCAGAGAGCAAGAGTCATCAGTGCTCTACCCTGCTAAGCCTGGAGCTCTGGAGTCACAACATTGCCTGCCACCATTGCAGCCTCTGCTGCCCCACCACTAACCCATGCCATGCTGGAGGAGCAGAGCCTGGAGGCTGTCCTGAACCGGTTTACCCATCTGGATATGGCCTTGTGTCCCTGTCATTGCTGCTCTTGATTCCCCATTGTTTGGGGAGCAGAGCCTGCCCTGAGCCTACCTGTCCCAGCTGCAGCCCATCCACCACCATAGTTGTCCTTGTACTGGGCTTCATGCCCACCCAGGGCTCATGCTGCCCTGCCATCATTGCTGTCCTTGCTGGGGGGCAGAGTCTGACGTGAGCCTGCCCTCTCCAGCTGAAGCCCACCTGGGGATTCCACCAATATTACTGTGACCATGCCAGGACAGGGGCCTCCTTTCACACTGTGAGGCCTCCATTAATAAGCCTCTGCTGTAAGTGGAGTAACTGAACTGAACTGAACTGAAGCAGAGTCAAATTGGGGTGGAGAATTGATTAATTATCTCAATTTCCATTGAATTAAATTGAATTGCAGAGGGGAGACTTAGTCTATCCATTTGCTACTTATGCATATCATTCATGCAAATTATGTAGTGCTCCCCAAGTGCCCATGACTGGAAAAAAGTTGTGAACCCTTGGTCTATTCTGTGGATCCATTCCCTATCCTTGTGTTCATACCCTAATTTCTTCTCCCTTCCCCTGAGCTCACTCTTTCCATTCTTGAGGATAAGCCTGGATCTATGGACCACATCCGGGAATTCGAAAGGGACCAAATACAAACAGCGGCAGGCCAGATGTTCTTTACCCCTGATTTAATTGCTGTCATGTATGAAGTTTTGGGACTGGTGATAGAATTTTGATGGGTTTTTCTTCTTTACAGAAAGAAGCTGGTCTCATTGACCTACGAGAATACATTACTGCTCTATCAGTAGTATGTAGGCCATCCAAAACTTTGAAAACAATCCGGTTGGCTTTTAAGGCAAGTGATAACTTCTTACGATATATTCTTTTTTTTTTAAAAAAAGACACGCTTTTAAAAACAAGTCTGCAATTTGAATAGCCTGATACCGCCCCCCCTTTTCTCCCCCAGGTATATTTTATACTAGTGTAGTGAGCTTGGTAGAACTGCATCAATAAACATGGCATTAAAGCTCATTTTGTAAAGTTTGAAAAATTAACTAAATTAAGTGCACTTTTAGGCACCAGTCATAAAATAAGATCTTAGAGCAGTTCCACAACACATTCATAGTCCGGACTGCACCAGCATGCCAAATTGCAAGACTGAAGCTTTAATGATTAAAGTTGAGCTTAACTTTTCAATTCATGTTTTCAAAATATTTGTTACTTAGATGAGGTGTTATTTTGCAGGATCACAATTATCTAAAATACTCATGGTGTCTCCCCTTTTATCCACCTCCTCCACTCCCCAAATCTTCTTGCTAGACCCACTCTCTCTCTCTCTGCCCAGATTCCTAGTGAACATTCCGAGGTGGCTCTTTCCTCCAAGATCCTCTGCTTGCCAGACCCACTCCTCCATCTCCCTCAACTCCTAAAGTCCTCCTATTGGCCACGGGAACACTGATATTGTCCACACCACCACAGGTGCTTCTTTGACAGAGTGTGGGGCAAGGCAGGGTCAGAGATACTGCTAAAATGGTTGTTTGGAGTCTAGCAGAGGGAAAATGCAGTGCTGTGATTTTACTGTGAATCTCATAATTGGCACCCCAGCTCCTAGAGCCACGTGAATGTGAGAACCTCAACTTGCTTTCCTAAAAAGATTTCTAGCCCTTGTGGTTTCAGAGAAACCCTAGGCTACACTGGCTCTCTGCGTATACATCTATTACAATCTCTTGCTATATATGCACGCGCCAAATCTCTTGCTATATATGCATGCGCCAAACAAGACCACGTGGAAAAAATAGGGAGGAATGGCTGCCCATTTGGTATTGTGCTCCACATTTATTTATTTATAATTTTCTACGCCTCCTGCTCCAAGCAGCCCGGGGCAGCTTACAACATTAAAAACACATAAAATGTATAAAACCAATAAGAAGAGAAAACCAGAAAAAAGCAGAAAACAAAATGTGCACAATACCAAACAGGGCACAATACCAAACGGGCAGCCGTTCCTCCCCATTCCTTCCTTTTGTTTGGCATTGGCCGTAAATAAATTAACTAACCCTGCCGTGGTCCACCCATGCTCCCCCCCCCAATAGATTTGCAGTCACTCAGGCACTCCAGAATGCTGGCCACGACTATATGGTGCTGAACACGTGTGCTCAGCCCAATAGATGGGGGCACAGGGCAGCTGCGTAGGTGCCCTGTGCCCCCCCCCCAACACATGGGAGGCAGCCCTGGGGTAGTGTGTTGCCCCAGAGTTGCCCTCTCAGCATGCTCTGTATTTCCAGTGATGACGCTGTGTGGAGCAGCCTTGGGGCAAACATCTGGCAGCCACATAACACACAATCAGGTGAATTTGTGGCTAATAGGGGCAAAAGCAGGGTAATGTCTCATGTGTTAACACTCTTAGGCCCTTTTCAAATGTGTCTGGAGGAGCCGTGGTGCAGGGGTGTGTGTTCAACACAGCAGGTGTGCGGTGTGGATGTGCACCCATCTCCACCGATCTCACGCATGGAGGCATCTCCATTTTGTCCAATGCCTTCGTGCATGGAGGATCGGTGGAGATGGGTGGAGTGTGGGAGCGCACACGCACCCCCACCCACCCACACTGGCGGTTCAACAGACACCCCCCATACCCAGTTGTACATGTGGGCAAGGGGGGAGACGTCTCATTTGAAAAGGGCCTTAGATCTGGAATCTTTCCCAGTTCATTTTTCCCTTTTCTGAGGCTATAGATCCTGTATCCTAGATTTTAGGAAACTCCAAGTCTCCTATTTATTTAAGTCGAAATGCTTCAATTGGTTTCATCATATCCAGAAACATTTAATCCCTGCAGTTGTTAATAGCATTATTTCTCCAGTCTCTATCTGAGAACTAAAGTCATCCGCAATGAAAGTTTGCAGTAGTATTTCTCTCTCTGTCCTGCAGTCTGTGATACACCCCTAATGGTAAACCAATGGAATCTCTTTTGCAGTGCTTCCACCAACTGCTTTTGGACCAGCTGCTAATGTTTTACCTCTGCTGTCACTTATTTCTTTATAGCCACCTATATCACAAGCAAGGGATCCTATAATTAAAGGTTGTATTATAATGCCTCTGCACATGGAATGGATTTGTGGTTGCCAGGGCAACTATAAATCTGGTGTTTCCTCAGGCACTTCCAAGCACTTGGCTTTAAAACCCTAAATAACAATCTTTTAAGACAATTTTTTCATGTGCATTCTCTTCGTTTTTTAAAATGGGGGGAAATCATTTATTTTTTAAAAAATCTTTTGTGTACAACTGTAGCTGTTTCCCACTCGTCCCCACAGCGTCTTCATCCCAGGCTGCTATTGCTTGCCTTTGCTTGAGCTACTTGGGCTAAAGTTAGCTAGCAGCTGAATGGTGAAGAATGAATCGCTGGAGGCAGGGATATAGCTGGGTGGAAGCTCACCATAGCCTCCTTACACGCAATGTCTCAGAGTTGAGGGGGATGGAGGGAGACTGCTTTCCTTTGTGATGCCCCAATGTAGCAGGGTGGGGCTGCCTGTGGTAGGTTCTTGCAGGATTATGCCCACATAGTCACAAAATAGGGAAATTAACTCCACATGCATTTATTTACAGATTTTTTTCCCCCTCCACCATATATGTATCTGTTAGGAGTCTCAGCCAGGCATCAACCCCTGACTACCTTAACTGAATATCCCTCTTTAGCCAGGTACAATCCTTCTGGCTTCCCAATGTCCTGTTATACCAGTACACTTACTGGCTGGCTGGCTGCTCCCAGTATCTCTTGAGTCCCTGGGCCAGGCACAGTCCTTCTGAAGCCCAGTCTTCCTGGCTCCAGCCACCTCTCTGAGCCTTAACCTCTCTGAACCTTAACAAGCCTTCTGGCAGGAGAGCTCTCCTCGGAGGTCCTTCGGTAGCCACATCTTAGGCTGTTCGGGCCTGTTCGGGCTTTATAAACTGGGGCACGCTCAAACTAGCCCCTTCCCACTGAGCATGCTCAGGGATTTAGTCTCTGGTAAAGCACTGGGCTGGCTACAACTGTTCAGCCCACATGTGCACACGTCTTTTTGAGAGTGCTGCTCCTATAGTCTCACTTCCCAAAGGGCAGAAGCTCTCCCAAGCTGCTCCCTGCTACACCCAAACAACAAGGGCAATGTGTGAGTGGGGGAGCCAGCTTGGTTGTCTCCCACTTCCCTTCTCCAGCCTGTCCCCCAAGCATGAAGTCTGGGGTTGATCTTTGATTCCTCCCTGTCATTTATACCTTAGATTCAGTCTGTTGCTAAGGCCAGTCACTTCCCTTTGCATAACATTCCTAAAACCCTGTCAGTCTTTACAGCTTCCACTGCCAAAACTCTACTCCATTGTCTAGAATCCAAGAGTTGGAATGGACCTCGAGGGTCATCTAATCTAAACCACCTGCTTGGATGCAGTCTGACTACAGCTACAATGGAGGACTCTAGTCATTTCTTGCCTTGACTACTGCAACCTCCCTCATGCTGGCCTTTCCTGCTCTCACCTTGACCCTCTCACTTCCGTTGAACACTCCACTGCGAACATCATCCACCTCACAAGCTGCTTTGATCACGTTCAGTCCTTCCTCTACTCCCTCTACCAGCTCCAGCTCCTCCTTTACATCCAGCACAAACTCGTCTTCTTCTTCTTCAAAGCTCTTCATGGCCCAGCTCTTCATCTTTCCACCCTCATTTCCTGCTGCGTTCCTACCTGGGAGCTTCTTTCCTCCTCTTCCTCCAACTTCATCTTCCCCAGAGTCTCCTGCTTCCTAAACCATCTTCATCTCTTCTCCCATACTTCTTCCTGTGCTTGGAACTCTCACCCTGAACAAACTCTTCTCCCTTCCTCCCTCCCTTCAAAACTATCAGGGGCTGCCTTTGAAGTCTGTTAGGGGCTGCAACTGGTACAGAAACGGCATCCCACCTCATGATGGGGATGAGTCACTGGGAGAACAGTACACTTGTGCTCCAAAGTCTACGCTGGCTGCCAGTGGCATTCCAGACACAATTCAAGGTGTGATTTTTGACCTAGAAAGCTCTAAATGGCTTGGCCCCATCATATCTAAGGATAACCTCCTCCCATCCATCACTGCACCAAGTTTATAGAGAAAGGGCACACAGAGAGACATTTTTGGTGGTGGGTCCACAGCTTTGGAACTCCCTTCTCCTGGAGGTTCACTAAAGTGTGAGCATTTTCTGGAGAAAATGTAAGACCTACTTATTTTGCTAGTTTTTTAGCAGGTGGGGAATAAGGGTTCAGGAGATGGGGATGGGGTATGGTTAGAATTTTATGTAGTTTAATATTTTTATGGGGTTTTGTATTTTTGTATGTTTTATGCAGTAAGCCACCTTGAGCCTTTGGAGAAGGGTAGGATATAAATCCAAATAAATGAATAAATTTTTAAAAATAGAAACTTAACTCTTCTGCTAGGCTTTCCCTAGGTCCTTACCACCACAGACTACTCACTGGTGTTCCTTCTACTGTTCTTTCACTCCCCTGTAACTAAGCTAAGCAAGGACACCTGTGAGTTCTCAACTTTGTGAATATATTCCTGTTTCTCCTTATGTTCCCCTCTCCATTGTCTCCCCTTCCTTGTCCAACCTATATGGTAAGCCCCAAGGGCAGGGGCCTCTCTCTGTTAATGATTGTTCAGTGTCAGGTTCATGGCAGCACTATATAAATAATTCCTAAATATCTTGTATTGAAAGATCAAATGGAAGTCTCCAGTCTTATTCATTATTTTGAATATTCTTGTCTGAAAATAAGGAGCAACAAGTTTCAAGTGGGCCAGTTAAAGCTGTGCCTTGGTTTCTATTAAATGAGGAGTGTCATTCTTAATTGCAGTGTTCTGAGGGACTTTGCTCCTTCGTGCCTACAAAGTACTTTGAGGTCCTCAGATGGAGAGGACAACACACATGCAAAAGCAGTTCTATTTATTAACCATTTTCAGGGACTCATGTTCACGGTATTTTCCCAGTTGCGGATGGGGAAAATGCAGTGAACATGAATCCCTGACTATTTCAAGTATTTGAAGTGGCAGAGCTGATATTATTTTAACTTGAAAAATCCTGACTCCAAAAAGACTTCCCTAATCTTCTCAGTAACTACACAATATTCCACCAATAGTTAGACTAAGGTTACCCTCAGTTCTTTAAATAAGATGCCCAAGTGATGATTATTAATAGGATCTTGACTTCTCTTCAGAAGCAAATCTTATCAGCATAAAAATTAATTTAAATGTTTTGCTTTTCTGAAAGTTAGAACGACTTTATGACCTATTGCCTCCCTGCATTATTTATAGATGTATCAGTCACAAGATGGAACTATAACTGAAGGAGACTTAGCTTGCATTCTGAAGACAGCCATGGGTGTTTCAAACCTTAATGTAACACAACTTTTTAGAGCTATAGATGAAGAGGGAAAAGGGAAAATTACACATGGTAAGTATGATTCGATGGAATTAAAAATCCTTACACAATAGAGATCAAACATGTCTAATTCATGTGAAAATGTTTAGCAATTGGCTAAAAATTTTCTTTCTTTCCAAATCTTGAAAAACCAAGTAAGTTTAAGAGGACCAGGGAGGAAAAAATGTCTGTCGTGACAATATTTAAAAAGGACAAATGGGACATACTACTGACATCTAACAATTAGAGAAAAGCCTGTTCGGGCTGCAACAAGTAGAGAATTAGATGATGGTAGTAAAATAAATTCCAAATAACATTGTTTTATGGGAAATGGATCTTGTCAAACTAAGGCTGCTTGTACACATTACGAAGTGGGCTATTATAACTCAAGATAATACCAGGTATTATAATTGCACAATTTTTGTAATGTGAGAATGCATTATTCCTTTTTCATTTTACAGTGACCCCAGGTCATTGTAAGCGCCACCAAATGTGGTTTTTACAATGACCCAAGATGTCACAGCATAAAATGGGAATAGTGCATTCACCCAATATGAAAATTGCAGAATTATAATACCCGCTATTATCTTGAGTTATTATAATAGCCCATTTTCTAATGTGTGAAAGCAGCCTAAGTTTTTTGATGTGATAGCTGATAAAGGTAACTGTGTTGCCATGAGACTTGGATACTTATATGTCAGCCCACCCAACACTGAGCTTTTGTGTGTGTATATTTCCCTGAATTATTGGCTCTGGGAAGCACCACAAAACAAGTGCAATGTGAATGAACACCACACTGACTGCTATACAAAAACACCATTGTCCAAAGCTCCTTTGGAAAGAAAGATAATCTACCACAGATAAAAGCTATAAAACAGCAAAAACCATAAACCATAAAAACCATACCATACCCATTGTCACACAGATAAAAACATATCCTAATGAAAGAGAATTACAGAAATTTCCCTACTTTAAAAATTAAATGTTTTAACTGAATGAATGTGTGATGATTAATATCTATAACTGGTGCTATAAAAATAATAAGTAATATTAATATATGGGTCAGTAGATGGCCATTTTGGGGAGAGGGAAACAGCAAAATCTTGAAAGGAGAAGAAGACAATAGGGCTAACTTTCCTTGGGCTGAAGGGAGTTTCAGTGGAAAGTGCTAAATATTCAGCAGCTAAGATTTTAGTTTATTTGTTGTGACAGGAGTGACTTCCATTAAGTTTGCATTCACACAAAGTTTTATTTTTAGATGATTTCTGCAGATTTGCTGAAATGTATCCAGACTTTGCTGAAGAGTACCTGTACCCAGATCAGATGGAGCCAGAGAGATGTTTGGAGAGTCCCTCTCCTCCAGCACCTAACGGTTTCTGTACTGACTTTAACCCAGAAAATACGGAAGACAAAAAGAATCCCCTGCTGAAGAAATTGAATTAATAAATCATCATCGTCTTTTGGTGAGAGAGAAACATGCTCTTTCCTGGGTTCTTCATAGTCCAGTCTGAGCTATAGTGTGTGAGGAGAGAAAATCTACTACGTTAATCAGTACCTTCAAGGTTACTTTTGGAAAGAGGGGTTTCAATTTTTCATAAAGATCTTTGAAAGTCAAGAAAGCAAATGAGCTTCATGAGTTTGTGTACTTAGCAAGAAGTTACACATGTATTTTATATTCCATTGTTTAGTTTCATGTACAAAGTGTACATGTGTAAAAAATACTGTAGTTACTATGGTTTAAGTGCACTTTGGTGATTAGTGTTTTCCCAATTTAGGGAGCTGTTTGGGACCAAGGTCTGCTGCCCTTTTTCACAGAATTAATCCCACTGACTTCAATGGGGACTATTCTCATGAGTAAGGTGAACACATTTTGGCCCTTTGTGTTGGTTGGTTTCAGTAAATAGTTCAAGAAAAAAATATGCACATTTTTTTTTTTAAACCCAGGGTTGTGTTTTTTAAATTTTCATTGTTAGTTGATTACATTTTTTTGTCTTGCAGTCTGTTCCATGGTGGTATTAAAAAAAGAGAAAAAGCTTTATTGCCCCTCTTTCCTACTTATTGTTCTCCTACCCTAATCTAGAGGACAATTGGATAAGGCATATTTCTAAAACAGACATGATAGACATGACTTTTTGCAGAACAATCAGATATTATATAATAATATAGAATAAATGCACTCCCAAGCAAAGCTTCATTAATTTGGTGTTAAGGCTGAAGAGACGACAAATTTATTTGGGGATCCGTTCTTAAATTTTGAATTAAAAGCTGAGTCTTAAGTGACAGCTATACAAACGTTCAGTGACAGTCTCCCACACAGACTTAATCCTGCCTCTCTATTGCTTCCAGCCTTCACAGTCAGTTTTCCTTACTTCAGTAACTACACTGGAAGTCATTGTCTCACTTGAGTAATGCTTTTTCCTGAGTTCTTAATTATAGGTTTTCATTTTTCTATGGCTGTTTTCACACGGACACTCTAACACCGATAAAATGGGTGTTACATTTTATTATACATGTTGCAGGGCACCCATAGAGCACACCTGCAGCCCTGCAACATGTTGTATAACAAAATGTAACACCCATTTTGTCAGTGTTAGAGTGTCTGTGTGAAAAGGGCCTATAATACTCAAAGACATCACCTAAATTTATTTTTAGAAACGTTGCTTTGTTTGTACTAATAATATATAACCTAAAATGTCATTATAGAGCTGCAGCTTTTACAACTGCAGTATAAAATGCTCTTACTATTCTTATCAGGAAGATACACAGACCTGGGGAGTTTGGGGCTGATATCGAGTAACTGTTTACACATCACTTTAAGGAGCAATGAGAGGATTAGGATTAGTTTTTTTGAAAAATCCTGGATGTAAACAAAATACACTTTGGTTTTCTGTAGTACCTTGTGGTATCCACTGTGGACCAGATTCTGACCATTTTACTTGTGTTGAGGAATTCCTTAATCCTTGTGTAATCTTGCTGAAATCAATGGAGTTGCATACATATTTTAAAGCATTACTCACTCTGGGTAAAGTTGACAGAATTTGGCCCTCTAAAGACTAAGTGCCAATCCTGAAAACACTTATGCACACACAATCCCACTGAAGTCAGTAGAACTGAGGATTTTCAGGATCAGCACAAAGGACTCCTTTACTCTAAAATACTTAGTTGTTAGGATCACCATTCATTCCAGCCTGCCTGCTCTTAGTTGAAAAAACTTCTTCTGAATTATGCCTTTTTAAGGCCAGCTGTTTCAGGCAGAGGTGAGGTCTAGCAGCATTTGTCTGTCTCCCACAGTCCTTTCAAAAATAGAATTTTAACCTGAGATTTTTTTCTAAGAATCCCAAAGTTCAGGGTTTCTAAGGTGAAAGGATTTGTGGCTGCTGCAGCCACAGCTTCATGTTAACACAGTGTTTGCTTAGAAATTTGTAGGTTTTTTTTAAAAAAAAAATTATTAAAGACTTTGCAATCTAAATTGGGGAATAGGCATAACTAAAATGGAAACAGTTACATGGGGTTTCCTCATAGAATGCTTTTGAAGGCTACAGATGAAGGCTGCAGTAGTCTCCTTATGGGTCATATACCATGAACTTGACCCCTCTCCACATTCAGATTTGCGATGTGAATTTCATGGCAGTAGGCTAGCTGACTGCCCATTTGTTATGAAAGGGGTGAGATCTGCTTTGGAAGGGTCCTATTCACAGATGGATCTTAGAGAGGTTTCAGCCAAATGTATCATGCATTTTCAATGGACTAACCACAGCAAATGTTTTTTCTTCCAGTCACTTTCCAAGTCTGCAAGTGGGCTTGTCTGAGAAATTAGCTTATAACATTGCCTCATCACACCCTAGCTGACAGACTTCTGTTGCTAGCTTTCTTGCTAATCCATGAAGCTTTCATCATGAAATTCTGATAACGTTAATTCAGAGAGGGAACAGCTATATAGTAAAGGAAGGAAACCTAATTGAATTCCTTTCTGTATGCATGGTTGTCCAGCTCATAGCTCCTGGGCCAAATCCAATCCATAGTAGAGTTCCATCAGGCCCATTACTTTTAAAAACCTAATGGCTATTTTGATTTTAGACTGCAGTACTGGAACATTGTTTCCAAGTCGGGGGGTGTGAATGGGAATTCCACTCTATTCGGCACTGGCTAGACCTCACCTGGAGTATCGTGTCCTGTTTGGGACATCTAATTTTAAGACAGACATTGACAAATTAGAATGGGTTCAGAGGAAGGTAAAGATATGATATGGAACAAAGGGTCTGGAAAGCAAGTTTTATGAGGAAAGGTTGAAGGTGAGACATGACAGCAATATTCAAATATTTAAAGAGCTGCCACCAAGAAAATAGCAATTAACTGTTTTTCATTGCTACAGAGGGCAAGACTATAGAAATAATACACTCAAGTTACAGGAAGGTAGATTTCAGTTAAATTTCAGGGAAACTTCCTACCAGTAAGAAGATCTGTGCAGCAATAGAACAAGTTGACGGTGGAGGCTGTAGGCTTTCATTGCTGGAGGTTTTCAAAAAGAGGCTTGACAGCCATCTTTCGGGGAAGTTGTAGCTGTAGTCATCCTGCATCCAAGCAGGGGGTTGGACCAGACAACCCTTGCAATCTCTTCTGACTTTGATTCTATGATCCAATTTTATTAAATATCAGTATTTAAAGAATAAAATATTGCACAGTGTCATTCTGGAAATTTATAACAGCTCCAGCTCCAAGCTCTGCATGTGTAAGTTGCACAAATCATGTTAAGTTTGAACAGGGTTTGACTCCCCCTAGAGAAATAATGTATACCAGCCAGACAGTGAGAGCTTTTTGTGCATTCTAGCACACCAGCGAATTTCTGTGAAATGCTCGGGCCCACGGTGGCCAAGTACTGGTACAGCCTTGCTAAATGGGTCAAAACAACTGCCAAGAGAAGTGAAAATAAAAACCACTTCTGTGTAGCAGAGCTTTAGTAGCAATGCAGTTCAGATTCTCTGATCGCATTAGTAAACTCTGGTTTGTTCCCACAATGGCCATTTCTATTATACAGATATTTGTACATTCTGGAGGCTTCAGTACTATGTAGAAGATATGTTTGTAAAGATTTTTTTTTAATATACTTGAAGCAGTTTGGTTAATTTTCCAAACACTAAATATATAAATTGTTTATCTGTATGATTCAGCGAAGGTAAATTTTGTACTGGGACTTTTGATATTCTTCTCATTAAACCATTTCTAAAAAATATGTTACCATCTACTTTCAGTACAGTGCTCCTTTCCTATTACAATATTGTAAGATAACACAGTGGGGTGTGGGAGGGAAGCTTTTATTAAAATATGGGATTATTCCATAAAAGGCCATACTATTTTAAGCTGCTCTGCACCTTATACTGTATTTCTGCATTATCCCAGGGGAGTCATGGCAGGCTTGGGATCGACATGCAGCCACAAGCGTAGCCTAGTTCTGCTGAGACCACTGATGCCTTCGAAGATAAGAACCAAGGTTTCAAATTTAATTGGAAACTTCCGGGGATGTGCCAGTGATGGGGTCTGAGCAGGCAGGCCACTGCATTACCCACAAGGTGGAGCCTCCTTGTTGCTTACAGAACCACCTCTAAGCACAGTGTGTTT
Source organism: Sphenodon punctatus (assembly GCA_003113815.1). NCBI lineage: Eukaryota > Metazoa > Chordata > Lepidosauria > Sphenodontia > Sphenodontidae > Sphenodon > Sphenodon punctatus. Next base: position 658,488 of record QEPC01010218.1, read on the forward strand.
CATTAATTCAGCCTGGAGATAATAAGCTCGGGCAAGCTTTAAAAAAATTGGCACTTCAGTTTAGGGAGCTCAGTATTGAATATAGGAGCCAGCCTTTGAGCTCCTTGCCTGAGAATCTTAACTGTATAACATTGTGTTGAGATCCCCCTATGTAAGTAAGCATTGAAAAGACAGGGGGGAGGGGAGCCTTAAAAATCCCCAAAGGGGTCTGTTCCCAGGAAAACACGAGGCTGGGCTGGGGCTGGTGAGGCAGGGTGGGGTAGGGTAGGGTTGCCATATATGCAAATTTTTAGAGGACACTTATGAGAAATACAAGTTGCAGGGCTGCATTGGAGTTAATGCAGTCCTGCAACCTGTATTTCTCATAAGTGCCCTCTAAAATTTGCATATATGGCAACCCCAGGGTGGAGGCTCACCTGCTGTTTGGCAGGGAGCAAGAGCACCCTGCACTCAGTGTAAGCCCCATCCCCTGGACTTGGACTGCAGGGAAAGGAGGAAGAGGGCGCTCTGCTCCCTGATGATAAGAGGAAGCAGAAGGGCCAGACCCATTCCCTCTAGAAAATGGCTTTTAGACTTTTACCTGTGGAAATTTTCATCTCCATGATGTTTGCGTGTACAGTAGGCTTTAGGGTGCTTTGACAAAAAGAAGATACCTCAACAAGGACAGCATCTCAGATAATTTTATTAAACATCTTCTCTTTCTAAGCAGCATTACCTCAGTCTTTCTCCTAGTTGGTATCAACCAGCTGTTCTTCATTCAAGCTTCGATTATTGTAGGCAAATTGTGATGATGTCAACAGCATCTATTTAGAAGAGGTACTAATCAGCTGTGCTATTTGAAACAGAATCTGTGGCAGGTCATCACCTTTCCACATGCTTTTAGGCAGATTTGAAGGGGAAGGAGTATAGGCAGAACAGGCCTTTAACAGAGGAAGAGATGTCATTGTCCATTTAACATCTTCCAAGACCTAGCTGAAAGGAATTATGGGTGCCCTTGTTAACCTTACACATCTGTTCCTGGTACATCATAAATGTCTGTCACTAACACTTAGTGATCACTTCTGTCTAAATTAGTGATAGATTTTATGGCAGCATGGGCATTGGAATCTCTCCCATAGCCATGGAAAGACAGAATTATTAGAATGAAGAGTAAGGATGGACCTCGAGGATCATATAGTATAGCCCCTTATGCTGAGGAAGGATCCCTTCTACCTAAAACATCCCTCTCCACAACCTTCATAGGCAGTTTGCTCTACAGTTGAATTGTTCTAACAGTTGAAATGTTGTTTCTAATATTTAAACAAAATCAATCTTTATGCAATATAAACCCAGTGCTGTAGCAAAGCTTTTGGGACCCTAGGCAAAACACCATATTGCCCCCTTTACGTAAATTATAGCTAATTAAAGCTGAGGCACTCGTATTCAGCTGTGTTCAATTTTAATTATAAATCCTTTATGTTTAGGAGCTGGTATTCATTTAGTCAGCAGTGCCATGGTTTGTGAGCTGCCCTGAGCCTTTGGGATTAAATAAATAAAATGAAATGTTAGTAATTTAGTTTAGCTGTTAATTGTTATATGTTATAGGACAACATAACATGTTGAAGTTAAAATTCCTTAATATTTAACCTGTTCTCCAAGGTGCTCCCACCCATTTTAAGCTTTGAATTTATTTTAAAATAACTTGTTTTGCTTTTTGAGATGAAAAGTCATTTATCACGTTGTCAAATGTTCCTTGCCAAAGACTGCTCAGTAAAAATAACTGCCATGCCAGAAATTGTTTCTTGGGACACTGCCGACCTCAGGTAGCTCTTTATTCATTTTAACTTACTGCAGCTCAGTTCACATGGGAGTAACGGTCACTGGTGACATGAGAAACAAATGCAAAGTAACTTCAACATTACAATAAATGCATCTGAGCTTGTGTTTACATAAAATGTCTATGTCCTCCTTCAAATGTATCACGTGGATATCTTGAAGCTAAATTGGTAGAATATTTCAAAAGATTATCATCAGCCGTCAACTGAAGCTTCTTGGGCTGCAGGAAACTGAAGTCATTGGCTACCAAATTCATTAACATAAACCTTCTGCCTAACTTAGCAATAACAGCTGAAGATTGTATAAAACATTTACTCTGAAGTTACCTATTTCAGTAATTCAAGCTCCTTCATCTTCAGTAGATTCATCATTCAAAAGTTTCTTGTAGAAGTTTCTTTTCTTCTGGAACTCGGGATAAATTTCTAACTTAATTGCAACTTTTTCAGAGTTTTCTGGTTTATTTTTAGAACCTAGTTTCTCTCATTCCTTTGTTTCATTCAGTGCTAAAAGAAGAAACACAGCATTGTCCAAGTTTAGGCTACTGGATTGAAGCTTTCTGTTAACCATGTTCATTTCAAGAATGACACACTATATGCAAGCCTGGTTGGGGGGTGCAACATTGAGTGTATGTTTTCAATTAACTGTCCGCTATGGGTGATTTCAGACGTGACGGGGCACCTATTGGCCCTGTCACGGAATCACCTTTCTGATTCCCGGCCGGAATCAGAACGGCCCGTCAACAGACGAGCCGGCTGATTCTGGTGGGGAATCTGGGGAGGGGGCGGGGCTGTGCGGCGCAATGTGCGGCAGCCCAGCCCCGCTCCCCCACGTTCCCCCAGCAGGATTGGCCGCTGCGCCCGATTCCGTCCCGGGGTCTGGGCCATGGCCCGGAATCGGCGGCGGTAACAGACATTACCGTCTGCTGATTTCGGCCCGTGGTTCAATTGACCACGCTTTCGGAGATGGTGCCCGGACCATCCTCAAAAGCGTGGTTATTTTGCTCACCGCCGGTGGTTCACCGTGGTGAACATCTGGTGGCGAGCAACCAGATGTTATGGGACCATCCTCCACCACAGGGGATTGTCCATGGTTGACCGTGATCTCGTAACGTCTGAAAATACCCAATCATTCCAAGATCCTTTCCTTGAGTGCTTTAACATCTAATTTAGGACCCAATATTATGTATATTTAGGATATTTCCCCCCTATGTGCATAACTTTTCACTTGTCAACATTGATTTTCAACTACCATGTTATTTCTCAGTCATGCAAGATCCTCCTGTAATTCCTCACAGTCCACCTTGATCTTAATTATCTTGAATTACTGTCATCTGAGTTTTGGTCACCTCACTCTTTACTTTTCCAGATCATTAATGAATATATTAAACAACACTTGTCCTAGTACAGAACCCTGTGGTGCCCCTCTGTTTACTTCTCTCCATTGTGAAAACTGACCATTTACTCTTTGTTTCCTACTCTTTAACCGGTTACTGGCCCATGACAGGACTCTTCCTATTATTTTATATGCCACATTTCTCCACAGAAAGAATAAAAATACATATAACATTCCCACCCAATCAACCTCAAATCTCCCTTCGCATCCACTGTTCCCTGTCAAAATCTATTAAGACATTAAAAATACAACCAATTAACCCAAATAAAAATACAATAAAACAGCCCCAGAATCCACCCACCTCTTCCCCATACATACACACTATATCATCCATACCTTCTCCTTCATGCCCATACTACCGCAAAGGGAGAGGTCATAGCATAAAGCTGCACTTCCCCCTCACAAGGGGGTCATGGTATAAATGTGACCTCACCCATACCTATACCCTGCCCCCATCACCCTCCCACATACCCTTCCCTCCATATAAAAAATCATATACTAAAAATAAAATAGAGAAAAGTAGAGGATAATGAGAAAGGGTTTCTGTGTATTGCTGCTATAAATTGAAGATATCAGGCCCTGAGCCATGAACACAACAAAATGGTTACCTAACGGACAGCACCTTTAGACGCTCTATTGAATAGCCATCTGCAGCCCTCAAATATTTGTTCGAGTTGGAGAACATGATTCTCATGATTAATTTGTTATCTCAAGAGTCTCTCATGAGGGACCTTGTTAAACGTTTTCTGAAAATCCCTTATCCACATACTTGACACACCCTAAAAAAAGGTCAAGACATTAGTGAGGCAACACTTTGTTTTAGAAAAATCACTCAAGTTCTTCCTCATGTCATGTTTGTTATTATGTCTGATAATTCCATTCTTTTCAATTATCTCCACCAATTTGCCCAGTACCAATGTCAGTCTCCCTTGTCCAGGTTTCCAGGGTCACCTCTAGAGCCCTTTTGAAAAAGTGGCATTACATTTGCTACCTCCAGTCTTTATGTAGAGGCAGATTTTAATGATAGCTTTCAATAGTAGTTCTGCGATTTCACATTTGAGTTCCTAAAGAACTCTTCGCGAATACCTTTGGGTCCTGGTGACGTCTTGCTATTTATCAACCTGCTTTCAAAACCTCTTCTAGCATCACACTGATTTGTTACAGTTCTTCCAATTCATCACAAACATCTTCTGCAGTGAAGATGGTTGCAAAGAATTCATTTAGCTTCTCTGCAATGGTCTTTATTTTCGATCACCCGTTACTTCTTGGTCATCTAATGTTCAACACACACTGCGTGTGTGTGTGTGTCTCTGTCTGTCTGTCTGAGAGAGAGAGATATACATAACACACACAAATCCCATCCACTCCCAGTCTCTTGCCCCTCACACGCAAAGGAGTTCCCAATCTCCAGAAATCTGCCTTTCTCCCACACAGAACATGCACTCCACAAACCCATGCCCAGCCCACATAATGGGTTGTTGCTGTATCCTATCTCTCCACCAAACCATTCACACTATTTAAAACATTAGCAGAGTCTTATCTTGTCTAACTCCATATCTGTTACAGCCAAAAGGAGCCCCCTCCCCACCCCCGGCAGGTGAACTTTATAAGATGGACTGGGTTGGCAGGGTTCTTCCTGACTCAGGCTGCGGTGTCCAGTGTTATGCCTGCATTGACCCCTCCCCCCCCCCCCCCCCAAAGAAGCAAACACCAAAGAAGGGTTTGATACAGTCTGTGGGGCAAGGGAAACAGTCTCCAAGGCACAACAGCAGACACAGAGGAGATACAGCACACCCCCAGGCTTGATGTTACACTCAGTCCAAGGGGTTGGAGGTGCTCCAAGGCCCAGCAGCAGCAGAAGGAAACACAACTCACCCCCAGGCAGGTCACTGCTTTATAAGAGATGCAGGGCTGGTGGGGTCCTTCCTTCCTCAGACTGAGGCATCCATGGTTGTGCCAATGCTGGGTGCCACCACCCCCTGACCCTGAAGTAAACACCCAGGAAGGGCTTGATGTTTACGCTCTTACCAATGTGTATGCTCTTTCCTATTTCCCTCACTTGGGACTAACCTTTTGGCTTGAAATAGAGAGCCCCAAACTGAACACAGAACTCTGAGAGATCTGACCAGTTCCAGCCGTGGGTCTCAGACTCTGACCTTGCCACTATCATCCATGCCTTCATCACCTCGAGGCTGGATTACTGCAACACGCTCTACGTGGGGTTGCCCGAGAAGTTAGTCTGGATGCTGCGGCCCGTCCCCTTACGGGGGCGGGCCACAGGGAGCACATGACACCTGTGATCCGGGCTCTGCGCTGTCTGCCTATAAAGCACTGGGCTAGGTTCAAGGTGCTGGTTTTGACCTTTAAAGCCCTTCACGGTCTGGGCTCTGCTTACCATGTGCCCATGCGACCCCTGAAATCGTCCATGGGAGCCTTTTTGAAGGTTCCCCAGGTGAGATGGGTGGCGACCGATGTTAGATCTTTTTCGGTGGCTGCCCCTGTGCTGTGGAACTCACTTCTGGAGGAGGCTCGGTTGGCCCCCACTCTCCTGTCATTTTGACATTTATGTAAGACCTGGCTGTTCCACCAGGCTTTTGGCGAGGAGGGGTAAGGTCGGTGGGTTGGGGGGGGGTTGTTTTTTCCCTGCATATGGGATTTTTTAACTTTTTTAATTGTTTTTATTGTATTATTGTTTTTTTATCTTGTTGTTCGCCGCCCCGAGCTGCCCTGTGGGCAGGAAGGATGGGATAGAAATCTTTTATAAATAAATAAAAATAAATAAGTCTAGGAGCTTCTGTTCTATCCTGGTGGTGCTTCATCTCTCTACTACATTTGACATGATCAAACACCCCCTCCTCCTTGATTCTCTCTCCACTCGGTATCTAGAGCTGAGTTCTCATCCGGTTCTCTATCTTCCTAAGTATTCCTTCACTGTCTCTCTTGCTGGTATTTCCCGCACCTCACTTCTCCTCTGAGTTTCCCAAGGGTCTCTCATTGGCCCTCTTCTCACTTTACACTCTATCCATAGATCAACTCATTGAATCTTGTGATTTCCAATATGCCCTGCACCTGGTGACGCTCAGCTCTGTCTCTCCGCCTCCCACATTCTCCCTCCATTAAGGCTCATATCTGTGGCTGCTGTGGCCTCGATATTGAGGTATTTTTTTGGTGGTTTTGAAAGAAAACGTGAGTGGCTTTAACACGTGAAACGTCTCGTCTAATCCCGGCCTGCAGGATTTTCAAAGGTCACATGAGCAAATCGCACGAGCGCGACCCACTTATCTATAAGCAGCCACAGATATGAGCCTGGATGGAGGGGGAATGTGGGAGGCAGAGAGACAGAGCTGAGCATCAACAGTATGCAGGGGATATTGGAAGCCATAAGGTTCAGTGAGTTTGTGCATAGATAGAGTAATTCCTCACAGTCCACCTTGGTCTTAACTATCTTGAATTATTGTCATCTGCAGCTTTGGCCTGCAGGATTTTCAAAACTCAAGTCGATATTGAGGTATTTAATTCACAGTTTTAAAAGAACATGCAACCGGCTTTAAAGCACAAAATGTCCCAACTAATTCCAGCCCGTGGAATTTAAAGCTATGTGAGCGCGACCCGTTTGTCTAAAAGTGGCTTGTGTCTGTCTGACATCTTCACTTTGATGTCTTACCATTAATTCAAACTTACTAGTTCAAGATTAAACTCATCTCCATTCCTCACTTTCCTCTCCCTCTTTCTTCTCTCTTTCTATAGAACCACAGAATCTTAGATTGGGAAGGTACCTCGAGGGCCATCTAGTCCAATCCCTGCATCGATGCAGAATGACTACAGTGTCCCACTCATCCCCAGATACATAGCCTGGGATCCAGATTTGACTTCTCCCTCTCCTTTGCACCTCATATTGTCTGTTGCTAAGTCCTCTGGCAGGGACCTGTCTCTAATGATTGTACAGCACCAGGTACATTGCTAGTGCTATATACTATCACTAAAATCCAGCCCTTCCTTACTGTTCCCACTGTCAAAACCCTAGTCCATGCTCTAGCCATCTCTTGCCTTGACTTGCAACCTCCTCCTTACTTGTCTTCCCCATTCTCACCGTGACCTTTTGTTCAACACTCTGCTGCCAAGGTCATCCACATCACACACCACTTTGATCATGTTCAACACCTCCTTTCCTCATTCATTGGTTCCCTCTCCTCCTTTGCACCCAACACAAACTCTTTGTCTTCATCTTCAAGGGTCTTTATGGCATTGCTCTTCCCTGTGAATTGGGGCCATATTGGAAATGGATAGAACAAAGAGGCTCATCCTCCACCCCATTACCGACATGACCCTGCCCTTTGCAGAATGACATGACATTCCATAAGGGGCGGTCACATCAGAAAGGGGCAGAGCAAAGGGACCTTCCTGCTGTAGTTCCATGAGCAATGTTGGCCGAGTTTGGGCTGAACTGGGCATGACTCCTATGGGCTTGGTCATACTGATCTGGGACCAATTCAGTCCCGTCATACCTAGGTGAGGCTGCTGGCCTCTAGTTTGGCCACATACACATTCCCCTCCCCAGTAGAGGAGCTGTACCACCAGTTGTACTTTTTCCCATGGGAGAACATCCTGGTAGGGGCAAAGACAGGGACCTGACAGCATGGCTTGAGGGTCTGATGCCAGCTGTGATCTAAGTAGATCCTGTGGGAGGTGTGACTATTGAGCCCATGTGGAAACTTCTTGCCACCTTCCAATGGTTCCTGAGCCCTCAGGATTACTTGTGCCTAGTGTAGCTCAATCTCCTGAGGCCACTGTGCCCGACTCTGACCCATTCTTGGAGTCCTGGTACTCGTACTCCAGTTCCTTACCGTTTTAGCCACTACTTTGTGGGAGCCGGAGCCACATATGCCCTCCAAACCAGTTGTCCTCATCATACCCCTCCTTCCCCATCTTGGTTTCATCAGAATTTCTCAGTGGTCTTCTCAGCAGGGAAGAAGCCTCACAAGAAGTGTTTAAAGCACCTCATCCTAGATTACCAAGATCAGAACTTTATCAAAGCCTCCCTTTGTGCATCTCCTTCTGGAATAGGCGGTACTGAGGACATTGCCTGTGGGTTTCTGTTGAAAGTCCTCTCAATTTCATCAGAACCAGGAAAATCACCATACCAGTCTTCTGTCAATGCCCCAGGCATGTCAGGCACATAGGCCAGATTGCATCCTGTCAGCCATTGGATTTGTTATTAATTTGCTTTGCAAAGGATTCAAAGATCATCATTTTGAAATGGGACAAGTCAGCAGCTGAAGAAGCTTATATGAGAATCATGAAGCGCTCCCCGCCAACCCCTTCCCAGTTTTAAGGCCTACTCTTTCAGATTGGTTTTGATCTCCTGGGCAGAATCCAGTCAGATCTCTTATTCGAAAGTTAGCAAGGTGGCTATCCTGTCACTTTCACCAACCGTTAAAGCAAATATTGCTTCCTTGATTAATGCTCCTGTTGGGCAAAGGACCATGGTCCCATTCTGGACCCTCTTTCTTTGCCAGTTACCTTCCCCAGCAGAGGGATGACTGCTTTCTACCAGTCAGCTCCCACTGGTCATCCTCAAGTGAGAAGGAACCTCCTGCATTTAAGCATAGGGCACTTAACACAGAAGTTCTCTAACTGAACAATCCAGACACACAGAGCAGTCCTCCTTTGTGCTTTCGTGCCGTGACTAGATACATAATTACAAACAAAAACATTGTTTTCAGCCTGCCCCCTCAGCTGTCCTTCCCTGTGGAAGGGAGCCCAGTTTTGGAAGGCTCTAAGACCCTTCCACTTTGTGTTAATGTAAGTGTCACGGGATTGGGGTGTATGTGCCCCCACCCTTTGTCAGGTTTGAGTGACTCAGTTTCCCTTGCGCACAGTTCTCTTGAATCAGTTTCTCTCACTGGCTAATTCAAGTGTGCCACAATGAAACTTCTTGTCACCCAAGGGCCCGATCCTTCCCGTTTCCAGACTCTTTACTCTCTGGGTTCGCAAGAGCTTGAGGGCTCTTGTAGCTCACTTGTGTTCCAATATT
>QEPC01010218.1:672445-693631 GCA_003113815.1 Sphenodon punctatus
TTTTCCCTCTGGGATCTCTGTCCTTATATAGCATTTTAACTTTCTTTGTCTGGGTTTTCCCGCCTTTAGGGAATGTGTCCCAGAGCACGTACGCAGCCTCAGGTAAACATGGAAGTTCATTAGCATCTCCATAGGCTCGTCTAGCAAGCCAGTTTTCAATACACGTTGTTAGCTGTTTGCACTTCCTACAGGCTGATGACGTAGGAGAGCCCGCAATTTGAGTTCTACAATTCTCAGAGTCAGCATTACCAACATGTGGAACTTTTAACATTACATAATGTATATTTATAGTAATATTACATCCATGTGAAACCCTTGGCCCCACACATTTACTAAACATGTAGTCCCGTGTTACACGTGTGTGACCCCATGTTTCTCCGTGACAGTAAGGACCTATTAGGTTTGCAAACACTGAGGGGAAGCAGAAGCACACCGGATGAGTCAAGGCCAACCACCCCTTTTATGCAGAGGTTAAACACCGTCCCGGGGTGTCATTGGCCAGGAGGGAGTGCTCTAGAATTTTTTTAAAATAAACTATTATTGTCCAATAATGAACAATAATAATCAACTTACATTTATGAATTAAAAGTTACCTATCTCTATAAACTATTTAATGACTGTAATCTAACTCTTATAAATGATTTTATCCCTTTACAATGAGCTTGAATATTAAACCATCTGAAATCTTCCCTCCCACCTTTACTCCATCAACAATCCACACTCTGCCTGGTTCAATTGTCAGGTTTTCTTAAGTTTCGAGTCCTGCCATTTCTCACTCCACTGTATTGACTGACAATCTTGACAGATGATACTGCACGCAAGTTTCTGCTTTGGTGTAGTCACACTTTCCAAGTTCAGCTGAGGGTAGCTGGCAAGTTAATTGTAAATTCTCATATTCTCATTCGTCTGGTAACACAAATTTGTAATTCCTTATGGTCTTTCATTGCTCCCTTCAGAGGAGAGCCTCCTGAGGTTTGTCCTGACAGCCTCCTTCATCCTCCTCCAGTTCTCGCACAACTGTCCCTCTTTTTTTAAAAAATACTCTCTCATTGGCTAGGGCCAACAGTCCATTAAGCCTGGCTGTGGGCACCACATTAGTTCTTGTGGAGGAAAGACTGACACATTCCCCCACTGGAGGGGTGGGGTGTAATATAAAAGAACTCATCTGCCCCCTTGACAGGCAAGTTACTGTCTATGCCACACTCCCATCTAGTGGACCCTGCGGTCTCTCTTTTTTTTTTTTCCTTTTTGTATGGTGGTGGCTACTGATCTTATATTTTTGTGGTTACATGCTGAATGTTTCTCAGGGGAGAGAACTGATGCATGTGCATTATAGTTCAGGCTGATGTGCACTTGAAACACAATAAGATCAGCAGCTTCTGTAGACACTAAGGCCATTTTCTCATGCTACCAGGGAGGCAGGGAAACTTCTGTGAATGCAATTGCGGCTCTGTTCTCACGGGAATTGGCACACGTGGGAATGTGCTGTTCTGCTTTTATCCCGTGAGAACACCTATCATTGTAAAAGCTACACTCGGGGGACCCAGCCATGCACACGTGTTCTCGTGGGATAAAAGCATTCCCATGTGCGCTAATTCCCATGAGAATAGAGCCGTGATTGCATTCATGTACATTTTTCTGCCTCCCCAGTAATGTATGAAAGCAGCCTAAGAGGGCACAATAAACTCACTGGTCAGCCTAGAGTTGGGTGAGCTTTGTACCATGAGATGATCGTAACAGCTGAAAAATGCTCTTACCCTACACAAAGTCTTTGTGCTGATGACACATGGATGCAGATCAAGTTTTGCAATAGTGATGTTCTAGGCTGCTTCTGTTGCACCTTCCACAGTTTATCATGAGTCACAGAGATCAATCTTGGTAGCAAAGCCATCAGCATCTGTGACCATTATGTATATCTGCTAGCTTTTCAACACACTGTTCTTTTGGGTGGATGGAGAGGTAATTTGCTCTTTAGGTCTAACCCTGAAGCCAGATATTCCAGAGTAATTCCGTTAACCTCAATAGGACTGACTACTCCAAAACTAACTGGCTCCAGGATCACAAGAGGGACTGTTGAAAGCTCTGTGGCAGGGGTCAGGAAGTTTAGGAAGAAAGCCAGTTATTATCCCTCTGATGGGATTTTGGAGATGGCATAGAAGTTATTTTTTTTTGGACAAGGTGGTAGATGGATGGACCAAGAGTGAGATCTTGCAATGTCATATAGGGTTGTCCATATAGGGAGGCCAGGCTCCAATATCTAATTTTACTTAACCCTCAGATGGATTTTGGGATAAATCAGACCCCCAAAGGGGTAAAAATCCATACTTTTTTTTAGCAAACCTGTACCCCTTCATACTCCATGTATTCCTCAGCAGTATGGGGTCAATTGTCCTGTGTTGGTTTTGTTATATCCCTATATAGTTAGGGCATTTGAAATAACTGTACTGGCACAGACTCCTTAGTCGAAAAATCATAGACTACTTTATTCTGCAGCTCCCAGACCTCTTAGCCAACTAACTTGTTTTATATAAAACCTGGTGTGGCCTCTACTAGATTTGTTACTAACAAAGGGCACTCCCACACACTGGGTAGGATCAGGGATTGGATCCCTGAAACACTACAGGTTCTCTCTCTCACACACACACACACACACCGGTTATTTTTTTAAAAAAAGAAATTGAGAATTTTACTAAAATGTTGGGGGTAATTTTTTTTCCAATTGTGACTTAATTGTTGTATATTTTATTCCAATAATGGATTAATACAGTGCATTTTTCAGTCGTGTGAGGGTAAAAGACCTCTATTATAGCTGTAAAGAAACCCTTGTGATGATGGCTGCAGAGAGTCAAACAAAAGTTCTGAACAGTATGAGTCCTCTTTTCAGATCGCTTAAGTTAAATCAGATACTGAGAAATATCATGGCTAAGATTTCGCACAAATCAATTAAATATAGCACATGTAATATTTTTACAGCAATTCCAGGAATTTCTTTCAAATTTGCAAAAATAATTTAGTCAAATATTTTCTGTGGATTTTCATAAAAAGGTTTGCCTTAATCATGAAACCTTTAAGGAAGAGCAGAACTTTCACTTTTTTGCTTGTGTTCTTGTTCCCTTAGGTTATAATATGCCCATTATCTGAAGCTGAGATTAGGAGTACTGTGGCAAAAGGACTTGTTCTTAAACACAAACGAAATCCTTTGGTCTGGAAGCTGACTTTTGGGTTTATATTTCCAATGGTGAAAAAATTAACTGAAGATCTTGCATACAATAAGTATACTTTTTTACATGTCTTGTCTCATTGTAAGGAACAAATAAAGCTTACTCATTTTTGAGAGGCAAAGTTTATACAAGTCAGTGTTATGACTGAACTTGCCCAATGAACAAAAGGAATTAAAAAACATGGAATAGAATTTCAAAAGGAATTTAAATTTAGCTGCTGTTTGTACTTTGACAAAATTAAGTTGCTTGTGGTGAATAGGTTAAATAGTATTTTGTGTTGGGGATTTGTTTACATCAAAATTATACTTTAATGAACCATTCCTTTTTTATCATCAATGTATGAATATTTTGATTTATCCTATAAGACCTCACCAGGGTTGGTTTAAAAAAGGCTGTGATTATGCTCTAACTGTTAGACTTTGGTCTATGTGTTGTATGTATTTGTTCATTTTAATCTTTTTGTATGGATGTCATGGCCTGTGGCTAGCGCATAAATAAATTTTACTTACTTACTACTACTTTAATGACCTTACAAGGGGCACTTACTACCCCTACATCAAAGGAATTGTTACTACATTGCTTGTTCAAAACAATACGCTCTTAAATTAATAAATTAGAAGCCTGGGGACCAAGGCTAGATGTCTTCTCGCCAAGTACTTTATACATGTAATGCTGCAACAGGAAAGTTATAAACTATTTCACAGATGAGCAAATTTGGCAAGACCATCTTCTAATTCCCGATACATCTCTGGGCATGAAATAAAGACTTAGTTTGATTACAAATATTGATTTATCTTTTTTAGACGAATGAAGACAGCTGTTAAAAATATATTTCAGGGGGAAAAAATATTTTAAATTACCATTAAAGCAGCATCAAGATAGGCTCGTTTTTATATTGTGGGTAACATTTACTGCATTTCTAATTTTAAAAAAACAAATGGAAAATTTAAATTTATAGAGGAAACTAATAATCTCCCTAAATAATCAGTTTAGTTATCTTTTTCACCTTTGCCTGTATGCAACACAGGCCACTGCCAGAGGAGAATAATTCACTAGCTGGACCAAACAACAATTCTTGTTTTCCTACTGAGCTGTTTAAACTTAAATAAGAGTTGGATCACACCTCTTATCCCACCTATGTCCTAACTTGGATAGAATTCAGTGCTGCTGGATTGCACTTCATATTTAAACAGGTAGACATTATGGCACTGAAGACAAAGTTTTGAAGTTTCTAACATTGGGTTCTATTATATATTACAAATTAATAAAGGCATCGGGGTAGCTAACAGTGATGCAAAGGCATTTTTCCACTGGCTTCTATGACAATACATACAGAGACTTGGCACTTAACTGAATTATTCCTCATGACTAAAGCAAAGTAAGTTATGATGGTTTGTTTTTCGGCCAACAGAAATATTTGGCAAAATTGTTGCTTAAAAACTAACAATATAGCTGGGTTTCAGTGCTTAAAACTCCATTTTATGTGTTTTTTTTCAAATACACAGGTAACTGGCATAACCGTTCAAAGAATTTTATACATGGTGTCTGTACATTTTTGTGTGTTTTTACAGTCCAGCTGCACCTGATACCTGTAATAGTCGACATAATTTCTTAAACAAAATACCTCACTTGAATCAATCATTTTTCTTAATTGTGAAGTGAATTGAATTGTGTTTTCTTTGATACTGATTGTAAAATTGTAAACTGAACTGAGCCAAGGAACAAAGTAATGACATAAGTGAAAATATACTTTGAGCGATATATGCTGGTTTTCTTACGATAACACGGACATTTTGACTATTTATAAGTGGTAACAGGGCTCCTTAAAAGTTTTGATATGAAATCACTGCTCATTTTGCCCAGTTGCATATATTTTCCTTTTAACTGGCTTACTGTAAATTGAATTTTCAGTGTAAAGCCAAAAAAATTTAAAAAAACAAAGTATTTTGTTTACCTGCGCCTTTTTATTTTTTTTCACCTTTCAAAACAATAAAAATGGTTATAACAAGGATATTATAGCCAGTAGCTCACTGTAAAATTAAATCCCTATATGCCAAAGAGGAAAAAAATCTTGACATGTTAAACCTTTAGTTTAAACACCCATAGGAATGCTTGCTCTGGACAGTTCTCAAGTATCGGTACTTCTGTGGGTGAAATCTGGGCTCATTATTTTTTACTATCTGACTTTGGATAAAACAAAGATTAAATACAACAAAAGAAATTCATTTATCTACATGTCTACCCTGCCCTCCCCCAAAGGCTCAAGGACAGCTTACAAAAACAAAAAGAACAAAACCACAAAGCTAACATGGTATTGCTGATCACCTTGTTGCAGCTGCTTCTGATTTGTTTGATTGCTATCCCTTTATTCCTCTTACCTTTTTATCTTGACTGTAAATGCACTGGAGCTGAGAATTTATTAAATTCTCTGTGCTGTTAGCATAGATGACTCAAGTCTCATCATCTAAGGATCCTAACTACCATGATATTTAATAAAACTTTAGTGCCCTGTATACTTGCATCGTCATCCTTCACCCTTGTTTTTCCATAAGACATTAACACTTTATCATAGCCTGCAGCGGGGATGTTTCCAGGTGCAGCAGTACCTGTCTCCTGGCAAAAAGCCACACTGTAAAGGCAGGTTTCAAATGTTAACATTCTTGCTGCCAAATAGCTGAGGGGGAGTAACCCTTTCCAACTTGCTGGTAGCTGCACCAGCCTGTGCTGGAAGAGACAACGTCTGATGCTGATACGCTGCCTAACAGCTACTAGGGGGCAGTGGAAGCACGTTGCCACTGAATAGGCACTGGCAATAGACTGCACGCACACGCCCGAAATATGCTCCAAGCTGCACCCTGGCTTGCTTTTCCCTAATTTTACATTTTTATTTATGCATTTATGAGTTGTCCCCCATGCCTATAGCATGCCGGGGCGACATACAATTTAATAAAAAGATTTCATAAAAACATTTTAAAATAAACACAATAATTTAAAACTAAAACAGGGTTGAAAAACAAAATTAATAAAAATAAAGGTAGGGAAGAGCTAAAACCCTAACCCCCCTCCCCAAAGGCCAGGGCGAACAGCCAGGTTTTACAAGCCTGCCGAAATATCAAAAGGCTTGGGGCCAGGCACGCTTCCTCCGGGAGGGAATTCCAAAGATGCGGCCCGGCCACCGAGAATGCCCTCTCCATTGTGGCCCCCCGCTTAACAAGGGCAGCCCCACGTAGAGCGTATTACAGTCGTCCAGCCTCGAGGTGACGAAGGCATGGATGAGGGAGGCCATGTCCAGCCCGGAGACGTATGGATGCAGCCTCCACACTAGATACAACTGGAAGAAGGCAGCCTTTGCCACCACCTCCACCTGCCGATCCAGGCGGAGATCTGAGTCCAACACCACCCCCAGACTTTGAACCTGCTGAGCTATCAGAGGGCGAACCCACCCCCTCAATCAGGGGGGCTGACACCTCCCTTACCCTCCCCACCACAATCACCTCCATCTTATCGAGGTTGAGCTTCAGTCTGCTCTGCCACATCCACTTCGCCATGGCCTCCAAACACTGGGATAGCAACGAGACAGCAGGGTCTGTGTCAGCTGAAAAAGAGAGATACAGCTGAGTATCATCAGCGTATTGGTGACATCGCACCCCGAACCCTCTCACGACCTCCCCCAAGGGCTTTATTATACATTAAATAATAAAGGAGACAGGATGAAACCCTGCGGAATGCCACAGGACAAGGCGCGGGGGCAAGATGTTTCAGCTCCCTACACCACCCGCTGGCTTCTCCCCGAGAGGAATGAGCGGAACCATTCAAGAACAGTCCCGCCCAAACCCCCCAGGTCTCGCAGCCATCTCAACAGCAGCCCATGGTCCACGGTGTCAAAAGTGGCCGAGAGATCTAGCAGGATAAGAAATGTAGAACATCCTGCATCCATCTCCCGGCGGAGATCGTTGATCAAGGCCACCAACGCTGTCTCAGTGCCATAGCCGGGACGGAACTCAGATTGAAAAGGGTCTAGGAAACCGATGCTATCCAGATACGCCTGGAGCTGGATCGCCACCACCTGCTGATTTTGCTGACTTTTGTTTATCCCTCTCTTTCAGGAGGTGTATTCAGCTACTTCTGATACACCATGGTCTTAAGAGGCTGTGTTTGTCAAAGCAAAAGACAACAAACAAAGCTAAGCTACTACAAACAATAATTTATTTTTAAAATATTCAAAAAGATGCAATATAATATCTATGTGCACATACAATTTCAATAATTTAAAAGGGCAAAATAGCAATATTATGAATTCCAGGCTTGTAATAAAAACCCAACATGTTTTGAGAGACGCTCTTTACCAGGGGTGTCTAAACAATAACAATAATTTGTTTACATACACAATAACACATCCTGTAATATGGTACTGGAAAGCTATGTAGAAATAAAATACCTCAGTGAAAATAGACTCATTTAATATAAAATATCAAACCCACACATGGGAATCTACAGGAATAGAAAAGAGGGTGGATCAATAAAATTATCAAAGTTTATTAAACATCAATAACATTATACCACCAATTACACAACCACTATTTAAATCTGGAAAGCTTCCAGATTGTTCAAAAGTGTATAAAGTTTAAATACCATACAGCACCAAAGATCAATACCTCATGAGAACTGCAGAAGGAACTGTTCTCTACAGGCTCAATCTTCCAAATGATTTACAAAGCATATATGTAAAATACTCAAGGCATGTAATACAATAATTAAGTTCATAAACCAATCACAAAGTACCAATCATAATAATAGGTCGATTTACTCTAAAATGGTTCATTGCCAGTTGGATCAAGTTATTTCTATTACCATTAATTCAAAGTCACAAACAGCAGGCTAACTTTGGCCCTTTTTACATGGGCCAGCACCCACGCATGAACACCCAGAAATCTGGGTGTTCATGCGTGGGTGAGTCTCATGTAAACTCTGCAGTAGGTGGAGGTAGGTGTGCTCCAGCGCACACCTACCTCCACCCATCCCCCACACATGAGCAACCGGCAAAAATGGCGGCTGCTCCATACATGTAGATGGGTGTGCGTCCATCTACACCCTCCCCCCCCCGCTCTGCAACCTGTGTAAAAAGGGCCTTTAATTGGATTTGCAACTATCCATACACAAACTTAGAAGGCATATCACTTTTCTGCTAAATCAATTAATTGACTAAACAAAGGTCTTCCAAAATACTGCTACATTACAAAAAAGGCATAAAATAGAATTCTTCATTTAATCCATTGGGAATAAGAGTATTCAATTTACAAAGCCAATATGCCTCTCTTCTCAAAAGGATATCCTCTCTACTGTAAGTTTTATGTTATTACTTCTGACACCCAGAAATGTAAATCAGTATACTTATGTCCCTCTCTAATGTAATGTTCAACTAAAGGAGAACCTTCTTTCCTATTAATATTGCTTTTATGCTCATATATGTGAGTTTTTGTCTTCCTAATTGTTTTCCATATATATTATTTGTTGCCATGGCAACAAATTGCATATATGGCAAAATCTGATGAACATGTAGTAAGCGGTTTAAGTATTTTTTTATAGAAAAATCCATTTTTCTAGTATAAGAACAGCATATTCAATTTCCACAAGGATGGTGATCCTTTAGCAGCCACCAGGCATACGATGCACTTCATCATACAGCAGGCTGCCCAATGTGGGGTAACACTGCCCAAATCAGGTTAACAGCTCGTTTGGCTCTACCTATGATGTCTTAAGTCTCCCCCTGGAGTTCTAGCCATTTATTAACTCTCCAGGTCGTGAACTTATCTCGGCAAAAAAGATTCCTTTTTATAAAAAATACACCATAACCAAATATTTTAGATCAGGGATGAAAAACTTCCAGCCTGCAATCAAGTTCTGGCCCCTACAGCATTTGTCTCCAGATTCCTATTTAGTTTCTCCCCCACTCTTCCTTTAATGGCCTGACCCACAGGCTCTCAGGCAGGCTGCACTGAATAAGAACCCAAGGAAGCGTGGTGGGGCCAAATACAAGTGCCCCATGCTCTGGGAGGCCAGGAGAGGTGGAGGACTGAGCCAGGCTGGAGTGAAGTGCAGCATGCTGCACTTGGGAACTTACCAGGGCTGAGGCAGAGGGGCCGGATCAAGGTGAATGAGCCAAGAGGCAGGGCCCAGAAAGCACATACTGTGGGGACATACTCAAATGAATGATAAGGAATGTCCACTAGAAACAATGGAGGCAATATAAATGCCAATTAGAAATAATGGAGATCTGTGAATGCCAATAGTTCTTACTGGCCAGTAAAGCAATACAACGGAACTGCATTTCTAAAAGAAACGGGAAATAGGGATGGAGCAGAATGCCAAACAAGGGACAGGAGGGGTGTGGGGTGGGAGGAATAGAAAGAGCCAAGATAGACAGGGAGGGAGCCAAAAGGTGCTGGAATGACATGGGACTGCTGGAAACACAGCAAAGAGGACCCTGGGAGCAACTGGAATGACACAGGACTGGTTAGAATAACAGAAGACACCAGGAGCAGCTGGGGGGGGGGGGGAAGAGTCTTGACATCCCTTGTGATTCCTCATCTTTCTGCCATTCCTCCTTGTCCATTCTAATAATAAAGATATTTCAACACATTCTCCATCATCCCCATTGTTATTCCAACAGATCCTCTGTACCCCATCCTTATCATTCTGTGCACTCCCCAAGACCCCCTTGCTGTTCAACCCAATTCTTTGACATTCTGTCTCCTACTAGGACAGAATGAAAACAAACAAGATGCTGCCCCGCACTGGCCCCCTTCAGCCCGATTCACTTGTCTGTCTGCATGGCACCTGCCAGATGTTCACCCCAGGCCACATAATCAGTGGGAATGCAAAGCATGCAGCACAGGTTAACCAGGCACAAACAAGCCCAGAGCTGCGGATCGAAAGCCCAGAGCGGCCCTAGGAGCAATCACGTCCATCATGGCTTCCTGCTCCCACAGGAGCCTCTAAAGGACACATACACAAAATACAAACCGGTGGTGGGCATGAATGTTGTCTGGGAAGCCAGCAGTGTCTGGCACAGACCCAGGATGGTGGAAGAGGGGCAGATACAGGTCATGGAGGGAACAGGTCCAGCCAGGACACGAACATGCAGTGTTGCTAGCTACTGAAAAGAGCTGGGGCTCAGGCCCAAGAAATTACTAAGGGATATACTAAAACTAATGACATGGAATGCCCATTGGAAACAAATGGACACAATACTAGAGTGACCATATTATTTTTATGGAAATATGGGGCACACTATTTCAAGGTGTGTGGAAGGAACCATGCTGTAAGGTGGGGGTGGGATTATAGTAAAAAATAAAATGGTGCTTATGCTTATTGCAGGAGAGCACAGAGCAAGCCAAGCACCCAACCCTGACCAGGGGGAGAGGAGACACAGCTCGGAGCATCAGGGAAATGGAAACGGGCAGCAAATAAACTCCCATAGCCTCACCCCACGCAGTGTCCATGGGGAGCTGCACTAAGAGCCCCTTAAAGCCCCACAGAGCATCGATCTATGAGGGGTGAATCCGAGATCCTTTCCTGCCCAACAAAACATGCTGCATCCAGGTGCCTTGATATGCTTGTGGGACACCCACAGATGGCAGCTACACAGGGGACTGGTCTAGCAGGTGGTGTCATGGAGGGAAGGGGACAATGCAGAGTGGAACGTATCATGATTTCTCATCCTTTCCACCTTCCAATCTGTCTTGGTATAAGGAGGCAAGCTCCCCACGCACAGCATGTGCAAAGGACCTGGGAGCCGCAGTGTATTTCCTACCATGAGGCAGTGGTGAGTGTATGTCTACTCTACCATGTAATCCAAGAGAGGCATCCTCATTTCCCCCACCCTTTAGAAAACCCAAGGAGGAAGCCGCCTTGATTAGGTGACTTGTGGCCCGGAAAGGGTTGCCAGTCATGGGTGAGACAGAACACAAGAGTACACTCCTTCCCATGCTCCGCACTCTTTGGGCGGACTCAGGCAGATTCGCCCCTGCCCAGCAGCCACTTCTCCAAGAGCGCACCTGCCCACATGCCTTGGTTGTCTGTGGCTCCTGATTGAGAATGGGTTGCCATCAGGCCCAATCATCACAAGAGCCTTCACCTACAATTTCCATGCTTTTTGGAGGACAAGTGAATTTGTAAGAGCTTTAACTTATCTCTTAAACTGAAGGTTTTAATGATCCTAGAATTCTTGCTGTGGAATGTGCCTGCTCTGACAACAAACATCACACAGGATGTTTCCCAGGGCTCCCCTGTGTCTCCCGGTTTGTGAGTCTCACTCTGACTCCTCTGCCACAACTCTGGTAAGACCCTGGGAGCACTGCACATCACTCCAGCTCAGCTCTTCAACCCCTGGGCTGTGCCCCGCCTCACTTCCCCAACATAACCCCTCTCCCAAAGCCTCCCCAATGGCTGCTCCCCTTCCCCACCTCCTAGACTGGAAGGACCCACACTGCTCTGGAAGCCAGGGGAGAAAGACTGATGCTTGCCTTCCCCTCCTCTCCCCCCCCCCTTTGGAAGCTGGGGAGGTGGGAGATAAGAACCTGTCCTGCCAGGGGAGACCACCCATGTTGCCCCTTCCCTTGCCTCAGGAGCCGGGGTAGAGGGCTCATGCTGCCCAGAGAGTTGGGAAGGAGGATGGGCTATGCAGCCCATGGGGCATTTTCAAAATGCCAACTCAGTCCCTAGGTCCCAAAAGGTTTACTACCCCAGCTCTAGACTAAAGTCCCCACCCCCCAACAGGGTCCTGTTTCCCCTTGACTGTAGCCCTTCAATCAGGACAGGGGCTCCTTTCTCTATAGGAGTCTGCCCCCCCCCCAAGACTGTAGTCCTCCAATTGGGGCAGGGGCCTCTCTAGGAGTTCCACCCCCACCCCAGGCAGGGGTCTGTCTTTCCATAACTCCTCCTCCTTGTCTGCCACGATTGGGACCCCCCACCCACGCTACCCATGAGGCAGGCCTGTCTCCCCTATCTTCCCTCACCAGTCTCTCATAGATTGTAGCCCCACTGGGACAGGGACCCAACTCTTCATGTTCCCCATGTCCCCCCACCCTCAAGACTGTAGACCCCCCCCCCTTTGGAACAGGGGCCTGTCTGTGTCCCTTCTTGTCCCCACTAGACTGTAGTCTCCTCCCTGGGGTCTGCCTCTGCCTTCCCATGTCCCCTATAAGCCGTAGGTTCCACCAGGGGCTGATTCTCCCGCTATACTTACATATATACTCCTAATCTCTCATATTGTGCCTGCATACAATTTAAGCTCCATCCACCCACACTTTGTCTTGGTCTTTCAGCCCAAATCCTCCCCTAGAATGAAGTCCCCACCCCCACAGCCAAGTCCTGTTTCCTCCTATGTGACCGCCTTCCTCCTAGACTGTAGCGCCCTCTCCCAAGAGGCCAGGATCCATAATTTCTTTTAATTTCCCCAGACTAGCAGCTTCACCCGGGGCAGGGGCCTGTCTCCCCTAATATGTCCCCCTTTACTCCTAGACAGTAGCCCTCCAATTTGGGCAGAGGCCTCTCTCCATACAAGTCTCCCCTCCCCCCTAGACTGTAGTGCCTCCCTCCTGGGCATGGGCTTATCTGACACTATACAGCACCCCTCTTCCCCTTCCTAAACTGTAGACCTCCCCCAGGGCCTATCACTCCCAATCTGTCCTCCCTGGACTATTCTAGAATGGGTCCACCTTTCCCTATCTGCCCTCCCTAGACTGGGATCCACCACTTATCCCCTTTAGAATGTACTGTGCCCCCACTCCAAGCAGTGTGACGCCATGTCTCGCAAGACTAGCCTCCTTCTGAACAGGGGGCTCTCTCCCCCCCTGCGTGTCCCTCTTTGTCCCCTCCAGCCTTTAGTTCTCCCCCTGGGGCAGTGCCCCTCTCTGTCCATGTCCCCCACCACCACCCTTTTCCCGTATAAACTGCAAACTTTCCTTCATCGCCCCCCAAGAACATGTGCCTTCTGGTATCTATGCCACCCCCTCCCCTTTACTTCCCTAGCCTATAGTCCCCATTCCAAGGGCAGGGGCCAGTTTCCTCCTACATGATCCCCTTTCCCTTAGACTGTAGCCCCCTCACCAAGGGGCCTCTCGTTCCTTCTTGTCCCTACTAGACTCTAATCCCCCCTCAGGCCAGGGTTTTTTCTTTTCCTAGACACCCTTGACTGCAGCCGCTCCCCCACCGCCAGGGTATAAGCCTGTCTCTATGGGATCCTCTTGTACCATCGCAGAACGTAGCGTCACCTCATCCATCTAGATTATAACACAATCCCTTCGCCCCAGCAGGCCGGATCAGGTCTGTCTCTAGCTGGTGTGGCTTGAGTGGCTGTCTCTAGCTGTCAATCATCTCAATCAGCAGCCAACTCTTACTGACAAAGCGGGCGGGAAAGAGGAGTTCTTCTTCGAGTGGCTCCTCCCATTCTCACAAATGGGTTTGCGCTTGCGCGCCCTTCTCTTACCGGCACATACCAAGCTCATATTTAAATTTTCATGGCGTAGACATGCCCCCACACTATATAAAGCACTCTCCCGCTAGAACCCAACAGTTCCTTCCAACCACCTTGCGGCTTACTGACATTTACCTAGCTCATCTACAAAATGGCGACCAAGCATAGCTTTAAGAACTGCTTTTCTTGTAATCGCAAAATGACCACCAAGGACCCGCATGGCCAGTGTCTCATTTGTTTGGGTTCCAATCATGACCCTGACAACTGCCAGGAGTGCCTTCTCCTGAAGCCTAAATCGCTCAAGGAACGTGCTCTCCGCTTACCCGCTCTTCTGAAGGAGCTTGAGGAAAAGCAAAAGCTGAAAAGTAAGTCCCGCTCTTCCTCTAAGAGACAGGCCTCTCCGGTACGTGTCCCCAATATTGGGGCACAGGAGACTGTATCGGCGGCTCCTACCCTTTCCGCCTCTACCACCGTGGACTCTCCAGCTCCTGGGCCCTCCGGACTTCAGCCTACCCACTCCCCGTCCCCTAAGAGGGCCAAATTGTTTGAGGGTTCAGAGCCTGCTGTGCTAGCAGATCGCTCTTTATCTCCCTCACAATCTGAAGATGAATCGTCTATATTTGGAGCCGGCTTCATATCGCCGCTCGCTCCATTATCTCCCATGATGATAATGTCACCCCTATATACTGCGGAGGAGCCTCCTGACGACCGTTTTGCTGGATCACCTTTCCAGCCTCCCGCAATCCAGTGGCTGGCATCCCCGCAGCAACAAGTTCAGCCTATTCAGCCTCCTCCAGCTCCACTTCAAACACAGTTTCCTTGGGATTTTTTTAAGGAGCAAGAGCACTGCAGGCGGGAGGATAATAAATTAATACTCTCATGCCTGCAAGAACTTGTTAAGGCTACTAAAACCAAAGACACTCAGCCTCGACCTCCTATTCCCGACATCGGAGTGTCGACATCTTCTCCTCGACTGTCCCTACCTCCACTTCTGGCATCTAGAGCTCCTTCGACGTCGACACCTCAACATGCCTCGACGTCGACAGCTACACTCACCTCGACCTCCACGTCCACAACTCGACAACCGTCGACGCCGACAGTTCAACATACTTCGTCGTCGTCAACCCGTCTTCCCTCGACATCGACAACTCGGCATGCCTCGACGTCGACACAACCCCCCATCATCCAGACTCTCGACTCATCGACGTCGACACCTCTTGACGTCGATACTACACCACGTCCGGTCTTCGACGACGACACTAGATCAGCCTTCCTTCGTTGTCAGGAGCGATATAAGCGTAAGGTCTTTAATAGGCGTCTCCATCGACAACAAAAGGTCCCCGTACGTGATCCCCAAGTTGAGGAAGATGCCCCCCCTTCGGAGCCCGCTGAACCTCTCGACGTTTCTTCTTGAGAGCTTCTTCAGCCCTTGGACACCCACGACGTCGAGGGTCTCTCTCCTCCACCCTCTGACGACGTCGACGGATCTTCCACCTCCATAACGTCGCAGGAACACAAGGAGTTTCAGGGCCTGGTTAAGAGATTCTCCGAGACCCTAAGGCTTGAAGTCATTCCTATGGCAGAGCAAGATGTCGATCCAGCCTTTGCCACTGTCGAGCGACCCATGCACTCTAAGCTTACTCTGCCTCTACTAAAATGCCTTTCCGGAGAGGCTAATAAAATATGGGCAACCCCCGCCTCTAGCCACCCTGTTTCCTCCACCTTCAGCTCCTTCTACTTGTTCCCTCCCCAGCAGGGGTCGATATTTTTTAAACACCCCCTTCCCAACTCCCTAGTAGTGGCAGCATCCGCTGAGAGGTTACAGAGGAATGTTCATGACACCTCGCCTGCTGATAAGGACAATAGGCGTATTGACATTTTCGGCAGAAAGGCTTTCTCCTCGAGCACCATGCTCATGAGGACAGCCAATTACGCCGCTGGAATGGCCTCATACCAGCACTATCTGTGGGAAGAGGCACTGAAGCTCACCCAGCATCTTCCCAAGGACAAGCAAAAAGCTTTCCAGTCCCTATGTGCAGAGGGCTCCACGACATCTCGTTTCCAGCTTCACACAGCAAGACACTCCTGCGATACTGCTGCCCGCGGAGTTGCTAACGCTGTTGTGACTCGAAGATTCACCTGGCTCAGGGGCACCAAACTGGAGTCGCACCACAAAGCAAGGATCGAGAATTTACCATTCGATCAGGAGGGGCTTTTCGCTAAAGACACAGATGAGATCTTAGATAAGATCCAGAAGTCCAAAGCGACAGCTAGTAAGATGCGTCTGTCACAACCATCTGCTCCCTACCAATACCCTCGACCTTATCAACAGCAGCACCAGTCCTTCCAGCGCCCACAGAGACAGTACTATCACCAGTCTCATTCTTACAATAAGAGGTACTACCCTCCAAATTTTCCCTACCAAGGAAAATCACGCCCCCAGTATCCTGCATACAAGCAGAAGTCCAATACCCGCCAGTTTTTCTCACCTCCCCAGCAAAGGCGCAGGTGACTGGACGGGGACTCTTCCTTACTCCCTCCTACAGTTGTTATTTCTCATGTTGACTTTGCTGTCACTTTAATTGATTCCTTGTCTGTATGGCAATCTATTACCACCGACAAGTTGGTATTGAATGTTATCCGTTTTGGTTATGCAGTTGTTTTTGATTCGTTGCTCCCTCTTTGTTATCCTAAAAGTTTCTCCCCCCTCTCCACTTCTCAAACTAATGCCTTAAATAAAGAAGTTATTGATCTTTATAACAAGGGAGTTATTGAACTTATCCACCCCACTGATTTTTCAGGGGGTTTCTACTCCAATTACTTTGTTGTAGAAAAGAAGGGTGGGGGCTACCGCCCTATCTTGGATCTTCGCAAACTTAATAAGTTTGTTACTTACTATAAATTCAAAATGTTAACCTTGTCTCGTTTATCCAATTTCCTGCATAAGAACCAGTGGTACGCAGTTCTGGATCTCAAAGACACCTATTTTCATATAAGGCTTCACAACAACAGCAGAAGGTTCTTTAGATTCGTTCATGGGTCTGCCCATTTTCAGTTTTGTTCCCTGCCCTTTGGCCTTGCCTCAGCTCCCAGGGTCTTTACTAAGGTCATGGCCACCATGATTTCCTTCCTTAGGAAACAGGATATCACAATCTTCCCATACCTGGATGATTGGCTTTTGGTGGCTGATTCCCCAGATTTGCTGTCTAATAATGTCCACTTTACCTTGAGACTATGTTGTTCCCTAGGCCTCTCAGTTAACCTGCAGAAGTCTACGCTATCACCACCGATGCTTCCTCCACAGGATGGGGAGCACATCTGCGAAATTTCACCATAGCGGGGAAGTGGTCTCCCTAGCAGAAACTGACCCACATAAATGTCTTAGAGATCACGGCTATCCTGTATTCTTTGAGAGCCTTTCGTCACCTGCTCCACGGATCAACTGTGACTGTTACTACAGACAATATGACGGCGGTCTGGTATATAAACAAACGGGGGTACCAGATCGCCGGAACTGTGCCGCCTAGCCATGAAAATCTGGCAGTTCGCGATGGACCACAACATCTTTCTCCTCGCTACCCACCTAGCCGGCTCTCTCAACACGAAAGCAGATGTACTCAGCAGGCTCTCCATCGAGAACCACGAGTGGCAGCTCTGCCAACAGGTTTACTTATCTCTGACAAGGCTTTGGGGAACCCCGATAATAGACTTGTTCTCTACAACGCACAACACCAAGTGCCCACTGTTTTTCTCCAGAGCGGCGCACGACCCAGCTTCTCTGGGCGATGCCTTCCTCACCCCGTGGAAGCCCCAGTTATGTTATGCCTTCCCTCCAATTCCCCTAATCCAAAGGGTTCTCCAATACGCTCGGACCCAGGGTGCCAACCTAATCTGCCCCTGTTGGCCGAGACAGCCTTGGTACAACGAGCTCCTAGCTCTGTCTCAGGAGTCTCTCTCCCTCCCCCTGAATCATACTCTTCTTTTCCTTTACCAAGGTCAGGTCTTTCACCCCAACACCCGCAACCTCAACCTTTGGGCATTCAGGATTCGGACCTAGGAAATCCCCTAAATGACAATGTCACTCTTATACTTCTAAATGACATTAAACCTTCCACCAAGAGATCTTATGCCTCCAAATGGAAAAGATTCTCTATTTGGTTAACAGACGAACAGATTCCCCTTGATAACTTAACTGTCCCTATCATTCTGCAGTATTTATTGCATTTAGCTGAGCTTGGACTAGCTATATCCTCGCTCAGAGTACACCTATCAGCCTTGGCCATACATGTTACATTGGACAACAGACAGTCCTTGTTCTCTCATCCCCTAGTCAAGAGGTTCCTCAAGGGCTTGGTTAACACTTTACCCCCGCACAAGCCTCCTATTTCACAATGGGACCTCTCCCTTGTGCTTAATTTCCTCTCGGGTCCCCCTTTTGAACCTCCTCATGAGGCGGACCTTTTTCACTGGACTCTAAAAACATGTTTCCTTGTGGCCATCACATCTCTCAGGAGAGTAAGTGAAATAGCAGCCATTTACTCTGCGCCGCCCTATTTACAAATCTTCCCGGATAGGATAGAACTATCCTCTCACCCTTCTTTTATCCCCAAGTGTGTTTCTCCTTTTCACCTTTCTCAAAAGATTATTCTACCTGTTTTTCCCCCAGATACCCTCCTTCCCAGTTCCCCCGACACTGCTCACCCTCTAGACGTCAAACGAGTCGTCATTATATATTTAGAAAAGACTACTTCTTGCAGGCACTCGGATTTCCTTTTTGTCTCTCCCTCCCTTCCCACCCTGGGTAATAGGGTCTCCTCGCAAACAATTTCTAAATGGCTAGTTCACGTTATCACCCTAGCCTACCAAAGTGGGGGGCTTCCCCCTCCTCCCAACCTTCGAGCCCACTCCTTAAGAGCCCTTGGTGCTTCCACGGCAGCTTTTGCTAATGTATCCCCACAGGAAATTTGTAGAGCTGCCACATGGGCCTCACCCCACACCTTTGTGAAGCATTATGCTTTGCACTTAGGTGAGGTAGCCCTTCATTCTGTTGGATTATCTATTCTGGATTCGGTTTCCAAGGTTCCATAATCTTCCCCGTTTTTTCTTTGACCCCAAATGATTTCTTTCTGCACTATGTTGTATAAAAATTTTGTTTCTCTCTGCAACTGTTTACTGTTCATTGTAATATGCATTCTCTATAAATATTTGTTGTCACTTCACTGCACTCTGTTTTCTTAAAAATTCCCGCACCGCCTGTCTCTGGCTTGGTACTCTCCCATTTGTGAGAATGGGAGGAGCTACTCGAAGAAGAACAGAAGGTTGCGACCTTGTAAACAAGGTTCTTCGAGATGGCTCCGACCATTCTCACAAATCCCCACCCTTCCAGCCCTGCATGGAATTTTTGTCTATGCCTTATGGGTTGGAAGGAACTGTTGGGTTCTAGCGGGAGAGTGCTTTATATAGTGTGGGGGCGTGTCTACACCATGAAAATTTAAATATGAGCTTGGTATGTGCCGGTAAAAGAAGGGCACGCAAGCGCAAACCCATTTGTGAGAATGGTCGGAGCCATCTCGAAGAACCTTGTGTACAAGGTAGCAACCTTCTGAAACACCAAGTTCTTCTTCGAGTGGCTCCTCCCATTCTCACAAATGGGGTTTGCGCATGTGCGCCCTTCACTTACCGGCATATACCAAGCTCATGTTTTAAAACCACGCCCCCACCCTATATAAGGTACCCTCCCGTCTAAGCCCAACAGTTCCTTCCAACCGCTTCGCGGCTTACTGACATATACTTAGCTCACTATCAGTTATGACAGGAACTAACATCAATTCAAACAATGCTTTGCCTGTGGTAGGAGAATGACAGGTAAAGATCCTCACGGGCCAATGCCTTCTCTGCCTGGGGACAGAGCAGGATGCTCCAGGCTGCCCAGACTGCTTCTGCCTCAAGCCCCGGGGGCTGAGGGAAAGGGTGCTGCGACTCGCCGTGCTCCTACAGGAACTAGAGGGGAAACAGAAAACATTTCCTCTAGAGCCCGTTCCCACACAGCTTCCCCCAGGGTGCCTAGCATTGGGGCGGAGGTGACTGCTGCGNTTGACTTATCAGCAGGCAGGTCTTTCTCCACCACCATATTGGAGGGCTCATTCCCTTAGAGGTCTCAGTGCCTCTAGAGCGGCATTCTGTGGCCTAGCGCCTCAGGACTGCAACCTGGAGTTCCCTCCATACAATTTTAAAACATTATACTCTTCATCTTTCCACTGACCCAGACATTGCTCTGGGAGTGTCTATACTGAATTCTGTTTTTAAAACCTAAAGAAAGGTTGTTTCTTATGATATTGTAAAATAATAATAAATAATAATAATAAATAAAATATACTGAACAATATACATAAACTAAAATATAATAAATAATAATAAAAATACATTGCTTTATTCTGTAAAGAAAATTCCCCCCACCGCCTTGTTCTAGGCTTGGTACTCTCCCATTTGTGAGAATGGGAGGAGCCACTGAAAGAGAAGGTTGCTACGTTGTAAACAAGGTTCTTCGAGATGGCTCCGAACATTCTCACAAATGCCCACCCTTCCTTCCGCATGGAATTTTCTTCGTGCACACTCAGGGTTGGAAGGAACTGTTGGGCTTAGACGGGAGGGTGCCTTATATAGGGTGGGGAGGTGGTTTTAAAACATGAGCTTGGTATATGCCGGTAAGTGAAGGGCGCACATGCGCAAACCCCATTTGTGAGAATGTTTGGAGCCATCTCGAAGAACCTTGTGTACAAGGTAGCAACCTTCTGGTAGGGCGTGTCGCGCCCTGCTTCCGGGTCTGAGGAGACTCTACGGTCGCCCGGCTGGTATACATTTCCCAGCATGCCTTGCTGCCCTGCGCATGCGCTCGTTCTGTTTCCGGACCTGTGGTGCTGAGTGATGCCGCTGCTCGAAGGCCGGGAGCGGCCGCGCTGACCGCCCCCCCCCCTCCTCTCTCCCCTCGGTGTGGCCATGCTGAGCCGTAGCTCTTTCACCAGCCTGGCCGTAGGGGTGTTTGTGGTGTACGTGGCGCACACGTGTTGGGTGATGTACGGCATCGTGCACACGCGCCCCTGCGCGCCCCCTCCCGCCGCTTCAACTCCCCCAGCCACGACCCCAGCAGCCTGCATCTGGCCATATCTCGCCCGCCGGCCACAGCTGCAGGTGAGACAGAGACATCGCACTGCGCCTCCCCCCTGAAAGAGTAATGCTGTCCCACCTGACAGGAGCAACAATGTCCCCCCTCCCACCACAAATATCTAACTTGCCTGACGAGTGACATGTGCCCCGTCTTTCCTCCGGGTAATGCCCCTCCCCCTGCCTCCAGAGTAACAATAATCCGCCTGGAAATCTCAACATCCCCCCCCTTTACAGAAGTGACAAACCTCCCTTCCCCATGCCGCATAGGAGCATCAATGCCCGCCCCCTAGAAATCCCCCCCCCCCCAGGAGCGCAACTGAGCCC
>QEPC01010218.1:694109-741981 GCA_003113815.1 Sphenodon punctatus
CCCCCCCCCCCAAGCTCCTAGGATTCGCTAGCTCCTGACTGACTAAGCAATACTGCCCCCCACTTGGGAATTTTGTCTTCCCTTCTCTTGACAGCAGTGACACCATCTCCTCCCACTGAGAATCCTCCCTCATCCCAAAAGGAGCAACACTACCTCGTCCCTTTAGGAATTGCCCCTTTCCAAACACACCTTACAGGGGCAACATTCCCACCACCCTGAGCCCACCTTACAGGAGTGACACCCTCACCCTGGGCATTCCTTCCAGGAGCAACACAAGTCTGAAGAGTAACACATGCTCTTCACCTGCCCTGCCATCCAGTCTTCAAGGGGGTGACACTCCTTACCCCCCCCCCCCCGCCCCCCTGCTGGCTGGCCTATGAGGGATGATACTTGCCTCTCTTGCATTCTGACCTAGAAGGGGCAACACTGTTCCCCCGCTCCTCCAGTCTGGCCTTCAAGGGGCAGCACTCACCACACACACACTCCATGCACCTTTCCTGGAGTGGCACTCCCTGCCTCCTCCCCTCAGAAGCCCACACACTCCATCTGACAAGAGGTGATATTGCTCCCCTTTCAGGTGTGAGACTGCCCTCCTCCAAGTACCATTCTTTGGTCAGGAAGGATGCAGTGGGAAAGACTCAGCATAGCAAGTACAAGGAGACAGAAGAGGATGGCTATGGAGCTTATGTCCAAGAGCCAGGCAAGGAGATACTGCCTGCCAAAGGCAGGCATAGCACTCGGGGATGAAGAGAAGTGGCCAAGGAGAAAGTAACCCAGCAAAAGCACAGAGACAGGGAGTGATAGCTTTGCTAATCCAGAGCTTTTGTTTGTGTTAGGCTGTGTTTCCACCTGCGGCGGCAGTGGGAGGGACAAGGGAAGACGCAGCACCGTGGAGGAGCCGGCTGGCGGGAAAAGAGCCGGTGCAAATGGGGGTCTGCCGTGGCTTCTCTTGTGCATGGCAGGTCTTCCCTCGCCCCTCCTGCTGCCGCCACAGGTGGTAACACAGCCTTAATTTACTTCCCTGTCTGCATTCCTTTATCTGAGAGGAAAGGGCAATGGTGGCACTGACATCTTTGTAGGTGATGGTTTTGAAATTTAACTCTTTCCAGCAGGCACTAGCCTTTTCCCACTCATTCCCATCAACTGCAGCCTGGTTCCTGGTAGAGCAGCTTGATCAGTACAAACTTAGGGAAAAGATTCTTAGTGTATTAGATATCATAAAGTAAACATTCTCCCCTCCCCCCCCCCCAACTGATTTTTCAAACCTTTTTTATTTCAGTTAAGCGTGTACACTACTACACGGTCAAACATTGGTGCTGAGAATAATATAGATCTGGTGTTGAACGTGGAGAATTTTGATGTAGAATCTAAATTTGAAAGGTAAAGTATTACTGCCACAAAATTGTGCAATTGTACAAAACTATCCTATCTTGGAGTGTAGTTTTTATTGAAAGACCACTGTCAGTGAAGAGAGGTCGATGTTTCATACACCTCAGTGTTGTAATGTTTAAGGGTGTTTTCAAACAAAATAATTAACCAGCTGGAGTCTGTGTTCAGTCTGTGCAGCCCCCACTCGCCCCCCCCCCCCACACACACTTCCATCTTTGAACATGTAGAGCAGAGGTGGGGAACCTCAGGCCAAATCCAGCCTGTGGCAAGTTTTTATGTCGCCCTTTTCCACTGCCTGGATCTGGCCCCTGGATCCAGTTCTTACCTCCAGTCACTGAAAAAATGAGCTCAAAGGAAGGGAACAGAGGTGAGGTCATGCAAACAAGGATAGGGGAGAGTTCCATGGCACAGATCCATGACTTGGGCCTTCCTTTCCTTGAGTGCACCCCCGCCCCAACTTCTGTAAGGTCCTCGGACCTTGTGGAACCTTTCAAACTGGCTCCCAGGTGAGAAAAGGTTCCCCACCCCTAATGTAGAGCTAATAAACGAGCGGTGCCACTCAACGCTTTCCATCAGAGCCAGGGTTAGGGCTGTGACCCCTCTTTCCATCTGAAGGAGGATGAAATTATCAACCTGGCTGCAAGATGCAGCTGGGTGAAGGCAGCAATCCAAGGCTGGAGACAGCAACTAGGAGCTGGCTGGGAGTGAAATTAACAATCTGGGTGCCCCGCCACCGCCTGTCATTTTCATCTCGGGCTCGACTTGCGTTCCCTGCTGCCCAGTTCATTCCAGCTCTGGCTGCGTCACTCCCAGCCAGCTCCTAGTTGTTTGCTCCAGCCCACAGTTGCTGCCACTGCCCAGCCAAGCCCAGAATGAAAATGACAGGTGGCCGCCGGGCAGTGAGGAAGAAGCTGCTGGAGCAGCAGATGGGAGAGGAGAGCACTGCAACTGCTTAATTTCAGGCCACACTAGTCATGACTGTATGGTGCTGGCAGCTTGGGTGCAGGCGAGGCTGCAGGTGAGCCTAATAAACAGGAGGAGAATGCATTGGTGTGTGTTAGCCCGCACTGTGGGCCCGCGATGTCCTTGGAGACAATGCTGTGAGTGGAGTGTATGCGAGTGAGTGGAGATTGCAGACTAACATCTGGCGAACACCTAATAGACGGACAGACGAACACCCACCTGGGGAGTGCTAATGAAGGCTATTGTCTCATTTGGTTTCACCCTATGTGGCTACCTCTGGATGTTTGCCTGTAGTATTCTTCCATCCCCCAAAGCTAATATAGTGTGCAGTCGATGGAAATTTGGATTTTCTTCAAAGAAAATGATAATGAGGAAAGTGACTTTAATGCTGTGAAAACATTATCCTGTAAATTTCAGGATGAAAGACTGTTGCTTTTGGATACTGCAGTTGATTTCTAACTGCTGGGAAAGATTTATTTTAACTAGAACCTTTGTAAGTAAGTAACCTTTGACCAGTGTTAACTTCTTATTTTCATGTCTTCAGAATTAATTCAGCCTTCAAAATTAATTGCCTATTGTATTGCCTACCACTACTCCATTTAATGTCTTAATTAGTGAATGGTGGGATTGTAAAAATCTACTCCCCTACTCTCTCTGGCAAGTATACTTTTTGAGTTGGTTCCACTGCACATTGTAAGCCACAGCCTGGCAAATAGTCATTTATGCCTGACTAATAAGTTATTCTTACATCCACGGCTAATGGGTTTTATATTTTTTTTCCTTGGAAACTGACAAACCTGGACTATGCTGGACCATTGGGAGAAGTGAATGCCAGAATCCATGTCCTTCTGTTTCAAAAGTCCTTCTCAGATTATCAAGTTTAGAAGCTGATGCACTTTTACTGAAGCTGTTTCGTTGCTGAGTATGGAGAAAGAACCTAAGTCACACAGTAATTTAAAGACCAGTAATGGAAAATATCCCTATAATCGTTAAATCAGGAGTGGGGAATCTTTTCCATCTTGAGGCCACTTTGAAAATAGTACAAGCTCAGGACTGCACACAAGTTGAGGGCAGGGGTGCTTAAGGGGTGCACTCAAGAAACGTAGGTCCCAGATCATTGATATGTGCCATGGATCTGTCCCCTAGCCTTGTGTGTATGCCCTCATCTTTGCTCCCTTACCCTGAGCTCAGTTTTTCGGTGGTTGAAGGTAGGAACTTGATCTAGGGGGGAAGATCCAGGAACTGGGAAGGGGGTTACATGAAAACTTGCCGTAGGCCACATTTGGTTCTCCACCCATTTAAAATAGTTTTGGTTCTGATTGCTAAGACTTTCCTTGTGCTGCATAGGCGTATACATATAGAGGTACATGGTCAAGCTAACATTTTGTGGTTCAAGTAGAAGAAAGTTTACTTCCACATTGATGGTCACAATGAGCGATGTAAAGTGCCAATCAGCATCAAGGCTTTGTTTGTTTATTTTGTACTGGCCGAAGCCTTGACAACAAGAATCATTTCCCAAAAAATTTAAAATATATCAAAATAACCATACAATACAACAACCTTTAGAAAATCAAATGGATTTACCCAATATCAGGTTAAAGAAATAATTAGCATTTATACACAAACATACAACAAAATTCATATCCTAACAGAATTTTTTTCCTTAAATAGCTAGCCCGCAGGGCAAAGGAGGCCACCATTTCCACCTTTGTCATCACATAGTCAGAAAGGCAAAAAATAATCAAATCCTATTGCATCAAACGGCGAGGGGGATTTATATCACACCACATTTTGCTCTCACAGCTGCATAGAGCGGGCAATTTAACAAGCAATGAGCCAAATCGTCACTGAATTTTGTCCACAAGGGCATTTCCTCTTTTCATAAGGTAGACCTAAATATCTCCCTGCCAATATAGCCGAATTAAAGGTCTGAAATTGGAGGGATATAAAGGCTCTTCTCAGACAATAATTAGTCAAGACCTTTAAATAATGACATCCATCACTTGGTGGTAAAATAAAACAATAAAAAGCAGAAGCACGAGCCTGACACGCTGCATAGAGTTTGTGCATCAGTATCAGACAGTCTTTCCTTTATCATTTTCAACCCACTTTTTAAGGGAAATTGTAGCAAAAATGACATGGAAAGACCCAGCCCATTCAATTGATAATAAATAAATCTCAACCACGGGTAATTATTATTATAATCTTGAACTTCTATATCAAAACACCTTTGGTAATTGACTCTATTGAACATTGGGCCAACTTTAATGCAAAGCATAACAACAATTTCAACAGTAATACACCCAATGAGAAGGAACCAGTTTCCAATTTTACCAATGCCGAAGGAGTACCAGGCGGCACTCCAAGTATTTTCTGTAGGAATTTATTCTGGACCGGCTCCAACAGGGAGATAGCAGCAGGGGAATATCGCCATATCTGAACTCCGTAACTGAGTTTTGCCATTATTTTCTTTTCAAAGACCTGGATCACAGGGGCCGCCAGTTTCCCTCCCTCATTAGCATAGAACTT
Source organism: Sphenodon punctatus (assembly GCA_003113815.1). NCBI lineage: Eukaryota > Metazoa > Chordata > Lepidosauria > Sphenodontia > Sphenodontidae > Sphenodon > Sphenodon punctatus. Next base: position 698,991 of record QEPC01010218.1, read on the forward strand.
ATAAATAGCAGTTGAAGTTGACAATGCTTCCTGCTTAACAGACTGGATATGAGGGGTCCAAGAATTATTTTATGCGAACACTATTCCCAGATATTTGAAGGTACGAACCTGGTCAATTGGATTATTATTTAAGAACCAAGGGGTTGATTTATATTTATTAGCAAAGACCACAATTTTAGTTTTTTTGTAGTTGATTTTAAGACCTTGTGAATGGGACTTTGCACCAAAGTCTGTCAGTAATCTGTTCAGACCTATTCTGGAGGTTGATAACAAAATGATGATCTAAAGTGGGTTAGGAGGGTATGTTTGTACAGTACATAGTGAGTTGAATCGCCTGTGGTGTGCACTGCAAGGTGCCCTATGTATATGAAAGAGCAAGTGACCTCTTTTCATGGTGAAGTTTCTAAACTCCTAAAAGATACTACTTTGACCAAGTTGCATTCTGAGGCTCATTTATAAACACTTTTCAGTGTGGCACAAACCCACATTCTGAGTGTTGTGTGAATTCCTTACCTCTTTTCTGTGGTTCTTGATGATCCCTTGTTCCCTCTCATCCAGTGCAAAGGGTTTTGCTTGCAAGACTCTGATTCTGGCAAGTAGCAATGATGTCTAGTTTAACCCCAAGCAGACTTCAGTTCCTGATGTATTATTTTTTTGTTTTTCACTTCCTATCTCCGAGCGTCTATGGAGGTGTAGCCAGGGAATCCTATATTCCCTCCTCTGCTCCATGCATGCTACTACCAGAACACTGCACGCAGAGAGATCACAAGGATATTCCTCTATGCCCTTTGCATGGACATGGAGGAATATCCTTGTGATCTCTCTGCATGCAATGTTCTGGTAGTACCATGCATGGAGTGGAGGAGGGAATATAGGATTCCCCGGCTACACCTCCATATTGTGGGAAATACCCATTGTGGGAGATGCCCACAGAAAAGTGGGGATGGGGAGGGGCCTATAAAATGCAGGGAAATCAGTAATACTATTAATGTACTGCTGTGGAATAAGACATACGCAAGTTAAGGGTTAAATGTGTGAATGACCCCTTTATGTAGCCACTATAATACTAATGTTTTAATAAAGTTAGAAAAATGTACTTATTTAAATTTGTATGCCATCCTACATCAAAACGTCAGGGTGGGTAACAACATATAAAACCAATAATATTAAACACAAAAGAAAAGGTGGATTGAAAGTCAGAGGATCTGAGGAAATTAGGAGGAATAGCTTCCTTAAAAAGTGCATTGTTTCTTCATTTAAGTTTGCATTAGTCAAAAATTGCCATTGGAGTTTGTGGTATGGCGCTCTAAGCCATTCAGCTTCATTTAAACTTCTTGGTAACCATGCGTTATCAGTGCTCTACAATGAGAAGCTAACACATGGATTTAAATTTTTCTTTCAAAAGTGGTACAAAGAAAAACGTATCCTATGCTGCTTGGCTTTCTCTCTGAAGAGCTGTGGTACTTGTAATTTACCATGGTTCAAGAAGAATCTCTTTTTTTTACTAAGTGCTTGACAGCATTAGGTATAACTCGTATGCAGTACAGTGTGTTATAGATTATCTGGGAATGAGTTTACTATTGTAGGTGAAATGCAATGTTCTTGTTCAAACTTCCAAAATACTTCCTAGTTTTAAAGTTAGCACTTAAAATAATATTAATTCTGTGCTACACAGAGTTGATAATGCTGTGCTGTATTAATTATTTTTTCTGTGTGTTTTAGAACAGTCAATGTCTCTGTACCAAAGAAAACACGAAATAATGGCACATTGTATGCTTACGTATTTCTGCACCATGCTGGCATTCTGCCTTGGCACGATGGCAAGCAGGTCCATATAGTAAGCCCTCTGACGACATACATGGTCCCTAAACCAGAAGAAATTAATCTTCTCACTGGAGAGTCTTTCACCCAGGTACACGTTTTTTTCTTGTTGGTAAAGATGCAACAACATAAAGTAGGTTTCTTAAAAATAAGAAAATAAACTAGAGGTGATAATGTGTAAACTAGAAAATATTAATCACTTTGTATAGGCACAGTAATTATAGCTGTGTAGTAGCAGAGTCATGTTTAGGTTGTGTTCAAAGTTTTGCTTTAAGTGAGGAAAGAATGTTTTGCAACTAGTGAACCATATATCTGAATATCCCATGAGCTCCAAAGGAAACGTACATAGAAAATTCAGCTGTTTGCAGATAAACTGAGCCCTTAGGCTAGAACTCTGTTTCGGTCACTTTCTGCTATAGTTTTGGGAATTTGGTAGTCTCAGCAAAACTGAAACATTCCTGTTTTGGAAGGATTTTGGTTGAGGATTATCTTCCCTCCCCAACTCCTCTCTAGCAGTTTTCCTAGCAAGGATGTTCTGGAATGCACTCAAGAGTATCTCAATTCTCTTTTCAGCTTTGTCTGGGATCCTGATGCATGCAGCACATCTCAGCACTAGCAGGCAAATTGTCTCCTGCTGTTACTAATCTTTTTGTCATAACTAATACCGTTAATCTATTTATCATAGTATGTCTGACTCTTGATACAGATCACTTTGATACCAAATACCTCTATAATTCATACATTTGCTTTTGAAATACTTAAATGTTGCTTTTTCTAGCATACATGTATTAACCTTGATCTTCATAACCATATTAGAATTCATAAGTCATGGAAAGGGGTTCCCCCTGTGCAGCTTTTGTTGGGGCTGGAGAAGGCCACCTCTGAAGTCCTGTGGCTAGGCAGAGCAACCAGCAACGGGTTTGCCTAAAGTGTTCTGGGCTTTGAATGCAGATTGCTTTGGCTAGTTGTCTGGTGCGTATGTTGTTGCATTCCATTGAGATATGTTGATTGCATTTCATTGAGAATCCCACATTGAAATAGCAGTGACATATTCAAAGGGGTTTCTTTTTCCATCTCTTAAGTCATCACAGTGTGTTCATTATGGCTTGTACAATCGACATTTCATTTCATAGATGTGTGTAACATCTATGTTGGTTTTGTGATCTTCACATCAGCCCCAAACCTTATCAAGCCTCTTCTCATACAGAAGCAGTTCCATAACTCATCATTTTTGTTGCCCTCCTCTGCAACTTTTCCAGTTCTAATATATATTTTTTGAGATGGGGGCAACCAGAACTGCTCACAGTATTCAAGGTGTGGTCATACTGTAGCAGTATTACAATAGTTTCTCTCTTATTCTCTATCTTAACATACTGTTTTGTCTTTTGGACCACTTCCACTATTTATTTATTTATTAAATATATTTTTATTCCACCTTTCTCGCCCAATGGTGACGAGGTGATGAACAAACAATATAAAACAATAAGAACAATAATGAAAAAGCCATAAATATTTAAAACCCAATTGTTGTTATAAAATTCAGGGCTGTGCAAAAATAATTTACCACACCCAGAAACCCACGTAACCCATCCCATCCTCCCCCTGCCAAACGCCTGGAAAAGTCAGGTTTTGCATTGCTGGCAAAAGGAAGGCGATCCAGGCTGAGGCAGATCTCCACCGGGAGCGCATTCCACAGTGACGGTGTGGCTGCCAAAAACACCCGCCTGTCAGTCCAAACCTGCCAATAATAGGACCTCCAGGAGGACACCCCTGGATGACAGCAGGGGCCACCCCAAGGCCCAGAGAGTGAGGCAGTCCCTCAGATAAGCAGAGCTCAAGCCTTGTAGAGCTTTAAAGGTCAAAACTAGCACCTTGAATCAGGCCCGGAAGACAATAGGCAGCCAGTGCAATGCTTGGAGCAGCAGTTTTAATATGCTCCCTGCAACCCATCCCAGTAAGCAGGCAGGCCACATTTTGCACCAGCTGCAGTCTCCGGACTGTCACCAGGGGCAACCCCACAAAGAGCTCATTACAGTAGTCCAGCCTCAAGGTGACAAATGCATGGATGACATTGGCGAGATCGGAGTTCGAGACCCATGGACAGAGCCTCTTCACCACTCCTGGCCATAGCCATAGCCGACACCTGCAAATCCAGATGCAGCTGCGAATCCAGGAGCATCCCCCAGGAGCATATGCTTTCAATGAACTGTCAACAATGACTCCCAGGTTCCCTTTCCTGTGTGGTAACACCTTCTTCCCAGCATTGTGTATGTATGATTATAATTATTTTTTCCTATGTGCATCACTTTGCACTTTTCAGCGTTGAATTTCATCTGCCATTTGATTGCCCATTCACACATTATTCTTCTCTAATGCTTCAACGTTTGCCTTGGTCTTTAACTACCTTGAATAACTTTGGACGAAAACAGATAAGACCGTAGCCTGGATTAGCCCCCTCCAGACATTCGCCTGCCCCATGGTCCCCACTCATGGCATTGTCCCAGAAAAGGTGGAGCCTGCCCATCGTGTGAATGCTGGCTGATGCGGGTGAATGTGCTCACATGCCGCCTCCCGTCTGTTAGGGTGTATGCAGCCTCTATGTGTGTGCAGATCCTCCAGGGCCATAGTGTCCTGGATGAAGCGACCGCATCTCAGTGGTGATGGGGTTGGGAGTACAACTGGGAGGAATGTCTGTCCGGCTCATTGCACGAAACCTGCAAGTGGCAGCTGCATGGGGGTTTCACAGAGTGACCCTGGACTCCAGCACGTTAATCTCTCATCTGTTAACACCCTTGGTTTCATCTCCGTATTTGGTCATCTCATTCTTTACTCCCTTTTTCAGATCATTAATGAACACCAGTCCCAGCATGGATCCCTGGGGCACCCTACTGTTTGTTTCTCTCTTGTGAAAACTGACCATTTAGTCCTAACCTTTGTTTCCTACTCTTTATTCAGTTACTTGACAGGACACTTCATCTTCTCCCATAACTAATTCATTTTTTCAAGAGACTCTCCTGAGGGACCTTGTCAAATACTTCCTGAAAATTGATACGCTATATTGACTGGATCACCCTTGCCTACATGCTTGTTGACATCCTCAAAAAAAATTCCAATATATTAGCGAGAGATGAGTTCCCTGTGCAAAAACCATGTTGGCCCTTCCCCCATCACATTGTGCTTGTCAGTATGCCTGATAATGATGTTCTTTGCAATGGTGTCTACTAATTTTCCTGATACTGACATCAGGCTCACCATTCTATTATTTGATTGGTGTTAGTTTTTCCATCCTTCAGTCCTTGGGTACAGAGGCAGATTTTAGCAATAGGTTACATATTACCAATAGTAGTTCTGTGATTTCATATTTGAAAGCTGTTAAGTGAATACTATCCAGTCTGGTGACTTGTTACTGTTGAATTTATCAGTCTGTTCTAACACCTTTTTAGCAACATGTTGATTTATGACAGTTCTTTAGAATCATCACCTTTATCACAAAGAATAATGCAAGTGCAGGCATCTCCCCAACATCCTATGTGAAGACAAATTAAAAGAATCATTTAGCTTCTCTGCATAGCCTTATATTCTTCGAGTGCCCCTTTTATCCCCATGTCATCTGATGACCCAACTGCTTTTGCTGGTTGAAGAAACATACAGTGATCATCATCAGTAGTTCATCATCAGGCTGGAGAGAGGTATTGAGTGGGGTCACATATGACACTTTGTCCTGAGTCTGGTGCTATGCAACACCTTTATTATAGAGCCACAGGAGCAGCTCTGTAGTAAAGGTGGCTGCATCGCTCTGTTTAAAATAATGAACATTTTACTTATAAAATTAGGATGATTTTGCCTATCGTTGTGAAATTTGGTAGGGAGGATCACTTGGGCTAGGGGTAGAATCTGTCCAAATTTCAGGTAAATCGGATGAAAACCAAGAAATGTACAGATGTTTGCATTTTGGCAGCAGAATGACATTTTCTCCCCTATGTGACTTTTTTGCTCCTGGAAACTTAGTTCTGGAAGCAGTATTAAGAAATCTAGCAGTGATTGAAAACTCAATCGTGGCCTAAATGAATTTTGTGTTTTTAGTTGTTGAAACTCCGTTGTATAGTTTTGAAGTTCTGATGTTTTGAAGTGCCCATTCTGGCAAATGGAGGGAGAGAAAAAAACAGCTTTCCACTGTCTGTTTCACTGTCGTTCTATTGAATGTGAGGCGATAAGCTTTCATGAAGGCTAGTATTGGAATGCGAGTAGCATGTTCTATTGAATGCGAGAAGATAAGCTTTTGTGAAAGCTACTGTTGTACGGATGTGAGTGGCATTTATTGCAGGCTGTTGTTGTACAGACGCCAGGGGAGTGTATTGCACGCTATGCTTGCAATAAACTGTAGCTGAAATAATAATAATCAGGAGCTGGTACTGAAAGGGAGAAAACGGGCAGGCACAAGGAACAGTGATTGGACACAATAGAGACAACAGGAATACCAGTTGGAAGTAATGGGGCTTTGGGAATGCCAGTAGTGGGTGGTAAATTAATACAATGGCAGATGCTTAACTGATACAAAAGGAGTGTGTGAGGATCTGAAATGTCAAAGAGGGTGGGTGGGTAGACTGAAAAAGGCCAGGAGGACCACAAAAAAAAAAGTGAGGAAGCCACGTAGAGGAAATGGAAAGACAGGGAGGGCAGCTGGGTGGAATACAGGTGTGAGGCAATAGAGAGCATCTAGAATTATGGAGGGGAGGCTTGGTTGGATGACAGATATGAGACCACTGGGAGCAGCTGGAATACATGGGGCTGGGTGGAATGATGACTAGGAGTAAACTGGGAGTGGCTGGAGTGATGATTGGTTGGGTGGAATGATGGGTAGGAGGCCACTGGGAGCAACTGGAATTGGGGAAGCAGGGTGGAATGATGGGTAGAAGGTCTCCAGGAGTGGCTGAAATGAAGGGGGGCTGGATGGAATGACATGTAAAAGACCAGAGGGAGCAGTTGGAATAACGGTGTTGGGTGGAATGATGGGTACAAGGACACTGGGAGCAATTAAAATGATGGAGGCTGGGTGGAATGACAATATGAGGACATTGGGAGTGACTGAAATGATGGGGAGCTGGGTGGAATGATATGCAAGAGGCAACCAGGAGTGGCTGGAATTATGGGGGTTTGGGTGGAATAACAGGTATGAAGCCACCGGAAGCAGCTGGAATGATGAGGGCTGGGTCGAATGATGGGTAAGAGGACACTGAGAACAGCTGAAATGATGGGGAGCTGGGTAGAATGGCGTGTGTGTGTGTGTGTGTGTGTGAACCAAGAGCCCCTCACTGTCTTTCCATTTTTTTCTCTTGGCAAAGGAATATAGTCAAAAGGCAGACTGTATGGAATTAAGTGCATTGAGGAATTTTACATGAGTTGGACAGTATTTTTTAGGCACGTAACTGACAAAGATCAGGGCTGCAAGGGAAATGCTCCAATGAGGAGGGGTCTGCAGATACTGGAAACCACTTGTGTCCAGTGTACTTGGGGCTGCCAACTCGTCCGCCTTCACCCTACAGGCCCAGGTCCCTGTCTTTCAGGCCTTGGAGCAACTTAACCACTCAGCCTTAAAGGGCCACCAACCTGCCCACTCTGTCCCAGGGGTTCTCAGCCTGTATCCCCTCAGGCTGATCCCTAGCCCTGGCGCTGGCTCTGCCATACCCCTTGGGTGCATCCAGCCCTCTGGCTGGTGCCCCAGCCCTCTTCTTAAAGGGGTAGCAGCCCCCCGGACTGCTCCCTGCTACAGCAACCCTAGCTTTACAGTCCATTAAAACTTGTCATCCGTGTATTCTCATTGTTTCCCATTGTCATTCCATGACATTTGTTTTAGAATGTCCTCCATCCAGTGTTTTCCTTAGGCAGCAACCAAGAAAGAGGTGCCCGAGACTGATCTCTCTTTGTGTCTCTCTCATCAAAGCTGGACCTGGATCCCATGCAAGATCTGTTTCTAGACAAATAGGACATCTAGTCCTACTCCTCTCTCTCCCTCACTCCTCTCTCTCTGTCACTCCTCTCTCCCCCGTTACTCACCTTCCCTCTCCCGACTACCCCGTTTCTCTCCCCCCACTTCCTCTATCTCTCACCCCTTTCCTCTGGCTCTGTCGTCCTCTTCAGAACCTAGGGCCAGTATGCATATATACGTGGGGGCCAGCTCCCATGTTTCCTAAATCTGGTGAGGCAGCAATGCAGCACACCACAGGGGTTGGGCACTGAACAGACTCCTGAGGCAGTGTGACCCCCCCCCCCAGCCAGATCTGCCCAGTCTTCAAGCAGCTCAGCACGCCACTCTGCGGGGCCACCCACATGGCCAAACCTTGGGCCAAATTCATTGGGCAGCCCTGGATCTCCGGCGGCCAGGTTCCACTCCTACCTGTCCCGCCGATGTGCCCCCTTGCCGCTTCAATGAGGCCCCCCCCCATCTCCTTCCCTGGTCGTGGGTAAACCGACTGAGCTCCAACACAGGGAGGGCGGGAGACTCAGCCCTTGGCTGGTCAGCAGACCTTCCCAGCACCCTTTGACTGGGGTGGTCCCAAAGGCAGCTCCCCTGCAGCCTGTTGCCGCCCCTCAAGTGGTGCTGCAGTAATTGCAGCAGCCGATGCCTTACCCCTGCTCAGGGGGAAGCAGCGCCAGCTCTGAAAGACCCGGAGGGCTCAATGCTCGAGCCCGAGGCTGCAGCCCCCGCCATGCAGCGAGCCCCTCCACCCCCCATAGTAACACGTTGGTTGTAGCAGGACAAAGAAGAGCAGAAGCAGTGTGGTCTCTAAAGTAAATTGCCAGCCCCACCCCAGCCATGACGTATGGGGACAGGTTCAGCGGGATATCAGCCACAGCTGAACAATGGGGGGGCTGAAGCCCCTTGATCCCCCCTTCTAGCCACCCCTGTCCTGAGTATGTAGAATGTTCGCAAATACACCATACTCAGCCTGTGTTCCTGTCATCAGTCCATGTCATAACTTGCAGAAACGGCACTCTCCCTAGACTAACATTGAATTTTCTAGACATAACTTTAAAACTACTACTATGATTTTCAAAAAGAAATGACCGGCACCCCCTGGCAGCCTCCTTCAATTTTCTAAAAGGCTTATACCTCCTCTCAACAAACACTAAACCCCTCTACCTTGGTCAGTTCAAGACGGTTGGACTGACAGAAAAGACAGACTTCAAAGTGCAATTTCTTTACTACGATAGCAACTGTCCTTCAACTGATTCGGCTAAAACTTGGTCAGCATCAGCCTCTTACCTAAGTGATCCTATGAACATGATTAAAGTTAGGATTCTGAAATTTGTGGTGACTACAAATTCCAGAATCCTAACTTTAATCATGTTTATTTTATAACAAATAGAATGTTGGGACTTTATAGTTGAGTGTGCATCACACCTTAACTGTAGAGTGCATCTCAGTGCTCTATAATCTGAGACAAAAAAGGATACTCCAAAATATACAGCTGTATGGAGTCCAAGTGATGATTTTTGTGATTACTGAGCCAGCGGGGAGTATGGAACAAAGCAGAGTTAGTGCAGAAGCAGGGGAATCTGACTGTAAGCATCAATATTACCATCAGTTCTCCCACACCCAAGATACAGTGTAGTACTTCATTCCATAATATGAGAGGGCAAATATTCCCCTGCCATTAATCACCTGTGCAGTGAGCAGATGCACTTGAACTGCTGCCTGAGAAAGAAGCTATAAATGAAGAAGAAATTGTGGCCACACTGAAGTCCATAATATTGGTGCAAGGAGGTGTTTGCTATCCCCAGCTTCAGTGTTGCCCCCAATCTGCAGAGAAAGATCATTGGGATTGAAAGACCAAGGCAAAGTGTGAATGCATGGAGCCTAATTTGTAAGCAAGCACAATATACAAGAAAAAATATCCACAAATCCTACCACCCTAACCCACAACCCCCCACCCTTCACCCATCTCCCTCACCAAAAGCCTGGCGAAACAGCCATGTCTTGCATTATTAGTGAAAGGAGAAGTCCGGGGCGAATGCCCTCTCCAACGTTGCCCCCTGAGGTACCCGGGGGACTTTGAGATGGGCGCTCCTGGCTGACGGCAGGGGTCGATCCAGAGCCCAAGGAGTGAGGCAGTCGTGCAGGTAGGTAGGGCCTAGGCCCTGTATTGGCTTTATCAGTAAGTNATATAAAATATACCATTTAAAATAAAGAAAAAAATGAACATAATTGTATAGTTTAATATATAAAGTCAAATATAATGTAGAAATGCATTTTATATTTATTTTTATTTATATAAGAATGTATACCCCACCCCTACTACTGCCAAAGCAGCTCAAGGTGGCTAACAATTTAAAAAATAATAAAAATACATGATAAAATACATATAAAACAGTCATACTAATATAAATACAATATGAAGGAGGTCACAGAAAAAAATATCCACAAATCCTACCACCCTAACCCACAACCCCCCACCCTTCACCCATCTCCCTCACCAAAAGCCTGGCGAAACAGCCATGTGTTGCATTATTATTGAAAGGAGAAGTCCGGGGCGAATGCCCTCTCCAACACTGCCCCCTGAGATACCCGGGGGACTTTGAGATGGGCGCTCCTGGCTGACGGTAGGGGTCGATCCAGAGCCCAAGGAGTGAGGCAGTCGTGCAGGTAGGTAGGGCCTAGGCCCTGTATTGGCTTTATCGGTAAGCACCAACACCTTGAATTGGGCCCGGAAGACTGTATAGGCAAACAGCAGAGCACTGGTGTAATGTGCTGATGGCAGCCTGTCCCTGTAAGGAGGTGGGCTGCTGCATTCTGCACCAGCTGCAGCCTCTGAACCATTTCTTTGAATAAACAAAGAAATTTGTCTGTAGATTTCAATCAAGTTGTAATAAAAAAAACTTTAAGCACAGCCATATTTATTTATTTATTTATTTATATCCCGCCCCTCCTGCAAACAGCTCGGGGCAGCTAACAAATTTCCATTAAAACAATTTTAAAAATATTAAAACAATTAAAAAAATATTACAAAAACAGGGAGGACAGAAATTTACAAAAAAATAATAAGGAAGGGTAGGGTGATAAAAACCCATTAACCCACCCTTCCACCCTCCCCAAAGGCCTGGGTGAACGTCCAGGTTTTACAAACTCGCCGGAATGTTAAAAGGCTCGGGGCCACAAATCTACACAATATGTGTGTAGATTTCAAACAAGTTGCATTCAGACAAGCTTTAAGTACAGCCAACGCGTTTCAATAAGAAGTCTCTTCAGGGATTTTACATTTGTGTAGAACAACATACAATCATGTATGTTCACTGAAAATAAGAAATGGTATGTAAAATTCCAAGTCTTGGATAAGAGTATGAAAAAATAATAAGTAAATATTTAATAGCTTGCAAAACTGGATTCTTCAATATACAAGGGAAAACCCCATCTTGTTTATGAGAGAATGCACTTGTGCCCGCACTACCCATAAAAGGAGACGAGACTTGCCTGGGATAAGAGAGGCATCGGCTGCAACTTTATTACATGACATACATATACATATTCCACAACAGCCAATAATAAACCTGTGTGGGTGTAGAGGAGCACCCACATAGCCCTGTTGACTTTCCGCTTGGCATGTTCTATCTTGCCTGGCGACGTGGCGTACTGCCAGACCCGCCGCTCCAGGAGCTCCGACCACCATACGTAAGACTGAGGCCACTTAGCAACCAATATGGAGATGTCATGCTTCATTACGCCAGTGAGCTCCCATTCAGTACGCCGGCCGAGGCCATTTTCGCCCAGGTGGATGACCAGGATGTCTGGGAGGCTGGAGCTTGTGGCTCTGCAGAACAGCGAAGGCATCAAGTGCTCCCATCGCAAACCGCTGACCCCAAACCAGTAAAGGTGGGCCCGCAATCCACAACCGAGCTGAGTACTGAAATCCGAGTCAGCTGCATGGCCTTTCGCCCCACACACGATGCTGTGCCCACAAATCCATACAGTGGGGAGCTGGCCCACACCTGAAGGGAACAAAGAGAATAGTGTTACTAACCAGCCAGAGTTTACTGTGAAGGGCTGAATGGCCGTACATAAGTGCGATAAGCACTGGACCGCCATCTGCCTATCGCCTTGATCTGAGAGGCCACTAGCCCGCCAATGGCAGCTGTGGAGGCGGCCCCAATTTGGAAGAAGCGCACTCCATAGTTGGATGGCCGAAGCCCGAGCATTGCCAGACCCTTCTTAAAAATAGCCGGAAACTGGAATTTTGACAGAAACGACCCCCCTAAATGGATGAAGAGGGGGCCCTGCGTGCCCGGACGAACGTCCAAGTAAGCCGTTAATGCTGACACCAGGCAACACACACACACGCACCCCCGACCACGGATCTGTGCAGTGTTGTGGTCTGCCCCCGGCCCTCCTGGTCAGTTTTGGAGCGCAGAATCATGATGGTGACCGAGTCTGTCCCCAGGGCTGTGTCGTGTAACTCCAAGGCAATGCCTGACCGATCCCCCTTCGAGGAAGGCACCAGCTCACTGATTTGCAATGCAGCGAAAAAGGCGGTGGAGAAAGCCGCCTTAAAAAGCCACACCTCGTAAGGAGATGCACAAATCCGCGGCATGGCGGCAATCAAACGTGCCAATGCATCAATGGGTAATGGCATCTGGGCATCCCTGCTGTGGCCCCGCTCCTTGGCCCACCCTTCCACTGCCCTGCGGAGTCTGAATCGTGCGCACGGGTCAGGCACCCCTTGAGCCTTGCATAAAAAGGTGATTGCTGCTAAGCGGCACTTTATGGTGTGGGGTGCAACTCAAGTGGGCTGCGAACCACTCCACATGACGGGGGGGTATGGGCCACTGCTCCTGCAAACCATGAGAGGACAGAAAATTGCGGAAGCCGTGGAAAGATGAGATGTAGGCCCGCCAGGTGGAGCGCAATACTGCCGCTCTAATGCCCTTGTCTAGCCTGTTCTCCCAAGCTCCCACAAGGCCGCTGGCATCACTTGTGGGTCGACGTTGGCGCCGGGCGCCAGAGAATGGAAATACTCCATCTGAAAAAGAGAGAGGAAATCAGCAATCTCATTGTGCACACCGGGGACATGTTTGGCAGAGAAATACATATTAAAGGAAAGGTACTTCAAAACAAACCACTGAACTAAGGTCATGACTCTGCTTGATCGACTAGACTGGTGGTTGACCACCTGCACCGCTGCCTGATTGTCAGACCAAAAACATACATGAGAGTCCTGGAAGTGCCGTCCCCAGAGCTCCAAGGCCACCAGTAATGGGAAAAGCTCCAGAAAGGTTATATTCCTGATGATGGGAGAGGATGCCCAATGGGGCGGCCACTGCTGAGCGCACCAACTGCCCTGGAAGAAAACCCCAAACCCTGATCCCTCAGCAGCATCAGATACAACCTGAAGGTCCGCCTCCAGCAGCCACACCTCCCTCCACAATGAAATCCCATTGTAGCTCTCGAGGAACGTAAGCCAGACCAGCAGGTCATCTTTAATGCCTCTGGATATTCGTATACGGTGGTGGTTGGCTGTGACTCCCGGCGTGGCGCATGCCAGCCGTACGCAGAAAGCCCTACCCGGAGCCACCACCCTGCAGGCAAAGTTCAAATGGCCTAGCAATGTTTGCATAGCCCTTAATGTTACCTTTTTTGCTTGCACGGTGCCCCGGAGGAGCTGCCGCAGAGAGGTCAGCTTGTCTGGCGGAAGACTCGAGGAACACGCCACTGTATCGATTGTTATACCCAAAAAGGAGAGCTGTGTCACATGACCTTCAGTCTTTTCCCCTGCCAGTGGGACCCCGAGCTCATACTTGGCACAGAGGTTAAGATGGGAGCCCTAATTTACCATTTGTAAGAGCCTTAACAGCACTCTTAAACCAATGTCTTTTTTTAAAAAAACCCGAAGAATTAAAGACTTAGCTGAAGGGCATGTAGGGAATACTTATCAAGTTTGCAGATGACCCAAAACTAGAAGAGCTAGCTTACACCTTGGAAGGTAGAATTAGATTATTTTTTTTAAAACTTGATAAGTTTGAAATCCTGGCTATAATTAACAAAATAAAGTTCATCTGAGATAATGTAACGTTCTGCATTTTGGGAAGAAAAACTAAATGCACAAGTAAAAGATGGGGGATACTTGGTTTGGCAAAAGCACATGTAAAAAGGATCTAGGGATTGTGGTTGATCACAAACTGAACATGTATCAGCAATATGATGTAGCTGCAGAAAAGACTAATGCAATTTTTGGCTGCTTTAACAGAAGCATTTTTTCCAAGTCAGCTGAAGTAGTAATGCCTCTCTATTTGGCACTTCCCTAGAGTATTGTGTCTCATTTGGGGTGCCTCATTTTAAAGATATGGACAAACTGGAGCAGATTCAGAGGAGGGCAATGAACATAAAAGGTCTTGAAAACAAGTCATAATGAGAAAAGGCTGAAGAGTATGGGTAGGTTTAGCCAAGCAAAAAGAAGACTAAGGGGAAGACATGATAAATCTTAAGATATCTAAAAGGCTGCCACCAAGAAGATGACAAGGAACTTCTTCATGGCTACAGAAGACAGGACTAGCAATAATGGGCTCAAGTTAGAGAACAGCAAACTTTGGTTAAATATCAGGGAAAACATTGCCTAGGGAAGTTGTAGGCTCTCAATTTCCAGTGTTTTTCACAAAAAGACTGGAAGCCATCTGTTGGTTATGCTGGAGCTCTAGTTTCCCTGCATCCAAGCAGAGGGTTGGACTAGACTCTCAAAGTCCCTTCCAACCTCATCATTCTATGTACTTGAAATACAATTGTCATCTTGCATCTTTAGCAAGATGCTCTTCAAATTCTCTCTTGATCTGCCTTGTTAAGGTTTAACATCTAAGTTGTCAATGTTTTATGCTCTTTCCTATTTTCCTCATGCAGACTAGTTTTGCTTTTTTAAAAAAAGACGTCTCTTTCTGACTCTTAATGAATGAATAACCTTTTTATTGCTGCGACCGATCGGTCGGTACAAAATATACAATATAATAAAGAGAAACAATAATACAAAAATACAGCCAAACATAAAACAGGAGTGAACTAAACTCCAAGCACCACTACTTATTTAAAAATACAAGGGAAGAATAATCGAATTACAGAGAAAAACCCTGATTGATACATCCCTGCCTCACCCCAAAACCAACTCCCAAACAAGGCTCATTCGTAAATTTCCATTGCCCGCTCTCTCCTCCTAACAAGGAGGAAGAGGAAGTTTGCTGCCCTAAACATGAGATTCTCATTTGGATTGGCCAGAATCGATTTTAACCCAAATTCATAGTTCCCCCACATGGTGTCTATGCCAATAAGTCCCTTGAAACAGAGATGGATATTGGCAGATAGTGGGCATTCGAAAAAATAATGAAAGGGATCCTCAATCCGTGTTGAACAACCACAGATCCTTTGCTGGTATGGAATACCATCCAGGCGTCCTTCCAAAACTTTAGTAGGCATCAGTTGGAATCTCGCCAGTGTTAATGCTCTCCTTAACACAAAGCTCGAGATGAAAGTTAAATAAGATTCCAATTGATGTGTTGTTTTAATTTTCCCATACAGGGGAGCAATAACAGAGGAAGCCACCCCTGCCAGGTCCTGTTGCCTAAAATTATCTGATAGGCGAGATTCAAAAAGCCTTTTCAAAACGGCTTGTGGGAGGCCTGCCAATACCTCCAAAGATAAACCAGTTTCCCTAAGGAGCTTTATGAAGCGATGCCTCCATACATAAGGACTTCTAAAAAGCCCCTGCTCCTTCCAACAAATGTATGGAAGGCTATCCTCCGCCATGTGTATCAATCTAACCCAAAATCTGCATATGGCGACCTGAGCTCTATAACAGAGCGAAAAAACACCAGTTTCCACCCTCAAAAAGACCACAGGAGTATAACAGGGAACACCAAGAATCCTTCCAAGAATCATATTCTGTGGCACATTTAAGGGTCGAACATCAAAACCCCATAATTCTGCTTCATAAAGGACCTGGGGGACCAATTTAAACGTCAAAAGCCGGATGGCCGATTCTACTAATTTGCCCCCATTAGTGGCCCAGAACCTCAGGATTCCTCCAGCGGTTCGATGTGCCTTAAGTTTTACTGCAGCCACATGGTGGGACCAAGAACCGGAAGCAGCAAAATTTATCCCCAGATATTTGAAAAAAGGGACTTGTTCAATTTTGTAACCATCCAGCATCCAATTACGCGTCCGAGATCTCCTAGCAAAAACCACCAGCTTAGTTCTTGCATAGTTAATAATAAGCTTTTTGGTCTTGCAGTAGGTAGTAAGTCCCTTCTCATTCCAAGCTCTGCCGTAGACAGAAGGGCCATGTCGTCAGCGTAAAGAAGGATTGGCAGGACTCTGTTGCCTATACGCGGGGCATAAATTAGTTCATTTCTATATGAATCAATAATATCATTAATGTAGAACTTAAAGAGGAAAGGGGCCAGCACACAGCCCTGCTTTACCCCTCGCAATACAGAAATGTCATCAGTCATATGGCCTTCTCCTGTTAGGCGGACCTTCATATAGTTATACATATGCAGCACTTGAATAAGGAATAAGAGACGCCTATCTATATTAGTAGTGGCCAATTTAGCCCACAATCGGTCTCGATCAATCAGATCTGACTATTCCCTTCTCCCTTGTCTCCTTACCCACTCCAACCTAGATTGTAAGCCACCTGTGGCAGGGTTTTCTAATTATGAATATTAAGAATACAAGAAGCGCCATTTACTGGATCAGACCAATAGTCCATCCATTCCAACATTCTGTCTCCCAACAGTGGCCAGCCTCGGTTGCCTCAGGGGAGTATGTAACAGGTTATAATGGCGTAATCCATTTCCTGCCATCCTCCCCAACTTCCAACAGTCAAGGGTCTTGTACCAACCCAACTAGTAGACCTTAATAGACCTGGCGTTCAAAAAGTCATCCAGTCCCCCTTTGAAGCCTGCTCTGCTACTGGCCTGTGCAACATCCTCTGGCAATGAGTTCCACAGTTTTATTGTTCGTTGGGTGAAAACGTACTTTCTTCTATTTCTTTAAGATCTGCTCCCTGTTCACTTCATGGAGTTTCCCCATACTCTTTAGAAAGAGTAAATAGCAGCTCCTTATGTACCTGTTCCATGCCTTTTATGATCTTGTAAACTTCTTTCATGTCCCCTCTCAGTCATCTCCTCTCCAAGCTGAAGAGCCTTAAACTATCAAACCTCTCCTCATATAGAAGCCGGTCTATGCCTTGGATAATTCTTGTTGCCTTTCTCTGCACCTTTTCAGGTTCCACTATGTCTTTTTTGAGGTGGGGGAGACCAGAACTGGACACAGTATTCCAGGTGTGGTCACACAATCTATCTATTTTGTTGTTGTTGCTTGTTGTTTGTTTGTTCATTGCTATCCCACCCCTCCTGCCTCAGGATATAGTGGTGTGGTATTTTCCCTTTTGATATTATCCCTTTTAAAATTATTCCTAACATGCATTTAGCCTTTTTGACTCCTGCTGCACAGTGAACTACTGACATCAATGATCTATCCACAACGACTCCAAAGTCTTTTTCCTGTATAATAATACCTAAGTTAGGTCCTAGTATTGCGTATATATGTGTCGGGTTGTGCCTCGGTTTCCCCCAAAGGAAAATCCCGTGATCTGGCCTGGATATAAGGCGCTCTTTTCCAATATGTGGAATTCGAGTTTACACTTTGCTAATAAGCCAGCCAGCTCAGCAAAGTATTGTAAAGACTAATTCATTTATATAAATGAGGCTATGAGACTTTGAATATTATAAAAATATGAAGCAGTTTACTTAAGTTCAAATAAAGACATAGTACAAAAGAAAGTGTCAGTTAAAAGTACATGACTTAAAAAGACATGTCTTGTTCAAAGAATAGCTCTTATTACAAGTTCAAAGATCTTAACATCTATAAGATATAACATATGCTCTAAGTATTATTGCTATGGTTGACTCAATGCATCATATTAATATATTCATATTACCCAGTCCTTGATTCTGTCAGATGGATATGAGAAAAGCTCCAAAGAAGGAACTGTTTCTGAAAAATCCATTTCTCCTCTCCCTTCTTATAGAATGAAATTTGCTTGGAAGTCAGCTAAAAATGATGTCAGGTCAAGACTGGGAGTGTTTTCTCAAAATACATAGTAAGAAGCCTGTTGATACATTCTAAATACAGGCTGATTTTCCAGTATCTGGTCAAGAGTTCAGTAGAAAGGTCACTATAGGACAGCTGTTTAGGAAGTCATCGTACAAAGAAGCTAATTCTGATTTCCAATATATTGAAACACAAATGCTCAAAAATATATGCCTATATACAGGATACATGATACCCTCTCTATTTGGTGAGAATGTGTTTCAAGAATGTAGAATACAATACAAGAAAGAAAATTTGACAACTAACGTCCAATCTTCCAGGAAGACATCAGGAAGGTACAAAGCACTGGTATCTTCTTCACAATGGTGAGGGAAGAGACATCAGTCTTCTTTGGAGACTGATACTTTTTTCAGACACAGTCCAGAGAAGAACCTAAACATCATAATAACGATGATTAATAGTACAATCAACACTATAGCAATTATAACTGGTTTGAGGTAGGTAATAATTTGTAAACCCGTTCCTAAAATTGAATTACCTAGGGAGGTAGCAGCATGGTTGCTTCACTTCCTGCAAGGTGTCTTCAGTTGCATCATGTGTATTAAACAGAGTAATTTCTGACCTTTGCAATTTAACTATGATGCCAGTTAATAATGGAAAATGCAAAGAAAAGTGAGGTACAAAAAATGTAACCTGAGAATGTATTGATCTCAAATTAGAAGGTGGAAAAAACTGTCTGCCATAACAAGTGACTGTGCTTTTCACTGTTACGATAGAAGGTTGCAAAGCTGGAATATTACATTTGGATTGTCCCGCAAGAATTAAATATGATCCATTTCTAAGGGAATCAATAAAAACAATGGAAGTATTACTTGATTGACTTCTAATAGGACAAGAAGTAGTATTAGGTGGTACCAACCCACAAGGGGAAACACGCTTGCAAAACAAATATCCAAAATCTTGACATTCGTCAGTATGTAAGTATGTTATGTTTCCAAAAACATCTGTGGAGACATATTCATATGGTAGTTTCATATGAGCATGATCAATATTTGTTCCAGTAGCTACTAAAAAACCCATATTCAAAATATTCCAGTTAGTCAAATAAACCATATTAGGTATTTACAAATGAATCATAAAATGAATATGCCATCGAGTAGTAGGAATATACCACATATTTAGGGGGTCAGTAAGAACTGAATCTGGTAATGGTTTCATGTTAAAAATCAAAGCACGCGCTGTGTGCTGTAGGATTCGAATGTTCTCATCACTTAAAGATAAGGAGTGCTGGATCGCAGTAGTGTTAACAATAGTCCAGGGAACGTGCCCATTGCTTAAAGAAAAAATAATTTTCTGCAACCGAGTGACAATAATTTCCATAATCAGTTCATCTGATAAAACTGCCAAATCATGTTTGACTATCAAGGCCACTTGAGTTAAAGCATCCTTGACCAAATAAATTCCATTTCTTAAATTTATATTATTGGCATCCTGCAGTCTAGAAATCTTTTCCATAGATTTTACGAGCAAGAAATTAGTTTTCCTAGATATATGTGCCTTATTCAAAGATCCTACTTGTAAAATCTTCCTAGATTTATAAGTGGAAGAAGGAAAACTCTCTATATCAATTTCAATTTATTGTTTAGCCATAGGCCGTAACAAAAATAAAAAAATATAACAAATATATAACAAGATTTTTTTTAAAATACACAAATATGCAACAGCTTAATTGTCTTTCACAGTTAAGCACAGAAAAACCCATTATTTATTTTCTAAATTTATACCCCGCCCCTCCTGAAAATAGCTTGGAGCGGCTTCCAACAATAATAAAACATACATATAAAACAAATATAAAACAGTTTAAAATACTTCAGAAACAATATAAATGTTTAAAATAGGGCCCCGGGATACAATTTAACATTAAAACAATAAACAGGGTAGGGGAGATAAAAAACCCTAAACACCCCACACACACACGCACACACACCCCAAAGGCCTGGGCGAACAGCCAGGTTTTACAACACCGCCGGAATGTCAATAGGCTTGGGGCCAGGCGATCTTCCTCCGGAAGGGAGTTCCAAAGGTGCGGCCCGGCCACCGAGAATGCCCTCTCCATTGTGGCCCCCCGCTTTACGCGGGGAACGTCCAAGAAGGCACCCCCGACTGACCGAAGGAGCCGCTCTGGGGCGCGGAGGGCGAGGCGGTCCCTGAGGTACGAGGGGCCCAGACCGTGAAGGGCCTTATAGATCAACACCAAAACCTTGAACCTAGCTCGACACGCTATTGGCAACCAGTGCAGAGTCCGGAGCACAGGTGTAATGTGCTCCCGATGACCCGTCCCCATAAGGAGACAGGCCACCGCATTCTGCGCTAGCTGCAGCCTCTGAAACAGGAACAAGGGAAGCCCCACGTAGAGCGCATTGCAGTAGTCCAGCCTCGAGGTGCCGAAGGCATGGATGAGGGAGGCCAGGTCCGGGCCGGAGACGAACGGACGCAGCCTACGCACCAGATACAACTGGCGGAAGGCAGCCTTCGCGACTGCCTCCATCTGCCGCTCCAGGCAGAGGTCCGCATCCAATATCACCCCCAGACTCCGGACCTGCTGAGCTATAGGAGGGCGAACCCCCCCCAATCAGGGGGGCCACTACCTCCCTACCAACATCCGTCTCCATTAGAGCGTCAAGTGGAAATGCCTTGCCCTTCACGGGGCTTATGGCAGCACACTTGACCCTTACAGAGTTAACTCAAGCAGACAACGTATTATTTAATAGCAAAGCTAAAACAATAAATATGGAACAACATAAGTTGTCGTTCAACAACTGTGCACAAAACCCTTTAAAACATCAATAAAAATATCTTGCCCTTCCTGGGGCTTGTGGCGGCACACTTGACCCCTGCAAAACCCACTCCGTCAGACAATATATTATTTAATAACAAAATTATAACAATTCATTTTCAGCACCCACAATAATACATATTAAGCAAAATATAAACAGCCAAAACCACATTTAAAACAAAAGGGATAGATAAAAACAATATCCATTAGCATATGGAAATCAACAGTAAGCCAATAAGAGGAAAACAGGTACAACTCCCATATTCTACATGCCAGAAAACGGGACGGCCATTACCATAGTCAGTTAGCTTCGACCAGTTCCCTCCTGAGAATTTCCAACTTTAAAGCAAAAAGGGCAACCCTTCTCACAACTCTGAGGTCAGTTAGCTAACAAATAGGGAATCCACAAAGAGGGATCCCAAAACTCTTTATCCCTAAATCAAGGTCCTATCATCTCGTTTTGAAGTGTAGCAGACTTGGGACACAGCAGAAGGTAGTGAGGCAAATCCTCTACCTCCAATTGGCCACAATGTCAAACACGGAGATTGTAAGGGGTGCCCAAATAGCGGCCTTCTTGCACTGTAGAACTCCTCATGTTGAATCTCATCAGAGTCAGTGCACGCCTACATTTACAATTATTCAGATCCGAAAGATAGGGTTCATATTCAGGGCCCTTCTTAAAAAAAAATGGATACCACGGTGCAACCTTTTGCTCGCTTAGTGCCGTTCTCTTATTCTGTATGCTTAAATCCTCCACCCTTAATTTAATCATAGCTTTGGCTTGTAAAGGGGGAACTGGCTGAAGATTATTTAAAGAAAAACCAATCTGTTGTAAATTGGAAACTGTAGAATGGTGCCAGCAATATGTAGCCAAGGCATTTCCCTGTTCCTGAAGACATAGCCAAGGTAACCTATCCGAGGCCATACCCCGGATTCTAAACCAATGGCCTAAATGCAATATTCTGACCCTTGAGGCCACTGGAGGAATACCACATTCTGACCATAGGAGTGTCATAGGGGTGCCTCGGGGCACTCCTAATATAATCCTTAATAGTCTGTTTTGCAGAGATTCCAAGTTAAACGGCCCCAAGGCCCAAATCTCTGCCCCATAAAGAAGTTGGGGAAGTATCTATAGTATTATCAGATGTTGCTAAAACATGAATATCATTAAGAGTTTTATTTGTGCCCCATATCGCCCTTTTGAGGTTCATCTGTAATAAAGAAGCATTAATACAAGAATGTGTACACGGGTAATCTTCATTTTCTTGAGGTACCATGATAAATTCTTCTAATGCTTGAAGCACTGAAAATAAAGACTGTTTTTCAGATAAAGTTTTACATTTCTGATACAGTGAATAAATGGCATAATGATCAGCAAAAAATGGAGTAGCGCTGACAAATAATGGACCTAATATCAAATTAAACCAACGCTTATTTCCCAAACTCGCCCTCTCTTTGGCTGTATAATTACCCATGAGATTCATAGTAACATTAGTACTGCATGACCTACAATTCCATTAATGTTAAACCCTTAGCAGCAAGAGCATTATTATTGCCACATTCAAGGGGCTGTTGATGATTAACAAAGGTACTTTTACAAGATACACTACTCTCAGATCTATTGAGAAAAATAGGATACCTAGGGATATCACAAAATGAAGTCCCAGTAACACCAACAAACATCTCATTAGCACCATTATCATGCCATTGAGAGGATAAACACTTAGGTTTGAGCTTCCCAGTAATAGAATTTTCAAGGCAAGAAGTCAAAATAGACTTTTATTCTAAAGAACCAACCACAGATAAATCTGATTCATCCCACCAAGAGGAATTATATAAAAAGGATGTGCAAAAAATTGCTCCAGTATAGGGCAACTGACCTCCTGGAACTCTGTATTCACGGTCTTCACCTCCAGAACGTTGCTGCTTAGCATAGCGCAAGAGATCAGAAAAATCATCAATAGCTAGTTACCACTGAGGCAGGCCTTGTGTTGCAGTTTTAATGTCAGTCCAAAATTGAGGTCTGTCACAGTGATCTGCATACACATGAGGTCTTGGCCATTTCCTCGGTTTCCCATAGGAAACAAAATAACAATGTCCATAAGAAGCAAAGCACATTTTATCAGAATAGCTTGTTTGATGCCAAGGATCTGTACCTGGAACAAGAAAATGTGCATTTCTACTGTCCAAATCTTGCATGTCTTCTTCTATAGTCTTTGTAAGATGTGTGTTAGCTTCTTTTGAGAACAAGCCAGAACAATAGGCTAGTGCTCTGGTGTCTATGTTTAAAGTAAAAGGCACCAACAGTTCACTTCGTTGAGAAACAATAGGCTTAGGAAAGGGATTATGTATGATCCTAAATGGAATACCTGCAGTCTCCACGAGTACTGGAACAACCTCTATATGAAGAGCACATATAGGTCTGGCATTATTCATCCTTCGATGCACAACAGTACCATTGTGTGCCTCGGAGAGGTTCCAATGAATTGGAGTAGCGGGTAGTGAAACGGTATGAGCCCATGTTAAACGAAGGACTGAAAAAACAATAGTAAAAGTTATAATAGTTATGCAAAAGAAGACAAAGATGCTCTATAAAAAACAAGATGTAAATCTTCAGTACCTAGGCCAAAAATATTGTCTGAGGTTTGGCTGTGGCTGAGGTGCCTTTTGGGATACTTCATCCATAGCAAGAGAATAATCAGGTGCTGTTGGTGGGAGAGGTTGGGGTTGAAGTAGAATTTGACAATAATCCATCATTACCCTGACCATAGTGGATGGGAGTACGTTTTAAATTGTCTATAGACACAATTTTCGAATTACCTGGTGATGTCTGAATTTCTACTGCTCGGGGACTCAAAACTTTGAGAATAGGTACAGGGTTTTTCCAGCAAGGCCTTAAGGAAGGATCCTTTAAAACAGCCTTTTCCTGTACCAGCTGGTTTTCCTGTGGAATCCAAACTCGAGAAACAGAATTAATATCCGTGTTAGGCTGGGGAGAAGCCAGTTCTGCTCTCAATTCATCTGTCAATGCCAACTGCTCCTGTCAAGAGATAGAAGATAAAGCCAGTTGGTCTAAAGAAGTGGTGTCATGTCCTTTGCAAATAGCAATTTATAAGGAGTTAAGTGACAGCAACTCCTAGGAAGGTTATTAAGTCCAAGCTGTACCAGAGGAAGCAAAGAATACCACTGCCGGGACCTCCCCACCAATAGCTTCGTTAAAGCTCGTTTTATATCTCCATTTTCCCTTTCCACAACCCCAGCACTTTGAGGGTGATAAGGTGTGCTATATTCCAACGCTATCCCAAAACTCTCTGCAAAACTTTGCATCTGGTGAGAGGTGAAGGCACTCTTGTCAGAGTGTAGGGTACGTGGAAGCCCAAGCGAAATGAAGGAGGTGAGAGTTCTAACAGTGGTAGAGGCAGATTGATCTCGTGGTGGGGTAAATCCATACAAAACTAGTACAAGCATCAAGAATAACCAAACAGTGATTATGCCCATGGGAAGGTGATAAAGGACCAATATAATCCATATGCACCCTTTCAAAAGGAGGCAGCGGCTTAGTATTTTTTAAGTAAGGTGGTCTGGTAACTGGACCAGGGTTTGTTCTTAGACAAGGTTCACACTGGGCTAAACGCCATTGGACTTGTTTGCGCAGTCCAGGCCACCAATAAGAACGCTGTAAAGATTCAACTGTGGCATTAACATCTTGGTGAACATGCCCAAGACTATTGTGAGCCTCTTGTATTAAGTTAGGTCTTGTGTCAACAGGGGGTATTACACGTTTCTCCCCATTAGTAAATGTTACAACACACTTCCCATCTTTTAGGGCATAATCCTAGGCAGAAGGGTAACCCTTAGGGTTAATGGAATCTGGGCTGATGCATTGAGTCAATTCCCCATCTTTTTACTTGTGATCTGGTAAGTACACAGACTGAGGATGCTTTCATTGCTTCCTTTGCCAGTAAGTCTACAAGGGTGTTCCCATTAACATGAGATCCATATTTGGAATGGCCTGGCACGTGCATTACAGTAATCAATGGCTTGTCATCCAAAAGTGTTGCTAATTTTTGCCATCTATGGGCATGTTTCAAAGGTTTTCATTTATTATCTAGAAAACCATTAGACCGCCAGACCGGTAAGTCTTCATTTATTCCTGTAGTTATATAGAAGGAATCTGTATAAATGAGAACAGTTGCATCAGGAGGAGAGATCTCTATTGTTTTATGTACTGCCATCAACTCCGCATATTGCGCAATGTTGTTTCCTAAAGGCATTTGAATACTGTCAGACATATGATATTCCCCTTTATCATTAAATGTCCCAATTACAACAGCACAACCTGCTTTCCGCATGTGTTTGCCTTGTTTACATGACATGGCTGAACCATCAGTATAGATAACTTTTTGATATTCATGGAGAGGTTTATCTGGGGTATGATTTTTAGAAGATACAGGTTCAGTAGTAAAAGCTGCCAAATTTTCTAAATCATTGCTCAGTTTCACATATTCAAATTCTATTTGTGGATTTTCAAAATGTGACATCCATTGTATGAAGAGCTTTTGCATTGGGTATTGATCCTTTTTAAACCTGCCTTAAGGAGGCAATAGGAGCTTTTACTATTATCTTTTGGCCCTGTGCAAGATCTTTACCTTTTTAAGATTACACATACATAAGATTCTTTCAATACGCAAAAACTTTTGTTCTGAGTTTGAGAAGACATATGATATGTACTGCAGAGGTTTAGATTCTCCATAATTAAAATATTAAGCGAATTCTCCGTTCTGTGTGGCTCCAACTAGAATTTCTAGGGAGACTGTCCTGTCTCTTGTGTTCAATTCAACAGCTTGATTAATTGAAGTTATCAGTTTATCCAATGTTTGCTGAGCTTCCAAGGTCCAAAAATTCCCTTTGCTTGCTAATGGAATTAGATCATAAAGGGGTTTGGTTCTCAGAGCATAGTCAGGAACCAATATTCTTGCAACATTTAAAAAACCTAAAACTGACTGCAATTCTATTAAAGTTTTAGGAGGTTGCAATGTCAGCAGTTTTTCTTTGACCTCCTGAGTTAATCCTCTGCCAGAGTCTGTTAATAGGAAACCAAGGAACTTTACTTTGCTTCTACAAATCTGTGATTTTTTTCAGATTGATAACATATCCTGCTTCTCCCAAAACAGTGACAATTTGCTTTTAATGTAGCTAAATGTTTCTTGCCACGTAAAAGCAGTCAAATATCAGTCTATGTTCTCTAATAGGATGAGCCCAAAATCCATTAGATAAATCCAGTGTAGTTCTGTATCTGTGCCTTTCCAGATTTCCTAACATGCCAGACGTGTAGATTTTGCCCATTAAAAGACAGCGAAACCCTATTTAGGACGTGGTAGTCTAATACCATATGCCATTTCCCATTAAGTTTAGGCACTGGATATACTGGAGTATTCATGGAGCTATACTGTCTAATAAATGCTCCTTGTGCAATTAAATCATCAGTTACCCTTTGAATATCATTAATTGCAGCTTTGTTAATAGGATATTGCTTTCGCGGTTTTGGCTATGTTTTAACAGACAAATCATGAGGCTATATTTTCCTGTGGCCAGCTTGATTATCAAATTGCTGAAAATATGGTTTCAGACAGTATAAAATATCTCTCAATGTTGTTTTTTCATTTTTTCCACAGTCAGCTGATGCAATTTGCTCTTTGATTTGCTTACTCCTATTATCTTGATTTTCAGTTATGCTTAGTGAACCTATTGGAAACAAATCCTTAACCCTTTCATGAGCTATGACAACATCATGTTTTGTAAACACACATATTGCAAATTCAATTTCCAAACGTTGTCCTGCTATCTGAACAGGTAATTCTACAAGAGGTACTACTTTCTCTTGCAAAAAATAACTCAACTATACATTGACCTTTAGTTGTATATACATGTGGCAAACATTTTGATTGAATACAACATTGATTTGCCCCTGTGTCTATCAGAGCTGTGAAAGCCTTATCTGCTATTTCTACAGAGACCATTGGAAATTCAAGACTGACCTGAGCTTGTCTGTTCTCTGCCATCCTGTGTCACAGAGGGAGTTTCTGAAACTTTTTGTGAGGATGTCAGTTGATCATAGTCTTTAGAGGACTGATAATTCCCTCTTTTATTAAAACCTCGTTTATTTCCTCTAAATCCTCTGGAATTAAAATCTTGCTTTGATGTAAGTCTCTGTGGGGAAACTGTAATCCTTTTCTTAAGTCATACGTAGCTGCATCTTCTGGTTTTTCAGAATCCTGGCTCTTCTGAGCTTGGAACTGCTTTCTATTTGAGCCTTGGTTTTTCCCTCCTTTGCCTCTATAATTTGGCTGGGAATTCTGAGGAACAATCTTTTTTCTAGAATTAGTATTTGAGGGAGATTTCTTAGATTTAGAACCTTCCTGTTCAAGATTCTTCCTATTTGGATTATTTCCGAAATAATCTCTCCCCAGAGTCTTATAAATATCCTGTACAATTTTGGGGAAGGACCTTATCTTTTCCTACTCAGAAATCAGCAAATCTAATTTAGATTGCATGGCAGCTTTCAATACATCACCTTTACAGAGGGCTTTAAGGATTCCCCATATCAAATCATGATTAGAGAAAAATTTCATTCCAACCCCATAGGCCCTTACAATGCCTTGCTCTTGAGAGATCTTTCTTAGAATTTCATTTGTCAGCTATGCCCACTTGGCCATGAGTTTTTACATATAAATTAGCCACTACACTTTCCCAATTATTACACTCCTGCTCTATCAAAGAAGCGGATGCTGGGACTAGAGAATTGCATAACCTCATATTCTGCAATGGTGATGCTGTGGAAGTGACAGCTTCTAAAGCAGATAAATGGGATTCAAACCACATAGGAATTTCTTTAAAATCCTTTGGAATGGGCCCCGTTACAGCCCTTATATTGGCCATATTTAAGACAGAAATTTCAGCTGTGTGTGCTCCTGGCACAACAGGTTGTCTTCCAACGTTACTTTGTGCAAATTCTCTCAGATTTAAATATTCTCTCCCTAATAGAGCGTACTCCTGTTCCCACTGGGCTGCATTAAGGCCATGCAGTTCCTCAGTGGTAACTGAAGTATAATTATATCCACTTCCAGAAATATAATCATTATTACTTATAGAAATAGGCCCATGTCGTCTTATACTTTTGGGAATTTCAACTACTGTCCCTGCCATTAGGTTTAAATCTTGCCTATTGATAGGTAACACAGGCATTGCCAATGGATTAAAAACTACATCTCTTGGTTTCATAGAAACTATTACACCTGCATCATTTGCTTCAAATAAAACAATTAGAAATCTGTGTCCAATTCCCCATTCTCCATTTCTTATTTCTAAATAATAATCATCTCCATCTCTGACTGTTACATTTTGCAGATTAACAACCCATAGTGCATAAGGCACTTGGTTTAATTGAATAGCCATGATATAAAATGCACAAAATCCGTTTCTTTTAGTTAAGCTTAACAAACTCGAATATATTGAGAGGACAAAAGTAGTTAACGGTCTGGTGAACACCCCAGTTACTTAATTATTTATTCTTATGTCTCGAGCCCCACGTTGGGCACCAATTGTCGCGTTGTGCCTCGGTTTCCCAAAAAGGAAAATGCGCTTAGTGGTCCAGACCTGACATGACCTGGTCTGGATATAGGGCGCTCTTTTCCAATATATGGAATTCGAGTTTGCACTTCGCTAATAAGCCAGCCAGCTCAGCAAAGTATTGTAAAGACCAATTCATTTATATAAATGAGGCTATGAGACTTTAAGAATATTATAAAAATATGAAACAATAGTTTAAATAAAGACATAGTACAAAAGAAACTGTCAATTAAAAGTACATGACTTAGAAAGACATGTCTTGTTCAAAGACCAGCTCTTATTAGAAGTTCAAACATCTTAACATCTATAAGATATAACATATGCTCTAAGTATTATTGCTGTGGTTGACTCAATGCATCATATTTAATATATTGATATTACCCGGTCCTTGATTCTGCCAGATGGATATGAGAAAAGCTCCAAAGAAGGAACTGTTTCTGAAAAATCCATTTCTCCTCTCCCTTCTTATAGGGTGAAAACCGACATGACACTAACCACCCTTTAACCACACTTGGTGGTTATTTATGCATGTTGCAGGGCTGTATTGGTGCCCTATGCAGCCCCAAAACATGCATAAATGACCACCTAGGGTGGTTAAAGGGTGGTTAGCGTCATGTCTGTTTTCACCCATAGAATGAAATTTGCTTGGAAGTGAGCTTAAAATGACATCAGGTCAAAACTGCTGACATGGAGGGTTTTCTCAAAATATATAGTAAAAAGCCTGTTGATACATTCTAAAACAGGTTGCTATCATATAAGATAGGATTAACAATGAGTAAACTCCAAACAAACAAGGCCTTTTCCTGCCCTGCTGAAGAGTCACGTTTCTTGACTCTAATCAACAGAAACTGTTAATTTCTTTAACAGACTTGATTATATCTTTTATTCCAGTATACAGGCTGATTTTCCAGTATCTGGTCAAGAGTTCAGTAGTAAGGTCACAATAGGACAGCTGTTAGGAAGTCATCATACAAAGAGGCTAATTCTGATTTCCAATATATTGAAACACAAAGGGTCAAAAATATATGCCTATATACAGGATGCATGACATATGGTTAGTGTTGTTTTTCCCTGTGTGCATCACTTTTCACTTGTCAGCATTGAATTGCATCTGCTGTTTTGTTGCCCATGCTCCTAACTGTGCTAGATCCCTTTGCAGCTCTAAACAGTCTGCCTTGGTGCTAAATATCTTAATGAAGCAGAGTCAGGCACTTGGCAGGCACTGTATAAATAATAGTAGTAGTAATAGCCTAATGAATATTACTAAACAAAATCACAGTGAGCATGCAACAGTAAAAAGCAGCAACACTGAATGGAGGAAACGTTGTTGTAGAGCCACAGGGAGTGGCTCTATAGTTAAGGCAGCTGCATCGCTGTGGTAAAGTCACCAACATTTTAAGCATTATACAATCATGATGATTTGTCCTATTTGTGAAATTTGGTTGGGAGGATTGCTTGGCTGAGTTGTAGAATTTGTCCAAATTTTAGGTAAGTTGGATGAAAAAAAGAAAGGTATAGATATTTGAATTTTGGAAGCAGAATGACACTGCTTTTGCAGGTTATTTTGTACAGCGACACTTTAATTCTGGGAGTATTAATAAAAAATATAGTGGTGGTCAAAAATTCAAGTTTGATCTGTTGGGTTTTTTGGCTTTGAAATTTGACTGTGTATTTTTGATGTTTTGAAATACCCCTTTTGGCAAATGAGGAGAGGTGGGGAAAGTGGCTTCCCTACTGTCTCTTTCATCTGTAACATTCTGTTGTGTTACATTAATGTTACATGTAGTGGTTCGTGAATGGTTTTTGCAAAACGTGTGAGATTTATGTGCAGAAGTTTTATTGCAGGCTTTGGATTTACATGCGGAGATTTTAATTATGTATGCAGACGTTATATGGGAGGCTGTGGGTGGACATGAGAAGCTTTTATTACAGGCAGTGGACGGACAGAGATGGGGCTGAAAGGGAAACTTCTTGGCTGGCTGTTACAGATGCCAAGTAAACTACACAGGGCTGCAAGGGAAATGCTTTGGTGAGGGGGTGGTGTGTGAATCTCCCCCTCTATCCCTCTCCCTTGGTGAAGCTTTCAAAGCTACGGCAGAAAGGGATATTTGCTGGGAGACGGGATAGAGTCAGGAGAGAAACTATGTAATCATGTGAATTGAGGAATTTTATGTGAGTTGGGCAGAATTCCTTTAGACATGTAATTGACAATGATTGGGGCTGTAAGGGAAATGCTCCAGTGAAGAGGAAGTAGTAAAGCAATATCCCCCTCCAGTTCCTCCTCCCCCTGCTTGTGAAATCGATGAGGTTGCCCCCAGGTATTTAAAAAAAATCCCAGTGGAGAAACTGACATTTGGTGATGTCTCTTGTCTGTAAGATTGGGGCTGTGTGCTGTGGTTGGGTAATATCTGAGCAGTACTCCACCACAAATGTGTTGAGGTAGTATAGACAGCACTGATATTTATACGTGTTAGAGCCTTGGAGCAAGAGCGCAGGTGCAGGTGTCTGAAATGCTACACTGTTGCAGTACAAACACAGTATGTTCTCGAAGGGGAAGAAACCACCATTCTGGTAATGTCTTTACCAGAGCATTATTCCAGGAGACTTCAGGGAGTGAAGGAGAAGCAGTATAGGAGTGCCCATGGGTTTGCCTCCTCATAAGGTACAAAATTTCCAACCATTGACACAGGTGGACTTTTGTACATATATACAGGAAATGTAAGTCTTATTAAGCAACTTGTGGGTGTTTGGGCACCCCAAAAGGACCTTCACCATAAGTCATAAGATACATGGTTGAAACTTGTGTCATCTTGTGTAGAAATGTGTCCTGACACACAAAATATAAGATCTGACATGGTTATTGTGGGCCATACTGAAATCAGACACACTCAAAGTGCCCCCATCCCAAATAACTTCCATTTACATCATTGGGTTCATGGCAAAAAACAATGCTAATTTGTGTGGAAATGTGTCCTAACAGACTGACAGTGTTTGGAGGGGGGGCAGGGGTCTTCCCCCAATCAGGTATCCTTTGGGGGGGGGAGGTGTCTTCCCCCAATCAGGCTATCTACTCACCTTATAAAGGTACATGATTAAAACCTGTGTATTTTGCGTGAAAACATTTTTTTGTCACCTAGGGACTCATAAACTTTTAATAGAAGATATGGAAATCAGATGTCCTCTATGTCCCCTTCCCACCTTCCAAATATCTTCACCATAAGGTTTACAGGTGAAACAATATGGCAATATGCCCTGACGCATAAAATAGACAATCTGACCTGATTTGAGGGCCCCCACCCAAAAGGCATGTTTTTAATGATATTTGGGGAATATCCTACACAGCACTGGAAGTCTTCACCTATCACACACACACACACACACTGGGCCCTTCCTCCTAAATCATCTTTTTGTCAGTTTCATGCAAAATATATGAAAACAGTGAAATCAAGCAAACCGATTTAGCGAACAGCTTTTACTAATTACAGTAACAGTGTAACGTACAAATGATGTTAGTAGGTCAAATACATTCTACTGAGCAGCCAAAACGGATTCTCCGCTTTCCATGCAGAACTCCGGAAAAGAATGTTATCTGCGACATAGTACCTTGTTACAACACACAACAAATTCATTTGAACATGTTAGTATCATCTACAGATATATAATTTTCATTATCACCACTCCCAGGTACACTCATCTCCACATACATAGTGCAGACAAATTTCTCAGACAAATTTCTCGATCTCCAGACATACTTTCTCTTCCACTGCTTGTTTTGTGCCCAATGAGGCAAAGCCTTTCTGAGCCTTTTCATTCCTTTCAAGGATGGTAAATGCTTTTCTTGAAAAAGAGGCAGTATGATCATCAGTAAATGCATGAAAAGCAGGAGTGGCTTTGCACAATGACAAGCCAAGCTGTTTGTAAGAGCTGTCATATCAATGTAATGGAGTGTAATTTTAGATTGCAACCCTACTTCTAGCCATAAATTTGTGCCTCTAGGGATTTTCTCCATATTTCCAAGAATAATAGCTATCACATCTGTCTGATGTTCGAATCAAAATATTTTTTGGAGGACAAATCTGACCCAAGTGGAAAACCATATGGGAGGGATCAAGGAAACTGGTGCGGTCCAGGTGTTCCTGGAGCTGCTGTGCCACAGGCCATTCAATAACCTTCCCTAAAAAGGGAAGGTTAGAGACTGACTAATAACTGGCAGGAGCATCAGCGTCAAGAGATGGTTTCTTGAGCCAGGGGTCTAACCACAGCCTTCTTTAGGCAGTCAGGCACCCTGCCCTTCCGAAGGGAGGCACTAACCACCCCAGCCAGCAACGGCTGTAATGTCTCCTGGCTAGCTTTCACCAGCCAGGACGGGCATGGATCTTGCTCACAAGTGGTGGCACGAACAAATCCCAACAAGGACTCCACATCGGCAGGCGCCACCATCTGAAACTGATCCCACAAAACAGGACAGGACAGGGCATCCATAGCCCCAAGGTGATCCGCTGCAATAACTGCGGAACTGAAATCGTGGCAGATCTGAACAATCTTATCTACAAAGTACTCGATAAACCGGTCACAGCGGTCACTGGATTGCTCCAGGTCCAGGCGGAGACAGGCAGGACTGACCAAACCTTTTACCACCCGGAAAAGCTCCGCTGGACGTGACTTTGCAGATGCAATAAGGGCAGCAAAGAACTACTTCTTTGCTGCCTGCACCGCCACAGCATAGGCCTTTAAACTGCTCTAATGCTGCGATCGATCATACTGGTTGCAAGTCCGGCGCTCTAACCGCCTGCTCTCCCACTTCAAATACCGCAGGCCCTCAGTAAACCAAGGAGACCTGCGGGAGACTAGGGAGGGCAGCAGATGCCTGGGAGCCACTCTGTCAATGGTCTCCGCCAACAAGGTGTTCCAGAAGGCTATGAGATCATCAACAGAGCGGGTGTCAAGGTCCAGGGGAAACTCCCCAGAGCATTCCGGAACCAATCCGGTTCCATAAGTCTCCGGGGGCAGACAAATCTAATAGGTCCTGCACCCTGTCGGGGGCTAACATGCGCCAGGATGCACGCCTTAAGGAGGTAATGGTCAGATCATGACAAAGGCTCTACCCCCTTAACTTCTACTAACTGACCAGGCCGGTGTAGAAAACCAAATCCACTGTATGTCCCTCCTCGTGTGGGGCCACAGATGATTTGGGACAGGCCCATGGTTGTCATGGAGGCCATGAACTCATGCCTCATTCCTCCATGATCGGTGTCATCGGGTGGTCTTGGGGGAGTGTACGTCTTCCCCCCGCCCCCCAGGACCTCACGTGTGGAGTTCTGCAGGATGCCATTCTGTCCCCCCTCTTGTTTAACATCTATATGCAGTCATTAGGGGAGAACATGAGAGGGTTTTAGGACATGCAGTGTCATCGGCATGACACTCAGCTCTACCTCTCTTTTTCCATCGACCCAGGTCACGCAGTCTCCCTATTTTCCCAGTGTCTGTCAGCTGTGGGGGCTTGGATGTGGTTGAGCCATCTGCAATCGAATCCTGACAAGACGGAGGTGTTGGTGGGCGAGGACTTGGGGGACCTGGGGGTGGTTGAACCTCCACTTGTTGTGGGGGTTCGTTCTCCCATGGTGTGTCAAGTGCGGAGTCTGGGTGTGCTCCTCGATTCACTGCTCAGCCTGGAATCTCAGGTTGTAGTCGTGGTGGGGAGTGCATTTCGGCAGTTACAACTTGTCCGGGGGCTTCCGCCGTATCTTTCAGACTCCAACCTCGCCGCTGTTATCCATGCCTTGATCACCTCAAGGCTGGATTACTGCAACACACTCTACATGGGGCTGCCTGAGAAGCTGGTCCGGAGGCTGCAGCTGGTGCAGAATGCCACGGCCCATCTCCGTACGGGGGCAGGCCGCAGGGAGCACATGGCACCAGTGCTCTGGGCTCTGCACTGGCTGCTTATAAAGCACCGGGCCAGGTTCAAGGTACTGGTTTTAACCTTTAAAGCCCTTCACGGCCTGGGCTCTACTTCTCTGCGGTACCGCCTCACTCCCCGTGTGCCCGTGCGACCCTTGAGATCGTCCATGGGAGCCTTTTTGGAGGATCCCCAGGTGAGGTTGGTGGCCACCGATGCTAGATCCTTTTCGGTGGCCGCTCCTGTGCTGTGGAATTCGCTCCCGGAGGAGGCTTGGTTGGCCCCACTCTCCTGTAATTTCTGTGTTTATGTAAGATCTGGCTCTTCCGCCAGGCCTTTGGCGAGGAGGAAGGGGAGGGTGGGGGGCAGGGTTTCTTTTCCCTGCATATTTATGAAATTTTAATTGTTTTAAATTGTTGTTTTATATTGTTGTCCGCTGCCCTGGGCTGCCTTGTGGGCAGGAGGGGCGGGATAAAAATGGTATATAAACAAATAAATAAATAATAACTGCTCTTAAGTATCTCCTGTTCCTTTCAAGTGACTTTTCCATGTACACTTAATGGATAGCACAGCTTATTACATATAGCATAGACTACCTTTGTGCCAAGGATGGTTGAAATGCTGTCATCTTACCAGTTGTAGGCCAAGTATGAAACCAAAGATTGTTTGGAGATGTCATTCCTGAGTGCCTTGAGAAAGTCAGATGGTCTTTTCTGAGCAGCACCAGAAATCATGAACTGAAATCCTCTGTCTTCCATGTCACTTCTTTTGTCTTGCTCCTGATGTTTGATAGATGGTGAAACAGTTCTGTCAAACGCAATGTCAATTTGCTCAGCTGGTATGCAGTATGCTGGTGTATGCGGTAATCCATTTCCGCAAAATGTGGTGAGAGCTGACCAATTGTGACTGGCAGCTCTCCAAGGAGATGGAGGAAAACCATTCCATCTGCGATCACACAATCCACGGTACTTGGTAGCTCACTTGTAACACGGCATTCTAGATGCCTCAAGAGAGTGGATTTATCACGTTTGTTCATCATGCCATCAGTATGACGCAAAGCAGGTGGTTGGGAGTCAGTGGATACCTCAGCAGTTGTGCCATGTCTACTTTTCTCTCAAGTGCAATGTATAAAACTCTCCCCATTAGGTCTCTCTCCAACTTCATTTGAAGGACTTTTCTATCAACTTGTTCTTTTTGTCTGCACACCTTCTGAAGCAAAAGTAGACACCTGTAGCATGATGGGCTTTCCAAATCTACTAGGATGTATTGCACACTCAGTGATAAATGCTTTCTAATAACTCTCACCAATTTCTTTGCAAGAAAGCCCAAGTTGGTCAAACAGATGTGACAGTAGGCTGGTTCTGATGTAATGACTTCAAGTCCACTTTGTCTTGCTGAAATAAAGTTAGTGAATGCTGTAATCCCTCTCAGCCTGTTTGCAGCATCAGCATTCATTGTTTATTCCAGGGTCAAGTCTACAGGACTCCCTGAAAAATTCATACATATTCTTTGGATTATAAAGACAAGCTTCTGGAATTCAACTTTGATTCCAGGATGAGTGTCCTCCATTTTCAGCAAGTTATCATGAAATCACAC
This sequence comes from Sphenodon punctatus, assembly GCA_003113815.1. Classification (NCBI taxonomy): domain Eukaryota; kingdom Metazoa; phylum Chordata; class Lepidosauria; order Sphenodontia; family Sphenodontidae; genus Sphenodon; species Sphenodon punctatus. Next base: position 734,859 of record QEPC01010218.1, read on the forward strand.
CAACAGTCTTGCATAGTTCGGTTGATTAAATGCAAAAAATGGGTTTTGAAAGCCTTGGAAGAAGGCTGTAGATGTATAGGTCGACGTCTGCTCCTTGAAAAATCATGAAAGAGATGTAAGATATTTACATTCAGTACTTTGCTGTGTCCCCATGAACACCTACTTCTGTTGCCCTGCAGCACTCTTCATATCCTACAAGAATGTAGGAAGTTCTGAAGAATATTTACTCCTGTGAATGCAGTTGATGTATCAAGAAAAGCTGTCCGCTCTCTGAAGACCACATCAGGTACAGGTTCTCAGATTTTTAAGTATTCTTCACAATACAAAATTTCCATGGCAACTGACAGGATTTGGTGCAGATGCTTACCTCAGTGGAAATGTACCCCTGAAATAAATTATTTCAGTGATTCTGCAGCCAGTACTCCATATTCTATGAGCAAGTGGTGCCCTCCAGATTCCTCAACATATTTCCCCAAAGCTTTGAAGAAGGCCATTTGGATGTGAAATTCTCCAAGTAGGAGGAAGAGATTATCAAATTGTGTGACTTCCTTTGCTTGTATGGTTAAGGCCAGTTTTGCAATTGCAGGGTCATGGGTGACCATTATGTAGGTCTGACCACACTCAGCTGCAATGCGTTGTGCAGTTCTCATTGTTTTGCAGCTACAGACAGATATGTTGATCTAAGCTGGGTACCAGATCTTCTGCTGGGGAAGATTGTCAGTGAGTATTTTTGAATTCCATCACACCCACATCAGTGTTTCTTTAATCTGAAGTGCCAGTGTCGTCATACACAGCACATCACAAGTTTTAATACTTGCAAAATTTGGGGAACTGAACTTCTTGGATCATCATGGGGAATTATAGGTGTGGTCAACATCTTTGTTTTTTTGGACCACTGGCATCAAATGCACGTCTCCTCCTCTTGTGTGAAGATGAGAGATGAATTCACTTGCGTGTCATCTTCACCATAAACATCAGCAATTTGTATAGCATCTTGATATACTATCCCTACACTATCATGCAATGTATTTTTCCCTCTGAGTTTCCACAAACTGGTAATAGTTGGCAAAAGCAATGCCTGTGGCTAAGTGTGGTGATGATTTCATTCCTTCAGGAATTGTCCGCTGTTCACTTGCTGATGAAAATGTCAGTTCTGTCTCAAGTTCTTCAGCTGTATTATAACTGACACAGTGACCCAGTCTGTTTAGAACTTCAATTACTTTCTGACTTCCAGTCATGCCCCTTATGGCCATACCAAGCTGTAGATGCTTTGCAGGCTTCACTTTTCCATTGGGAAGTGCAATTAATACATCATAATAGAATGATCTGATCTTCCTTTTTGGTGGCCTCATTTTTTTCTCTCCTTGGATCAGGCCCTGCAATGAGGTGTGTAAAGAATGATTTCAGTAAGTCCAGAATGTCAGCCTCTCCCCTTCAAGAATATGCTTCAGAGACAAAGTATCTGGAAGAGGGCATCTGTTAGTGTTTAATATCTCCTAGCGCCAAGCAAAAACTGCATCCCTTACATGAATGTTCATGTCCTTTTGTTCAGTTAATGCTTCTATCGCAATCTTCTCTGCGCTATTGGAACTTTTGAATATAATAGTTCTCTGGTGAGACTTCGCAGCCTTCTGTATGGAAATTCCATACTGTGCAAAAGGTTTCACCTCCAGGTGCTGTGGAGTAAATGTTCCTGCTTCATGTTGATATTTAGGCCCTCCAATTTCTTTAAGTAATGACATGTATTGACTTTGAATGTCCTTTAGCAAATAGACTTCTTCATCATGAAGGATTTTTCTGATCTACCAAAGCACAAATACCAAGAAATGTACCTCCCTGCTCTGATGTCACATTGTCTTCTGCTTTTCATGTTGGTTGTGCTTGGCCTGAGGCTTTTCAGCTTGCTTCTGGTATTCAACTAGACAGAGCCTATGGTAGTGAACCTCCTTTGCAACAAAGCTAGTGTCATGGATTCTGGTGAGCATGGCTTCATCCTTAAGAAGCTTGGCATAGACCTTCACGTTATTTTCAAAATTCTTGGTTAAACATGGGGTTTATGTTTCTCATACTTTTTTTCCGCCTTATTGCAGAAAATGCATATGCATTGTAAAACACCTGTCGTCTGTGAAGACAACATAATTTGAGTTGATCACATCTGGTGAGAATATAGAGTTAGCTGATGGAAAGACACTGATTATTTAACATCTTCAACAGCAAAATCTGAAGTGTGAGGTTTTTGAAGTTATCCAAGAAGATGGCAATGCTGTGAACATTTTATAGAAGGCTTGATGATATCCAGTTGATGTGTGTGGAGATTGCGGCAAATTGTGAATCTACTGTATTTTGACTTCATTTGAGAATGCACCTTCGGGATACCTTTGCGTTGCACCAAAGCTTTATCTGTGAAAGGGATAATTACCCCTAAATCTTCTCCATTTCCAAGATGAATGGAACACTTCTTTCCTGAAGGGGAAAAAAAAAGTCATCAAATACCACCAATCCACTTTAATCAACTAGCTTAATTTTTATTTTGCCTAGGAAAACCTGTCTAATCCTGAAACCAGTTTGCATATATCCTGGCATGGGGTCTGAAGATTTGTTATTTATTACACTTTATCCCACCTTTCTTCCAAAGAGCTCAGGGTGGCATACTTGGTCCCCAGTTTTATCCTCACAACCCTATGAGGCAGGTTAGGCTGAGAGATAGTGACTGCCAAGGTCACTCAGTGAGCTTCTGGCTGAGCTGGGATTTGAACCCAGGTTTCCCCAGTCCTAGTCTGACATCTATTCACTACACTGGCTCTCAGATTTAGTTCTCCCAAAGAGGAAATGAGATGGTAAACCTGTGTTTGGTCTGTACCACTTCAGAAGGCTTCCAGCTGACCTGCTAATTTGCTACATGCAGGGAATTTTTTGTATGGAGGAGCATTCCATCATGTGAGTCCCCTGCACTCCAAACAGATTTACCCCCCTCATCTGCTGTTTGTGATAACTGGTACATAGAAACTTGTGCTTAGAGAAAGATAAAGTTTCCATAGTTTTGAGAAATGAGAAAGAGACTGTGGCAAACAAACAAGCAGACACAGAGATCACTTACCTTGTTTGTCTTCTGCCATTGCAACCAAAGTTTATAATGCTTCTGAGAACTGGTTTCCTGTTAAGAAGCGGCCCTCACTAAGCATGTGCTGTACATACATAGATACAGTATAATTCCCACAAAAGTGTGTGTGTGTGTGGGGGGGGGGGGGTGTGCACAGAAAAGGGAATATGGGAAAGAAGGGGAAGACTTAACTGAGTTATTGGGAAAGGATGCCTGATTGGGGGAGGAAGACCCCCACCCCCCAAAACAGTCAATCTTTTATATTTTATTATGTTAGGACACATTTCCACACAAATTAGCATTGTTTTTTTGCTGTGACGGCAAAAGCGTCACAGGCTCTTGGACTATATGCTGTATCCACAATTATTTCTCAAGAGTTAACCATTCACTTACCTTTAGTCTTACTGGTAAAGCAGATCTTCAGAGATGAGCGTTTGCTAACTATAACAATGAGATGAGAGTTTTGAGAGTTTGTTAACTGGATTCTAGCTAACTGGATGCTCTCATCTCTATAGAGATGGGATTTTGCTAACTACTTTTTAGTACTATGGTACACTAAAAATGTGTGGCAAGAAAGGACATTTCAGAATGAACAACTATACTGAATCTAGGATGTTTTTGGTGAGTACTGAGCAAGGGGGAGTGTGGGATGAAGAATAGTTAGTGCAGAAGCAAGGGAATCTGATTGTAAGCAGCAGTATTACCGCTCCCACAGTATATAGTACCCCAATCTGCCTTTCCCTAATCACCTGTGCAGTGAGCAGATGTGCTTGAGCTGCTGCCTCAGAAAGGAACTATAAATGAAGGAGAAATTGTGGTCACAGTGAAGACAGGGATCAAGTCCATAATATTGGGGCAAGGAGGTGCTTGCTGTCCCCAGTTTTAGTGTTGCCCCCAACCTGCAACGGAACAGGATTGGGTCTGAAAGACCAAGGCAAATTGTGAGTGCATAGAGCCTAATTTGTAAGCAAGCACAATATGTGAGACTGTATAATTTCTTTACTGCTTATATGGCATACAGGTTAAGGTGGGAATCTTAACTTACAATTTCCATGCTTTTTGGAGCATAAGTGAATTTGTAAGAGCCTTAATTCCACTCTTAAACTGAAGGTTTTTTGATCTAAGAATATATAATTAGATCGACATTTCAAATAAGACCCCCCCCCCCCCAATCTGTATGTATTATGGATGGGATTTTACAAATATTTAATGTTGCACTAAGACTCCTTTTGAAGCCAGTTATAAAGTGCCAATTGACTTCAGTGAAGCAGAATTAAACACCACCAGTTGACCTAGGAATTCCTGTAGTTTTTACTTGATTTTGACTAAGCTATCGTATGTGTCAGAACTGTGGCTGCAGTAGAATTTAAAATAACGCAAGTACAAAATGTTTAAGTGCAAAGAAGATAAAATTAAGAAAGCATTATACCAAATAAGCCTGACACAATTAAAAGCAGAACATATAGAATGCTTTAATCTTTGGACAAACATCTTTGGATATGTGCAATGGGAACAGTATTCTTTTAATTTTCTTGCTTAAGGCTGATGTCCTTCTAGAACCATCACATGGAAGTTGTGTTGAGATGCAATAAAGTCTATAAGCAGCTTCATTTAATTAGATGTAGAGCCAAGCATATAGAACTTCCTGTTGCCTGAACAGCTGTCAATGTCATCTTGGCTTTTTGGAAATAGGGGAGTTTATTTATTTTATTTTACTATTTTTATACCCCGCCCTCTCCTGCTCAAGAGGGGGAAAGGAAAGGGGAAACTGTTAAGGCTTTCTTATTTTTCTGATTTCATGGGAAAGGAACATTTAACACAGTTTATAGCTGGAATCAAAAATATTTCCTTTTGAAAAAATGGCCTTTTTTGTAACCTTGTGTTTACAAATTCAGGCAGGAGTTTGATGGGTTGGGAGGTATTTTTTCATGCTTTACTCACCAAATAAGCTCTGCCTTATCAATCTAGTGCCCACAGTAATGTGGGTAGACAATGAATGGCAGTGCCACCAGTTCTGTGCGGCTTGTGACCTGGTCTCTCCTTTTTATGTAAGGAATGAAATAGTTGACAACGTTGAATTCTAAGTTTGCACTGAACATCTGCCTTATCCACTTGCTGATATGAATGGGGTGGTTCCCACATCTCTGAGCTCTTGTTCCAGACTGTGCAAGTGCACACGATGAGCTGTGCTCAACTCACAGTTTTTGAGATTTACTCCACAGCTGTTTATAGATAAACTTTAATATTTTTTACAAATGTGAGATACTAGAGGAAAAGAGAGTTTTCCGCAATCTCCTTCCCCCCTCCCCCCCCCCCCCGATTTGATAACATTTGACAGTCAGTCCATTCCATCAGGTTAGAAAAACAGGTGGAGCCCAGTTGTGTGGTGGGTTGGTTTGGTCCAACCTGTAACAGTACTGCAATTCTTAGACATGTTTCTTGATGTAGCTAATCATATTTAGAACTCTTTTTTTACATTGTGCTTTTTTCTAACTTTACTCCCTAATTTTATTACATTACGTTTGTCTTATTTAAAAGCAAATTGAAGCAGAAAGAAAACAGACCAATGCCTTAGACGAACCCGTGTCTCACTGGAGGTCCAGGTTAACCCTAAACGTTATGGTAGAAGATTTTGTTTTTGATGGCTCCTCTCTCCCTGCTGATGTTCACCGATACATGAAGATGTAAGTTAACAATGTTGTTGTGTTGTTGTTAGCTCTAAAACTTGGTTTAAAAAAAAAAAAAACAGATACAGAATAAACAGCTCTACTCTGATACCATGCAGTACATGTGGCAAAATGTCATATGCAAATTTGTTGGGAGGGGACGGATGGTTTGTGATTGTTGAACCAGTTTAGCCAATCTGTTGCTTTAGACTTGGCCTTGTCTAAACATGGCTTTTTCATGTTTTAATGGATAAAGGTTTCTGAAGACAATAGCACCAAAATGTGAGTACTCCCCATCAGATAATTGTGCTGCCTATAAGCATTTTGCCATAGTATAGTTTGGATTGAATAGTTTTTAGAGCAGATACAGGGCACACAGAATTTTAGTAGTTGCAGATTGAATGGCTGCCCCCTTAAAAATAAACTAGTCAGATATAATGCATTGTATTAAAGTTGTACAGTTAAAACCACAAAACCTACTTATATGGGTTTTCACACCATGGATTAGTAAGGGAACTATTACATATGGTGCATTTTCAAATACAATTTGTTAAACTAGGAATGGTTTCAAAATGATAAAAAACTTAGCAAAACTAATACAGATGTTATGCAAAGCTTTTAATTAGAAATGTTATAGCACAGTTTTATCAGTACCAGTGTAACCTGAAGTAGTACTGTATCAATACTTATTCACTGTAATGTATTTACTTGGATTTTAGTAAGGCTTTTGACACTGCCCCACAAGATACCCTCATAAGGAAGTGGGAGAAACATGGCCTGGATGGAACAACTATGGCCTGGATAAGTAACTGGTTGAATAATCACGAGCAAAGAGTAGTAATTTAATGGGTCATTGTCAGATTGGGAGTTTGTCTTAAGCAAGGTGCCACGGGTTGGTTCTGGGAGCAGTGCTGGTCAACATTTTTTATTAATGACTTGGGTTAGAGAGGAAGGAAGGAATAGAGTACATTCATGAAATGGACTTGGACGGCCACTCTGTGGATGAGCTAGTCCAGCATTGGAACAGCTTGCTGGAGGAGGCCATTGACAGGGTGGCTCCGAGACACCCTCTCCCTCGGTCTCGTCACCACAGGACCCCTTGGTTTACTGAGGGGCTGCGGTGTATGAAGCGTGTAGGCAGGAGGCTAGAGCGACGCTGGTGTCGGACTCGATCTGACTCCGACAGTCTTCTCCATAGGGCCCATTTGCGGTCCTATGTTGAGGCTGTGAGGACGGCGAGGAAGGAATTCCTTGCTGTCCTCATAGCGTCTGCGAAGTCACGTCCGGCGGCGCTGTTCCGGGTGGTGCGGGGGCTGGTCAGTCCGGCCTCCCTCCGCCTGGATGGGGACTTGTCCCG
>QEPC01010218.1:743723-765605 GCA_003113815.1 Sphenodon punctatus
GGAGGGGAGGGTGAGGGGTTTTTAGCTCCCCCACCTATCTATTATTTATTATCTTATTTGTTATTTTAGCCTTGTTTTAATATTGTTACATTGTATGTTTTAAATTGTTTTTATTATGCTTTTAGTGTTGTAAGCCGCCCTGGGCTGCTTTTGCAGGAGGGGTGGGGTATAAATCTTCGAAATAAATAAATAAAAATATATGAAATTTGATGACACCACAATTGGGAAGGACTGCAAACACTCTGGATGATAGGATAAGCATTCAAAATAATCTTAAATTAGTGAACTGGGCTGTAAACAATAAAATGAAATTAAGTAAGGACAAATGTAAGGTTATACACATAGGGCAGAAAAGCTAAATGCATTAATAAAAAATGAAGGTGGTAATCAGCAGTAGCACAGTAGAGAGAAATTTAACTGTAGTAGATCACCATCTGAGCATGAGTGAGCAGTGTGGTAGTTTTGTAAAGAAAGCTAATATCATCTTAGACTGCATCAGCAGAACCATTGTATGGAAAGCAGGAAGTCATTGTGGCAATCTACTTGACTCTGGTTAGACCCCAACCAGAATACTGTGTTCAATTTTGGGTGCAACGTAAGAGATTGGAGAGGGTTCAAAGGAAAGTCACAAAAACAATAGAAGGCTTGGAACACCACTCATATGAGGAGAGGCTGAATGTTTGGATACGTTTATCCTAAAGAAAAGAAAAAAATACGGTGGATATAAATTGACAGATATTTAGCAGCGAGCGGGGAGGAATTCACACGGACGCCACCCCATTTTGTTGGTTTTTTTAGGTCAAGGGAGGTCACAGCACTCACCCACCCGGCACTCACTTGCTCAGCACTCCACCGATCGAATACGCTCACTGGTTAGATGGACAACCCACACACCGATCGGAGAGAAATCCACACCCCGCAGCATGACGTGGTAACATGGCTAAGGGAGGGCAAACAAAGTCACAGCACACGTCACTGCACCCATTCCCAGACCAACTCCGGGCGGGTGGGGGAGGAGGGATGGAGGAAGGCAAAGCAGTTCAAAGTAGCAGTGCTCCAGCTGCCAGACACTTGCCAGACAGCCTGGCGCCAGAAAGCCCTCAGCAACAGCAGGCAGCCCACCCAGGGAAAAAGGGGAACACAGCAGGGGAGGGAACAGGGATGGAAACAGAGGGCTGTGGGGGGCCTGAGATGTTAACAGCCCCGTGCCCAGCACATGGCTTACCACAGCACATATGGCCCCAACAAGGGTACAGAATGGGTGGGAGCAGACAGTAACCCAACCCCCACTGAGGGACATATGGGGTGCTCGCAGACAAGTGCCACTGCACACAGTACCCACCAAGCAGCCACACACCGTGCATGACACAAGTCATGTAGCCCAGCAACAGGCAAGACGGGTGGAAGATGAGAGGGTACCGAGTGGAGAGGCGCTGTCCAAAAATACCCATGCAGGAAACCTGCAGCAAGGTGCAATGCACGGTGCAGGGATGCACAGGGCAAAGGTACAGCCCCACTCCATGCAAGTGCAAAGGGAGGTCAGAACCACAACCATCCCAAAGGACAGCAAATCCCATTGGGGGGAGGGGAAGGGGGTCACCTAGAGAACCCACAACCACAGCACAGGACCAATTGTAAATAGGGACCGGGATACTAGGGCCGGGTGGGGGAGGCGAGAGTCAGATGAAGCACAGGAACAGGCCAAAGCGCAATGACAGGGGCCAAAAGGGTAGTTAAAACAGCCTGCCAACAACAAAAGCGCAGCACCACAGGGAGGGGGGAGCACACACCCACAGACCTGGGCCCAGTCCTGCAAGCACCCCACACTACCCCAATATGCACTAGGACAGCAGATCACCCCCTGTGGGAAGGAGACCACGGACAGCGCTGTACAACAACAAAATAGAACATCTCTTTATTAAACAAAAGCTCAGTCGAGCAACAAGCTGAACAGAGCAGTGCGGTGTGACATCCGTGGTGTCGTCCCCAGTCCTTGCTCCATCTTGCACTCTGGGCCTGTTCATGCTCATGGAGCTGGTGCCGGATCTGGAGAAGCAGCTCCACAATCTCCCCCTGCTCCCTGGCCATTTCAGAGATCATCTCCTGCACTATAGTAGAGACAGACACCCTGATAAGCCCGGGCCACAGATCGAAGATCCCCATTAGCCCACACCAGACATGGAGGGGGGAGAGGAATGCATAAAGTGTGGTAACTCGCGGATCTCCGTGTACTCTCGGGTACCTGCTCGAATGTCCGCTACTGCCCTCTGCAAATCACTGGCGAGCTCTGCCAAGAGATGAAGGGCCTCAAGTAAAGACTCTGTAGTGGGATGGAAAGAGAAAGACCATCAGGAGGGGACAAGGCCCCACCGAGTCCACAAAAGCAACCCCACGCACCCATGGGTAAACGTAGGGTGAACACTGCCGGGTCAAATCACGACCAGACAGGCACCTGTCCCATAAGGGAGCACCAAGGAGGTGTCACGGGCCAAGGGCCAGTGTGCCGAGGAGCCAGGCCAGGGAGACTTATGGACAGGCGGACCCCTATTGCTTCCCGAGGCCATGGCTGCAGTCAGTGGAATGGGGGAACGCTTGGGGATGGTACCGCTGACAGCCCACGGGGTCAAAACCAAAGTGAGGCCAGGGCAAAATAAAGGGACATGGCCACTCACAATGGAGGGGGGACGCTGCCAAGGATCAGGGCACAATAAGGTGGGGGGGCCTGCCCAGGAGTAGCCCTAGCAGTCAAAGCCCAGGGGGGGCGGGGCAGGGACCCGATAAGTATGACCATCAGAAGAAGGCACCCTGACACTGAAATAGTCAGGCACAGGTCGACAATGGCCAAAAAAGGGGTAGAGAGGAGACCATATGAACTCTTCAGGGATCAGTATACTGGGACCAATGACTGCCATGCCTATCCCACGTGCCTTCCACAATACACATCCAATCACAGGAACACTAGTCACATAGGCAGCTGCAGAGGGACAGGTAAGGCCACGGAGTACAGCAGTAGCGGGGGACCAGAGTTCAGTACTCTGCCCCAGCATGTACATGGGCACGGAGCGTGGCTCATGAGCCCAGTCTGGGCACAGGACAGACTTCCCTATGGTCCATACTACTGGACAGGGCACGGGTACACATCAAAGTACAGGGGCAGGAGCACCCAATGCCACCACTGCAGGTACATACAGATCAGCTTCCTGCCCCCGAGCTGGACACGGGACAGGAATGTACAGGTCACTTGAATGCCCATGGAGCATGCTGTGCGAGAATGGCAGAGCCCCTGAGGAACACAAATGGTGCCAGCAGCACAGAAACTGATACAGGGGTTTTGGCACAGAGCTAGCAGGGCCATTTACCTGTTGCCAATGAACAGAACAAGGGGCAACCCACGAAAAATGCCCACAGTGCCAATGACAGGGGCTACAGCGGGTGCAGCTGCTGCAATGCACAGACGACAGGGAAGTTGGACATCAGAATCTGGAGGGCTAACACTAACGCCCCCAGGAGCTCACAGCACCCTCACTCCACCCCCGTTCGAGATTGATCCACCCCTTCAGCACCTGGCCCATTGAAAGCCCTGACAGCTAGGCAATACAGAAGCAAGGCGGGCATGGAACCTAAGGGTAACTAGCATTTATTGATGCAGGGGGTGGTCCGTTCCATGTATGGGCATTGCAAGTCCCTGGCAGAGAAACCAGTCACAAAGACACAGGCTGCAAAGCTGGGTGTAGGCAAGGAGCTGGATGTCTATGAGGCCACAGTCAAGGGGAGTAGATGACTACATGGGGCTGGAATGTTCCCCTAGCACAATACAGATTCCGTGGTTCCTACAACGATGTATGGGGGGAGGAAGGCAACTGGGCAAGAAGTCCCAGGGGCACGGGCAAGGGAGCAGGCTCACTGTCACAGTGATACAGAGAGCCCATCCACCTTGAAGGGTGAAGACACAGCCGCCTCAGGGATAAGGGGGCTGCTGGTCCAGGAAAAGTGTCCCACTGGCAAAGCTTTCCCAGGCAAAGAGCCCACACCTGTAGCCATGGGCACACATATGGCCATCCACTATGAATTGCTGGAGTACAGAGTGTCCAGTGGCAGCAGCGGCTTTGACATCTGCACATCAGTTGAGAACATCGGAAAGTACAGTCATCTCCATTGCATCAGGCGATCCGGTCTGATAAGGTCCCCCAGCTGGGAGTGTAAGCAAGCCCAGGTCACCGAGGCGATCATGACAGTCCACATGGTGCCACCTATATCCACGGGCATCGGGCAGGACGTTGGCATAACAGCTTGCAAGATACAGACCACCACCTGGGAGGCTCAATCGATAGCCCGGCATACCAGCAACGGCCTGAACAGCAGCACTCTCACGGCCATCCCCTGGCAGCATCACTCCAGCTGGGGGCACATTTGCATCATCAGGCAGCAGGCAGGAACCCCATTCTCCTGATCTCTGCTGGCACTCAAGGCTCCCAAAGGGATGTCCCAACAACCACATATTACGAGACAGCAGATTGAAGCCACCCCCCACGGAAAGGGTATCACCCAAAAGCATCTGGACATCGCTGCTCAGTTACAGGTTTCAGAGGAGCATAGTGGCACAGATGGGCCACTCCTTGCCAGCCTGTCAGTCACATTGCTGGTCCCCCCTACGGCTGGACATGTCCAGCACCTGCCTGACACAGCTGACCAGGTCTAGTGACAGGGGAGAATAAGAGCATAGGCGGCTCAGACTAGACGCAAGCAATGTTTCAAGGTCAGCAGATAGTGGCTAGCCAGCCAAATACTTCCTCAGGAACCCTCTGTGGCGGTTCCAACATTCCAGCTTTGATAAGACCCCGTGAGGCCATGGAGAACCACGGGAGGGACACCCAACGAATGTGCATGCGGCAGTCACCTGTACACTCAGCCCTCTAACAGTACAGGATGGCGCGTGGGGGGAGGGGGGGGATTAGGGTTTAACCGAGTCCTAGATCACCCAGCCTGGCCAGTCTAATCAGAAACTACGGTCCACAATGTTGGAAACAACAGGTATAAGTAGGCCGCGGGGTGTGTGTGTCTGGTTGGGGGGTACCTTGCACTGTGAGACGTGGTCACCAGCCCTCACCAGCAGGACATCCACCAAGCGACAGTTAGCACGCAGTGAGAGGTGCTGAGATCCATGCCAGCTGCCAATGCATCTGTGCAGTGGGATATGCCACCAGCATGGTAGCACAGGTCCCAACAGGTGAGGCGGGTCCTACTAAGGTGGTACAGGTCCCTGTAACCAGTACCCGACAACAGCCCCACTACTCGTGGAAGGGAGCAGCCTTGTGTGAACTCCAAGGTGAACAGCATGGCGAGGCAAGGTCCAGGGGCACAGCCAGGTCATGCAACGGGTGGACACAGCTGTAGCACCCTCCGCATCCACACCAGGGACAATCACAGAATGCGGTAAAGCAGACTAACAGGTGAAACTGGTTTAAAGGGGCCCAGCTAAAGCACAGCTTGCAGGTGTTGCTGTCCTTTCTCTCCCGAGAACCCCCCACGGGCCCTCCTCCATATACCATTCACCCATATAACTGGTAGAGTTACCTGCACCGTCCGTGGTGAGTGAGGTGTGTGCTGGTAATATTGTGGTTAACAAGCGTGGAGATCAATGACAGTCGGTATGGATCAGGACACCCGCGCTTTTCTCGAAACAGTGATCGAGACGTTCCTGACTACGGTGTACAAGCACTGGTCTGTTATGCTGGACGCTGAGAACAACCTGTATGCCCACAGCACTCAGCACAAAGGGCACCGCGACTACCTCAGGGCCATTGCAAGCCACTGGTTACACAAGGCAAGGGTCGAGCGGCTGGATGACATGACTGGGACCCAATGCTGCTTCATGGTATATGTGCGCACAGCAGTGCCCCATGCCATCCATGGCATCCACCTGACTGTTCCCATGCAGAGACGGGGTTGGGTGTACCCACTGAGTGTTGACTGGTGAGAGACCATCCTTGACACCTGGGCAGACGAGGAGTGGACAAGCACTTTAGGATGCCCCACAGTCTGTTGGCCCGGGTTGCCGGCCTTCTCGCCCCTGGAGGAGCACAACCAAAATGCGGGACCTGATCCAGCCGGGCAAGCGTGTGGCTATAGCTGTCTGGCACCTGGCAAACCCCGACTCATGTCGCAGTGTGTCAGAGCAGTTTGGTGTGGGAACATCCACCGTAATCGGCATCCTGCATGAGGTCTGCGACTTGATTATGGAGTATCTGACGAAGCGTGTTATACAGCTCATGAATTCTGATGAAGTCATCCAGGGCTTTGAACACCTGGGCTTCCCGAACTGCTTTGGGGCTACTGATAGCACTCATATTCCCATAATCCATCCACTGCATAGCAAGGACAATTATCTCAACCAGAAGGACCAGCTCTGTGAACCTCCAGGTAGTAGTGGATCACTGCGGCCTCTTCACTGATCTGATGACGGGCATCTTGGGTAGGAGCCATGATGCCAGAATCCTTTGCTCATTACCTTTCTTTGCACACGTGAGAGCGCCCCCAACCTTTACTGGGTTATTAGGGCATTCCCATGCAGCCAGTGGTGCTTGGTGATCCGGCATATCTGCTTACGCCATGGTTTTTGACAGGACACCAGTCTGTATCCTGTTTAACGAGTGGCTGTGCTCTGTGCATTACATGGTAGAATGTGCGTTTAGGATGCTAAAGAGGAGCTGTAGGTTGCTGTGGAATAGGAGTCAGTTTGACCTGACCAGGACCCCCATTTTGGTTGTTGCTGCCTGTGTACGCCACAATATATGCGAGACCCGCGGGGTCGCCCTGGACTATCTGCTGCCACAGCAACGTATAGATCCCATGCATGCCATGGGATCCAATGTATAGATACCAGCATGCGCAGGGTGGTACCATCAAGTGGATCTCTGAGGAAAACAGGGATGCTCTGTGCCATCGCAATGCAAGACAACAGGCAGGGCACTGACTGCGAGCCACCACTGGGCTCTCTGGGTCTGCTTGTATGTATGGGCACGGTGATTAAACCATACCATTAGTAGCATACACTTGTTAGTTTTCAATTACTACCTCCTTGCTACTCATCTTGGCCACGGGCCATGTGGTGAGCCCTGCTGCAACCCTCCTCGGTGTTCTGGGAACACCGAATTAGCAGCTCCTGTGGGTAGTAGGGTCCCATCCCTATTGGAAGTTGCACCCCCCGCTTGGCTGGATGGACATGGGGCCCTGGCACATGGGGTGGGCCCTAACCAGGGTATTGGTCATAGCCCACCATGGGCATGTGCAAGGGCCCTGTACCTCCTTTGCTCATGTGGGTGCACTGGGATTTGTCTATCTGCACGCCCTGGCAGCTCAACTGCTGGACGTGGCTATCCGTGGCCCATATTCCCTGACAGTGCTCTGCAAACATGCGTATGGGTGGGCACTGACAAATCTCCACGGTCACACATATGATACTACACAACAGCCAGGTATATGGTTCCATACGTATTTTATTTATTTGTTAACAATCCACCTCCATGGGTGGAGCTGGTTTCTTGCAGGGTCTCCCTCCCCACTTCACCCCACCACGCGGGGCGGGCGTCTAGCCCCTCCTCTCCGCGGCCACTCGCCTTGGCCTCTTCTGGCTTGGCCTGGACTGGGGCTCATACTCCTGCCGCTCCACCTCTGGGGCTGGTCGCTGTTCCTGTGAATGGATTAAGGACATTGCATTACTGACCCATTTGCTGTGTTCCCCTTATGCTAATCTATTGTTTCTCCTCCATGTGGCCATTCTCTGTTGCCGTACTCATGGAAATAACTGCCACTGTCTCAGTGGTGGCTCCCCGGGTGCCCCCCTCCCATTGTTCGCTGCAACTAGTCATACGTGGACCCTACTTACCTCCTGCTGAGGAGTGGCCTGCTGGGATAGTTGGGTCACTGGGGGCTGTGGAGGCTGTGCTGGAGGTGGTGGTAGGGCTGCAGAGGATGGAGGATTGGGAGCAGGGCTGGCTCACCGGAGGCTCGTAGCCCAGCTGGTCCTGGCCAGGTGGTGGTTGTTGTGGAGGAAACCACAGCTGGCAGGGGGTGGGGGTGTCACATGGAGGTGGTGTCGTGCGGCAAGCCCACCCACTGTGGCATAGGGTCTTGTGCTGTGCTGGGGGCCCCTCGCAGTGGACCCAAAGCCTCTCTGAGGAGCTGGTTTGTCTCTGCAGTGGCTCTCTCCAGTGTGGCACGGGACCTCTTCTGCTTGAAGTGGCAGGTGGGCGCATGGTACCTTTCCCGCAGGTGCTCGCTTCTGGACTGGACCACCTGGTTGCAAAGGGCCATGCGGTTCTTAGTTTCCTTTTAAAAGGTCCTTCTGTGCCCTCCTGTGTTGTTGCTTAAAACTCATCTGCCCTCTGTCTGGTTTCCACGAGTAGGTTCTTCCCCAGGTCCTCCCTCCTACTCTGGTTGCACGTCCTCATCTTCCAGTTCCTCTCCATACTCCCCCTGGCTCTTCCATGGGAGGGCGCCGGCTGTTCATCTGCGGAAAGAGTTGGGGGAGTGTGGTTACCGTTAGGCTGCAGCTGTTTTGCGTTTTCCTTATGTATGTGCGAGTGCGCCTGTGTGGCCTCTTGTCATGTTAGCAATCCTGAAAGGCTGCCCCCTGTGATTGGCATGGGAGGCGCTTTATGTACTTGCTGTGGCTTACTGTATTTTTAATTTCAGTTTCTGTATTCTGGAGGTGGGGGGCTGGGGAGTTGTTAGGTAGCTGGTCCTGCTATCTCTGTACGTATGGGGGTCCCTTTGCCTTCTCTGCCTCGTGGCTGCCTTTCAGTGGACCTTCACCTCATGGGTGGGATGCCCCCATGTCCTGCCTCGCCACCTCCCCAGCCCTGTGCCCATACCATCGGTGTCCAGGTTGTAGGGCTTTGGGTGGTCTCTGCATCCTCCTGGGCCTCCAGTGCCCCTTGAGCTGCGGAGTGGTACATGGTGTGTGTTAGTTCACCTATCCATCCCTCCTGGGGGTGGCCCTTTCCTGCCTGTCCTCCCCATCTCCCCCTTCATGGGGGCTGTATCTTACTTGAATCCATGTGTTCCTCCTCCTGGGGGATGACCCTGGCCTCCTCCTGGTCTCCGTGCACCCCCTGTTCCCGTGCTTGCTGTTCCAGGGAGTGTTGGGGGCACATGGAGGATGAGGTGGTTTGTGTTCTTATCCCAGAAAGCCACCTGTTGGACAGGGGTGTGGTTGCCTCCAGCTTCTTGGCTGCCCTAGCCAGGTACAGTGGGTTCCCCCTGCTGTGTGGGGTTAGGGTGGGGTGGGCGCCTCCACTCGCTTCCTGCCTCTGGCAAAGGCTGACCCATGCATGTAACATTGTTGTCATGGATCTCTTTGTATCCAGACTTCAGATCCTTTGCTTGCTGCCGGCACTGGGTCGTGTCCCTGTTGTACCCCAGGAAATGTGCCTCATTTCCTGGGAGATGCCTTCATACACAGCTGTGTTTTTGAATGATCTCACGAGGTCATGCTGTGCCTTCTGGTCCCCCCACAGATGGATGAAGGCTTTGATTTCGTCATCTGCTCACTGCCTTCCGTTCTGGATTCATCTGGGGGGGGGGGGGGTCAGCCTGAGTGGCTGGGGCCTTCCCCGGAGGATGCGGTGGCCATGGAGCTGGTGCTCACCTGTGGGGGGAATGCACTCACATCAGCTGTCATCTGGCTGTGCCTCTGTGGATGCTGGGGGGCTGCTCTGTTCCCTCCCCTGGCTCCGAGGGGTTCTGCTGTTACACCTGATTGTCGGGGCACCCTCTGCCATGTCCTGCCTGGTTGTCCTGGTGGTGGTGGGTGTCGGTGTCCTCCTGGTTTAGGGACATTGTACCTGTGAGCTGTCATCCAACTCCCTCTCCCTGGTCACTGAGGGCCGGCTCCCCATCCACAGCCTGGCTGGGGTTCTGTGCACTTACCTGGCTGCCTGCCGCGTGTTCCCTGGCACTGACTTTGGATTTCTGAATAGCCTTTTTGGGGATCATACTGAGAGTCAGCGCACACATTTCTCCGCACATGTCCTTTAAGGGCTCCTGGCTGGGCAGTTTGCATCTGCTTACGGGCACCTGCTGTACCTCTCATTCTCTCTCGCAGCGCCTTCTCAATGGTTTGGGAAGACCCTTCCCCTGGGTGGGTGTGCTTCCCCATTCACATGGTCCAGTGGGTGTGGAACACCCATCTCCATCCATGAACGGCGCAACCTGGCTCCTTCCCGGTTGCTCCATGCATGGAGATGGGTGGGTCGAGGGAGCGTGCACATGCTCACCACCATGTTTACACTGGCAGTCGCTCATGTGTTTGATGGATGGACATATGTGGGGGTGTCTCGTGTGAAAAAGTCCTAAACCAAGAAGAGTTGGATGGCATGAAAAAGCTGTGCACTTTTCCAACAGCTACCTCTTGGTGATCCGTGTCAGTGACAATTTAATATAAATGATTCCCAAACTTCTTGTTTGTGAGTGAGATACCACTTTTTGAGACTTAACTGTGACCCCAAATAGGAAAAAGTCCTGCAAAGTACATAAAATATCAGTCAGCATTGTGACCCCATTTGCGGTCCCAACCCAGTTTGGAAACCTCATTTATATGTAGACCTTTTTTCAAGTCAATGGAAACAGGCATAAAACTGAGGCATAACTCCCCATCAGAAAGAGTGGCTGAACTAGACCATAAGTAAATTCACCCACAATCACACAGAATCTGTGGCCAAGCCAATAATAAGGATAAGAGGATAAGAGTTCAGGACTCTTCAGCAACTCAGGGTAAGAATTTAAGAGTTGGAGGAAATGCCCTATGGGAAACATCTTCCATCCTTAACCTGGTGGCGCAGCCTCAATGATATCTTGTGCCAAGAGGAACAGATTTCCTGCAGCTCCTCTTACTGATAACTATCAGATTGAATAATGGGAACAATACATGCTGTATTCTGAAAGGAAGTTCTGTAATTCCCATAGATAATACCAACGAGACACATGCCTGAGAAGGCAAGAAGAAAGGTTTCCAGGGTCGCTAGTACATAAGAGTAACTCCAAGGTCTTCAAGAACTTATGGAAAGGAGTTTAGAAACCTTCAGGTTCTGCTGAGGTGGCAGAAACGTACACAGTGGCAAGCGTGGAACTTCAAAGGCCTCAATTGCATAGACCGGTATTTTGCCCTTGTCTCCTGCTCAGAATGACAACTTGACTACAGACCCAAAGGAATAAAGGACTGCAGGCTTAATTAGTCTCTCATTTAGCCTTTACTTTCTCCTCAGATTAAAGTTTTGCATCATATATATAGCAAACCTTTAAGACGTAGTACTGCATAAGAGCTGTAGTACTTCATGCCTGAAGAATGCAGTCATGCATCTTTTATGACTCAGTGACATGTTGATGAATTCTACGTCAGGAGGAGCCATGCAGGGAAGACACTGGAACGCTATATAACTCAATGGTATACTCTAATCATAAGTAGTATTTTTATTTATGATCACCCTGTCTCAAAGATATAGCAGAAAGGTCCAGAAACGGGAAATGACTGGAAACATGGCAAAAATTACCTATGAAATGGGAAGATGACATGGACTACTTTATTTTGAAAGAAGCTGCATAAAATGATGATCATAAACTGAACATAAGTCAGCAATATGATGTGGCTGCAAAGAAGGCTAATGCAATTTTAGGGTGCATTAATAGAAGCATTGTTTCCAAGTCAGCAGAGGTAATAATTCCTCTCTATTCAGCACTGGTCAGGTCTCACCTACAGTATTGTGTCCGGTTTTGGGTGCCTCATTTCAAGGACACAGACAAACTGAAGCAGGTTCAGAGGAGGGCAACAAAAATTATAGTGAGTCTGGAAAGCAAATCTTACGAGGAAAGGTTGAAGGAACTCCGTATGTTTAGTCTAGCAAAGGGAAGATTAAGAGGAGACAAGATAGCAATCTTCAAATATCTAAAAGGTTGCCACCAAGAAGATGGTAAACAACTATTCTTCATTGCTTCAGAGGGCAGGACTAGAAATAATAGGGATGAAGGTAATCATAAGAAGGTAGATTTCAGTTAGATATCTGGAAAAATCTCCTAACAGTAGGAGCTTTTCAGCAGTGGAACAAGTTGGCTACAGAGGTCATAGGTTCTCTGTCACTGATGTTTTCAAAAAGAGGCTGGATGGCCACTTTGGGGATGTTGTAGTCATCCTGCATCCAACAGGGGGTTGGACTAGATGTCCCTTGAGGTGCCTTCAACTCTGACATTCTATGATTCTATGACGATTCTATAAACTAATTTCAAACAAAAAAGTTACATAACAGGCTTAATTAGATCTGAAAGTGTCAAATGCTTCTGCGCAACTTTAATTCTACCCTCTTGGGTGTGTTCATTACAATCCAGTCGGTAATTTGCCGACATTCACATACAGCTGCTGCACAGGCTCCCTCCTACATTGTGCAGGCTGGATGATTTGCAGTGAAAGTTACAAAAATGTAACTACAGATATAATCTGACTCAGATAATCAATGTTACTTTCTCATCTATTCTGCGGTTGGTCATAATCTGAACATTGTTCAGTTCACACACTGAATGAGCAGAAATTCTCCAGATAATACATAAAGTTTAGAAAGAATAATAGAATTGAAAGGGATGTTGAAGGCTACCTAATCCCAGACATATGCTCATCCAGCCTTCTCTTGCAAACATTGAATGATGGAGAATCCACAACTTCTTTAGGAAGCCCATTCCATTACAGTTGGGATTTTTTCCCTGGGGTTCAATCTAAATCTCCCTTTTTCTAATTTGTACCCATTGCCTCTTGTCCTGTCTTTCACAGCAAGAAAGCACAACTGTTGACTATCTTGGTATGTGGGTGCCCACACCCATCTCCACCGACCCGGGCCTCAGCGGTGTATGTTTCAAAAGAGCCTTAGATGTCCAAAAAGGGGTTGGGCCTTGTGTATACTGATACTTCCACTATTACTAATACAAGCAGAGCTGCTTTAGGAGTAAATTATACATACTGTTTTGGGTGATATACGTACTGTTTTGGGTGATAAAGATCGATTATCTAGGCTCCGATTCTATGGCACTGTGAAAGTTTTTAAGTTAGATTGGTTTTTAGATTAATTTATTCTTGCAATTATTAGACTTCAATCATGGGTAATCTCCTACCACTTATGGCAGTCTGACCTCCTTTAGAGTGTTTTGTTTTCCATCTGCCATAGTTTTGAGAAATAAATACTTTGCTTCCCAATTCAAATAACTACTCTGTCCATCTTTCACTTCTCCTTTACATTGCACATGTCCTTTTTACATGTTTATATAAACATTATTATTATTATAAGCACTTGTATATCGCCATCTGTGTACCTGGCGCTTTACAGAACAGTAAGATAGGCGCGGTCCCTGCCTACAGCTTACAATCTAATAGACATGGAGGGGGAAGACAAGCAGAGGGGACATATGTAGAGACAAGGGATAAATAACATTCAAGCGGATGCGAAGTCTCAGGTACATGTGCTTGGCTTGGTTGCAGTTGGAAGGAGTCTGTGGGGAGGCCAGACAGTAGGTATTGCGGGGAGAGTTCTAAGAGATGAGTTTTGAGGAGGGATTTGAAGGTGCGGAGGGAGGGGGCAAGGCGGTTGTGGGCAGGGAGGGAGTTCCAGGCATAGGGGGCAGCAAGGGAGAAGGGACGAAGGCGGTTAAAGGAGCAGGGGAAGCGAGGGAGGGCGTAGAGGAGGAGCGGAGAGTGCATCCAGGAGTGTGCAAGGAGATTAGGACTGAGGCAAGGGGGAGCCAGGTTGTGAAGGAATTTGTAGGTGAATGTGTACTTTTTACATGTTTACGTGGAACTTTTTACCTTAATTATTTTCTTATGTTATATATGCATCATGTTCCTTAAAGTTGATCCATACATTCTATTTCTCATTTACACTAAATCCCATTTATGATACTAGTGTAGAAGTGCCTTGATGTAAATGAGCATTAGACCGAAAATGTCTTGTCATTTGATTTTTAGGTAGATATATTTTTTACTGCTTAGTTATGATACAAGTGTCAGTGCAGCCTGTAAAAGCCATATCCTGCCTTTCCTTATGGGGCTTTTTCCTCTGGCCCAGAGGCCTTTTTAAAAAAAAAATTAACAAAGAGACCAACCTGAAGTTCCAGGAGCTAGGAGAGAGCCTTGGAGGTTGCTCAGTTAGCCTGAGGCATCATTGGCCCATCCTTCTGCCTCCCCTCAAAAGCAGCAACAAAGATGATGCCACAGTACATCGAAGTCTTAGGCAGTTGAAGACTTTACTCCCAGTCCAAGGCCTATAGCTAGGCAACAAGTTTGCTCCCAGTCCAAGGCCTATAGCTAGGCAACAAGCATAGAACAAGTTTGACACCTCTAATCTAGAGTAATAAATTCTTCCCTAACAAGGCTTACATCCCTTGCATAGCTTTAAAGATAATGCTTAATTGGTTCATGCTGAATTTGTGGGGAGACAAAGTAAATTCAGGTGATATCTTTTATTGGACCAACTGTACTTGGTAAAATTATGCAAGCTTTTGGGCCACACAGGGCTCTTCCTTAGGCATGTAGCAAGTCAGAATTATGCACTGAGCTAATGCAGGACAAGTACATATAAGAAGGAGTCAGTAACTAGGGTGGGGATGACAAACATTTATAGGTGTAATAGTAAAGTCAAAGTGTTGACGCACCTAGACAAAATTGCAAAAGAATTTTTTCCAACGGAGTCTAAATGAAAAAAACATGAGGAAAACTCGTGTAACTCTCCCTGTTTGGTCAGGAAACATATATCTTTGAGGGTGATAAAACCTTGGGTGATTGCCATGTCTATCACACACGTTTTTCTCATGTTTTTTGGAAACACTCAATTTTTGGACCAAAGACCCTATGAAGAGTAATGTATAAAACCTTCTCTTAAAGCATTTATGTATTGGGGTCATTTGCCATAAAACGCCATGAAGCACTATAATGGAATGAATCCTAAAATGCCACTAGACTGTATTACGCACATGTTGCCAGGTTTTAAGGTAATATTGATTTATTTGGATCCATTTCCTGATTGATAATTAATTAATAATTACGTAGGTTCAAAACCTGGACAAACAGCTAAATTATGCTAATACCCAGAGAGATTAAAATGACTACATAAATAAAGAGAAACACATAATTAGTGATAAGAATATAATTGAAAATATTTATGAAAACATAGAAAAACATTTTCTATGGGACAAGACCCCAAAACAGAATAAACCCTTAATAAGTGGTTTATATAAAAGTATTTCAAGGTACATGTTACATGGATAGAATTAAAGTTAAACTTAAGATTGTTTTAAGTATTAAAAGTACAAAGGTTAAAATAATAAACTTAAAACTAGCATAGTTACCCAGGCATACAGGCTTAAGAAAGATGAAGGAAGATCATGTGACCAGAGGATCACCATGGTGACCAAAGAGCACCACGAGAGTGTTCATGGCGTCTAAGGTAACATTTCCTTGGTGACTTACTCTTTTATAAGAAAACTGACGTCACACTCAGGCTAAGTAATTCATATATTATTAACTGCCAATAGCATGGTTGAAAAGGGTTGATGCCTGCATAAAATTATAAATGTATGACAACGTTTGTGGTTAAGATATTGGGGAACTAAAGTTGTTACCTCCGCCCATGAAACATCCTGTTTTTATAAACTGTTTTAAACCTCAATCTTGCAACCCATTTGTGCAACAAAGATGTTCCATCGAGTGTATGCCTCTACTTCCCTAAATGTGAACTTACTCATATTTTCCTAAACATTAACTAACAAGGTTAAAAGTTAAGCAGGGGAAAAGCTATCGGAAGACCAAATATGTCCAGGCCTTTATGTCCAAACTAAAGCCAATATGTTCAGACTATAGCCAATCTGTTAAACGTATCTCACATAGGTCAAAACTGAGGGTAACACACACCTCTAATGAATTATATATACATCACATGATCTGTATGTAAAAATAAGTAACTGATACAATTATTATTTATTTATTTTGTTCAACTTGTAACCCGCCCCTCCTGCGAACAGCTTGGGGCAGCTAACAACCTCATCATAAAAACAATTTTAAAACAAAATATAAACCATTCATAAAAACACTACAAAAGCTAGGATAAAAACAATAAATAAATAAGGGTGGGGGAAGATAAAACACCCCCTAACCTCCCCCTCCTCCCCAAAGGCCTGGGCAAACATCCAGGTCTTACAAATTTGCCGAAATGTCAAAAGTCTTGGGGCCAGGCGAGCTTCCTCCGGGAGGGAATTCCAAAGGAGCGGCCCGACCATCGAGAATGCCCTCTCCATCGTGGCTGCCCGCTTAACACGGGGGACCTCCAGGAAGGCACCCCCAGCGGACCGAAGGAGCCGCTCTGGGGAGTGGAGAACAAGGCGGTCCCTAAGGTATGAGGGGCCCAGACCATGAAGGGCCTTATATATTCGCACCAATACCTTGAACTTGGCTCGGCATGCTATCGGCAGCCAGTGCAGAGTCCGGAGCACAGGTGTTATATGCTCCCGACAGCCCGTCCCCAATAGGAGACGGTGCAGAATGTGGCGGCCCGTATGCAGCCTCTGAACCAGAAACAAGGGCAGCCCCACGTAGAACGCATTGCAGTAGTCCAGCCTCGAGGTGACGAAAGCATGGATGAGGGAGGCCAGGTCCAGGCCAGAGACGAACAGACGCAGCCTCCTCACCAGATACAACTGGCGGAAGGCGTCATTCGCCACTGCCTCCACCTGCTGCTCCAGGCGGAGGTCTGCGTCTAGAATCACCCCCCAGACTCCGAACCTGCCGAGCCACAGGAGGGTGAACCCCCCCAACCAGGGGGGCCAACACCTCCCTCGCTCTCCCCACCACCATCACCTCCGTCTTATCAGGGTTGAGCTTCAGTCTGCTCTGCCACGGCCTCCAAACACTGGGATAGCAGCGAGACTGCAGAGTCTGGGTCAGCTGAAAAAGAGAGGTACAGCTGAGTATCATCAGCATATTGGTGACATCGCACCCCGAAGCCTCTCACAACCTCCCCCAAGGGCTGCATGTATACATTAAGTAATAATGGAGACAGAATGGAACCCTGCGGAATGCCGCAGGATAAAGTGCAGGGGCAAGATGTCTCAGCCCCCAGCACCGCCCGCTGGCTTCTCCCCGAGAGGAATGAGCAGAACCATTCAAGAATAGTCCCGTTCAGACCCCCCAGGTCACACAGCCGTCTCAACAGCAGCCCGTGGTCCACGGTATCAAAAGCAGCCGAGAGATCTAGCAGGATGAGAAATGTCGAACATCCTGCATCCATCGCCCGGCGGAGGTCGTCGACCAAGGCCACCAACGCCGTCTCGATGCCATAGTCGGGGCAGAACCCAGATTAAAATGGGTCCAGGAAACCAATGCTATCTAGATGCGCCTGGAGCTGCAGTGCCACCCCCCGTTCAATAACCTTCCCTAAAAAGGGAAGGTTAGAGACAGGACGGTAGCTGGCGAGTGCGCTCACGTCCAACGATGGTTTCTTCAGCAGGGGGTGCAACACAGCCTCCTTAAGACTAGACGACAACCTCCCCTGCTGCAAGGACGCATTGAATGAATTAAGCTCCAAAATTCTTCAATGACACACTGAATGAGTGTATAAAACACAGTTGTTTACTCGGCTATAGTTTCCCTTTGAATCCTCATAATGAATGTGAGTGGTTAAATCAACATCGTCATCATCCAGATCTGGATTGCCAGCATTGTAACAACTGACACCACAGCAGTCTGCACAGGGTGTTGTGCAAGGCAACCCGTTTCCTACAAGTGCACTGCATGGTTGCACATTGACTCTTGCTGCAGGTACACCTGATAAACTTCAACAGATGGACTGAAGCCGGCAATTGAGATTACTTCATTGGTGACAGCCCTTGCCCCTGCATTTCCCAACCCCATTTTAGTGGATATAGCTCAGTTTCCATCCACTGCTGAACCTGATGGTATACTCTGAAGCTGTGAAATGCACATGAGTCTGAAGTTGGTGGCAGTGTCTCTGGCTTAACATGCACTGCAGACATCAACACTTTCCCGGTGAACATGTGAAGGCGAATGATGTTGAGGGTCTTGTGTCTTCCTCCGTACAATATGGAAATTGCTTTTTCTCCAGCTGTAGCAACGATGTGTCTCTAATTATTTGGTGTAGTGAAAACTGATGCCTGTTGGCGGACGTTTTCATTGTTGTTTAGCATTTTCAATGCCTCGCCTTTCCCAACCGAAAACAGTCTTGATGTGGTATCGCAACCAAGCAGTGCATGAGCAAAGAGAATGTTTGAATCCTCACCAAGTTGTTTTCTGCCAGCTTTGATGTCATAAATGACTACATCTTTTGAATTCCTTTTGGGTTCTGGGCAGAGTAAAATATTATATGAATTTTCATTGACGTAATGCAGCAGAAGAACCAGAAGATCTGTATCGTCTCCAACTACGACAGTGGTGATAGTGTTTTCTGAAGCAACAGCCTGCTTATCAATCAACATGGTAGCATATCTCTTACAGTTGCCAAGTCAAGGCCCAGTTCTTTCAACTTTGATGTAGTTGCGTAAAATATCCACCATTCACATATACTGGAGTCACAATGATGCAGTCTTCTGTCCATTTAGGGCAGAAACCAAGTGTGTCTTTTCCAAGACACACAACCACGTCTGAAGAAACAGCTGCATCAGCGGTGACTGTGGACTTCAGCAATCCTTCTATAATTGCTTGTGCCTCTGCTATATCAGCATCTTCTCCGCCCTC
The DNA here is from genome assembly GCA_003113815.1 of Sphenodon punctatus. Taxonomy (NCBI): domain Eukaryota; kingdom Metazoa; phylum Chordata; class Lepidosauria; order Sphenodontia; family Sphenodontidae; genus Sphenodon; species Sphenodon punctatus. The sequence continues at coordinate 762,499 of QEPC01010218.1, forward strand.
ATCAGTATACCAAGCCTCCTTAGCAAGTAATGTGTAAAGTGCTGCATAGACGATGAATGTCCACGTATTGCCCTCGTTATCGCCTTACCTGAGACCATGTGCACCACAGCATTCCAGCATATATTTCTTCCAGGATTTCTCTTAAACCAGATCAGGCCATTATATGGCCTATGCACCCAATGAAACTCATCTGAGCTTGTAGGCCGCCAAGTCTGATTACCATTTTCTTTAGAGGGTTACCTGACACATCATTAGCAATGATCCCAAGTGCTCTTGAGAACAGTGGCTGATCAAATGTCACCACTGGTGTACATTCATATTTGTTGGCGTAGTCACTGATAAACTGCAGTGTTGTGTAAATGCATGTTTTGCTGGTTGGGTCCATGTCCAGCATTGGTAGGAAAGCAATGGATGCTTTTCCTGGATGTTCACCTTGATGAACAAGTTGGCACATGCCGTGCTGCATGGGAATTGGTGACATCAGAATATGAGACACATTCAACAGATGATAAAATTAGCTGCTGTGCTGGAGAACTGCGTGGGATGTAGTCGTGGTGAGTAGTTCAACAAGCGCATGCCAGTGGGGTTTGATGGGTACACCTTCACATTTATGTGACCTAGTTTACAAAGGTCATTCATGGAGATATTCTGCTTAGCAATCCTCGTTGGAGCAGACCTGGGGTGACTGTTGCGATACCCATCCCCTGAAACGTGCCATGACCATCTAATGTGACGATGTTGTGGTCCACATTATCAGCTACATATTGCACAAAGCTGCCAGGAATGTACCAGGTATTTTGCATCCCGTCACAGCTGCAGTGCAACGTTGAAATCGCTGTATCTCTGAATATGAACATGAAAATCCCATGTGGTGCAAAGAGTATCTACAAGAAATTTTGAGTTAGTGTTGTGGTGCAACAGCACACCTAGCCCTAATCGTACTGGTGCAAGCATGACACGAGGACGAACAGCTTGCATAATAGCTTGCCCTATTGATTCCACTTTCCTGTCCTTTTCCTTTCCCATTACAAGAACAGGTAGAAATGTATTCAGACTATCTGGGTGATAGCTCACATTACCTCCAGTGTTCTCAATGTCTTGCAGGTTGGCATATGCTGAAGCATCAATCTCCATCGCTTTGATGTTGTTCCGTATACTGCTGCTGCAAGAATGAGATTCTTATCCTCCTCTGCATCTTCATGCTTTTTCTTATGGTGATACTCGCATAGCACGGAAGCAGACGTCTTTCGAAATGTAACAATATCAGGTGTACCAGCAACAGTCGATATTATAATTTCTTGTTCAAAGTGCTCCAGAAGCTTTCTTCTCATGTGTTTTGCACAGTATGGCTGTATATTGTCTCCTAGTAGATACTTCTGCATTTTCGTCACCAAACCTACAATAGTATTCTGCTCTTCATCATTTTCTTCAATGTATTTGGCCACACGGAGGAATGCATCTTGTCGCACTTTGTCCTTTAGGCACCCTGCAGCTTCAGGTGGTTTGGCAGAAAACCTACAGGGACTCTCTCTGCCAGTGCAAAAGTTTACATTGCACAATTGATGATAACCTGCATCAGCAGCATGTACATCTTTAACGGATTGAATGCGCCGCTTGACAGTTTCTGCCCACTCATCACATGGTTCGTCACATATGGAGAGGATGGTGCGGTCAGAGTTTGATGTCCTGACAGGAAATGCTTTCTTGTTGTCATAATAATAGGAAGTTATTTCAACACCCCAGTAGAGGCAGCCACTGTTGAAAACAAAGGGATTTTCCTGAGAACACAGGATATGTGAGGTACATGGCTGATCAGCTGATGGTTCAGGGTTGAAGGCCGATTTCAGGTTCACAAATCGGGCTCTACACTTTTTATGCACTTACTGACCAACACAAACTTGGAACTGGCTGATCTTCCATTCTTTACACATTCTCTGGATTCCTGATACTACTTTTTCTGTTAAAGTTGACACGTCCTCCCCATGACCCAGTGCCTCGAAAGCACCTTTTGCTGTCCTCCATTACAGCTCAGCTGAGGCATGTAGAAAAACCTGCAACAAAAACACACATTCAATTAAATTACCCTTAACAATGACCAGTTTCTAAAGACAACTTTTCTTAACTATAGACATAACAGACATAACATTGTCAGCTCAAAAATAACTCTCAAAGATGTGCGTTTCTGACCAAGCAGGGAAGGCGACACTGGTAGACTTTTCTCCATCGTTTTGCTCATGCATTTATTATTCAGAATCAGTTCAGAAACATTCTTTTGAAATTTTGTCTAAGTTGGCTTTAAAAATCACTTAGATTGCCTGTACTATAAGAGACCAAGAGACAATAGATAATAAAAAAGACAGATAGAGGAGACAGTGAAAGCAAACATTAGGGCTGAGAGAGAGTAGGAAGCTGCTTTAGGTGAAGGAAAAATGCATATCAAAGGAACCGAGTTCACAGCAGTAGCACAAAGGTTAAGTATACAGCTGATCCACGGCAACCATGGATTTGTCCCAGGAAGTCATCTGCCCGACGCACGTGGGGGGAGGGGGGGTACCCTCGACCTGATCTTCGGTTCTGGCCTTGAGGCGGGGGGTCCGGTAGTGGGGGAGGTTAGGGCTGTGCCCTTGTCATGGACGGTCCATTATCTCCTTCAGACCAGTCTCTCAGCGCACCCTCTCCAGAAGGGGAATGGGCCAGTTAGGATGGTCTGCCCTCGGAGGCTGATGGAACCTCAGCGGTTCCAAGAGGTCCTGAGGGAGTTAACCTTGGACCTGGACGGTCACTCGGTCGATGAGCTGGTCCAGCATTGGAACAGCTTGCTGGAGGAGGCCATTGACAGGGTGGCTCTGAGACACCCTCTGCCTCGGTCTCGTCACCTTAGGGCCCCTTGGTCAGGGCCCCGATTCTTCTGCAATTTTTTCCCCAAAATTCTGCGACCCCAAATTGAAAATTCTGCGACCCCTTATTGAAAATTCTGCGACCCAACAAAGTTACAAAACAAGTCTAGTAAAATTAAAACTATCAGATGGCGATCCATTTCCTTGTACCAATGAATAAAAAAGTCTGCTTATAATTTTTTCTGTGTATGGGTATTTCAAATATCAGGC
>QEPC01010218.1:766149-786911 GCA_003113815.1 Sphenodon punctatus
TGAAAGGCAGAGCGCCCAGGCGCCCCCCCTATGCATGAAAGGCAGAGCGCGCAGGGCCCCCCCTGCATGAAAGGCAGAGCACGCAACCCCCCCAGCATGAAAGAAAGAGCAGGTAAACTTATCTGAGTCCCTGAGGCTGGAGAGGAGGAGGCGGCGGCGGCAGCTAAGAGAGGAAAATGGCTGACGCAAACTTTTTTCCTTGGGTCATGCAAGCCACTGATTGGCTCACCGGTGAGCCAATCGGGCTCACTACCAGTGAGCCAATCAGGGACTTGCTTTATTGCTTACTGCTGGTGAGTCAAAGCAAGCCCCTGATTCACCGGCAGTGAAAGGGAAGTCCGTGGGGATTTCCCTGGTTTCTGCGCTAATCCTGCCTAAGGCAGGATTCTGCGCAAAAAACGCGAATCGCGGCAGCGCGTTTTGCTCGGGGCCCTGCCCTTGGTTTACTGAGTTTACTTGGTTTACTGAGGCTGCGGTGTATGAAACAAGTAAGCAGAAGGCTGGAGCGATGCTGGCGTCGAACTCGATCCAAGTCCGACCGACTTCTCCATAGGGCCCATTTGTGGTCCTATGTTGAGACTGTGAGGACAGCAAGGAAGGAGTTCCTTGCTGCCCTCATAGCGTCTGCGAAGTCACGCCTGGCGGAGCTGTTTCGGGTGGTGCGGGGGCTGGTCAGTCTGGCCTCCCTCCGCCTGGACAGAGACTTGTCCCAGGCCCGCTGTGAGGAGTTTGTCACCTACTTCGCAGACAAGATCGCTCGGATTCAGAGCGACTTTGACGCTGGATTAGGGGCAGTAGGGGGAGAGTGCAAGGTGACGGAGGCCCCGTCTGGTCCAATTTTGTGGGAGGAGTTTCAGGAAGTGACACCAGCCGATGCGGTGGATGTCTTGGGGTCTGTGAGAGCCACCTGTTGTGAACTTGATCTGTGCCCGTCCTGGCTGGTGAAAGCCTCCAGGGAGACATTGAGGACGGTGCTGGTGAGGGTGGTTAATGTGTCCCTGCATCGGGGAGGTTGTCACCTAACCTCAAGGAGACTGTGGTGCACCCCCTGCTGAAGAAACCATCTTTGGACGTGGACGCACTCGCCAGCTGTCTCTAGCCTGTCTCTAACCTTCCCTTTTTAGGGAAGGTTATTGAGTGGGCGGTGGCGATCCAGCTCCAGGTGCATCTAGATGGCATCAGTTTCCTGGACCCTTTTCAATCTGGGTTCCGCCCCGACTATGGCACCGAGACGGCGTTGGTGGCCTTGGTTGACGATCTCCGCTGGGAGATGGATGCAGGACGATCAACATTTCTCATCCTGCTAGATCTCTCGGCCACTTTTGACACCGTGGACCATGGGCTGCTGTTGAAATGGCTGCGTGACCTGAGGGGTCTGGACGGGACTGTTCTTGAATGGTTCCGCTCATTCCTCTCAGGGAGAAGCCAGCGGGTGGTGTTGGGGACTGAAACATCTTGGCCCCGTGCTTTATCCTGCGGTGTTCTACTGTTATTTAATGTATATATGCAGCCCTTGGGGGAGGTCGTGAGAGGATTCGGGGTGCAGTGTCACCAATACGCTGATGATACTAAGCTGTATCTCTCTTTTTCAACTGACCCAGACCCTGCTGTCTCGATGCTATCCCAGTGTCTGGAGGCCGTAGCGGAATGGATGTGGCAGAGCAGACTGAAGCTCAACCCCGATAAGATGGAGGTGATAGTGGTGGGGAGAGCGAGGGAGGTGTCGGCCCCCCTGATTGGGGGGGGTTTCCCCTCCTATAGCTCAGCTGGTTCGGAGTCTGCGGGTGATATAAATTTTTAAAATAAATATATAAAATAAATACTGGACACAGATCTCCACCTGGAGCGACAGGTGGAGGTACTGGTGAAGGCCGCTTTCCGCCAGTTGTATCTGGTGCGGAGGCTGCGTCCGTACGTCTCCGGCCTGGACCTCGCCTCCCTCATCCATGCCTTGGTCACCTCGAGGCTGGACTACTGCAATGCGCTCTACATGGGGCTGCCCTTGTTCCTGGTGCGGAGGCTGCAGCTAGTGCAGAATGCGGCGGCCCGGCTGCTTTCGGGGACGGACCGTTGGGAGCACGTAACACCTGTGCTCCGGACTCTGCACTGGTTGCCAATAGTGAACTGAGCCAGGTTCAAGTTTTTGGTATTGACCTTTAAGGCCCTTCATGGTCTGGGCCCCTTGTACCTCAGGGACCGCCTCACCCTCCGCGCCCCAGAGCGGCTCCTTCGGTCTGCCGGGGGTGCCTTCTTGGAGGTCCCCCGTGTTAAGCGTGGGGCCACAATGGAGAGGGCATTCTCGGTGGCCACACCACGCCTTTGGAACTCCCTCCCGGAGGAATCTCGCCTGGCCCCAAGCCTTTTAACATTCCGGTGAATTTGTAAAACCTGGCTGTTCGCCCAGACCTTTGGGGAGGGGGAGAGGGTGGGTTAGGTTTTTTTTATCCCCCTCCACCCTTATTGATTGTTTTATCGTGTGCCTAGTCCTGTTTTAATATTATCATGATTGTTTTAAATTTTATAAGATTGTATTTTTATGTTTTAAAATTGTTAGCCGCCCCGAGCTGTTTTCAGGAGGGGCGGGATATATATCGATGAAAGAAATTAAATAAATACATACCAGACTGTCGTTTACTAGATTGTTATAGTAGTTATAGTAGTTTGAAAAGCCTAAATCTGAGTTGAGTCCATTATTCTTAGCCTCCAATCAAATTATGAATACTAAGGATGATGGAATCGTCATATTTAAGATTTTCAAGCCACTATAACTATCTGTACATAAATCAGTCTATCAGCTCCCTAGACGGCAATAAAAGAACTTGTTCTACACATTTTAAAGTCAAATATACTTCTATATGGTATAAGGAAAGTGGTCCAGCAGCGATAATTTTGTGCTAATAGAGGCTTAGGATGAAAACTTTATCCTATGCTAATATACTCATAATAAAATCTCTTTAAACATTATAGGGTTCAGTTGGGGAAGACTGTACACTACCTTCCAATATTATTTATTGATCAGCTAAGCAATAGAGTGAAAGATTTAATGGTAAGTAACACAATTGAATTATTTCTAAACTATTGTTTATAATGGGTCAATAATTATTCTTCTTTAATATATCTATGTTTCTCTTACAGCATCTGCCCCAGAAACTCACATTGGAATACACATTTAGTGTACTTTTTAGAACAAGTGTCCCAAAATATTGTTTTAATCGAAGTTTAGTGAAAGTTAGTTGTTGTTGGTGGTTATTATTATTATTAGACATTTATAAAGCGCCAGTCGTATGACCTGGTGCTGTACAGAACATAGAATTAGACGCGGCCCCTGCCTGTGGCTTACAATCTAAAAGACAAAAACAAAGGGGGGGGAGACAGGGAGAGGGGACAGTGGGAGAAACATGGGAGAAGTCAAACAAACATTCAGGCGGATGTCAAGTCTCAGGTGCGTGTACTTGGCTTGGTTACAAGGAAGTTGGTAGCAGCAGTCAGTAGAGGAGGGCTGACAGTAAGAGTAAAGGGAAAGGCAGCATGGAAAAGGTGGGTCTTGAGGAGGGATTTGAAGGAGCGGAGGGAGGAGGCAAGGTGGATGTTGGCAGGGAGGGAGTTCCAGGCATGAGGGGCAGAAAGGGAGAAGGGACGAAGGCGGTTGGGCGAGCAGGAGAAACGAGGGAGAGAGAGGGAGGGGACAGAGGAAGAGCGGAGAGCGCGTGCAGGAGTGCGTAGGGAGATTAGGTCCGAGAGATAAGGGGGAGCTTGGTAATGGAGCGATTTGAAAGTGAAAACCAGGAGTTTAAACAGGATACGTTCAGGAAGGGGGAGCCAGTGAAGGGAGAGGAGGAGAGGCTGCACATGGTTGGTAGTAGTAGTAGTAAAGTAAAATATTTGTTGTTAATCAAATATTAGTTATTCTATTTAAATAACACCAATTATTTTTAAAAGGTTAATAGATTTATATAATGTGGTTTAGTCCTTTATCATACAACTTATGTGAAGTATAACATTCAGTATAACTTTGTCGCTAATACTTGTGCATGCTAATTTTGTTGTAAATATTTTTTTAATTAATGCAGATAATAAACCGTTCAACAACTGAGCTACCACTTACAGTGTCGTATGATAAAATCTCTCTTGGGAAGCTTAGATTTTGGATCCATATGCAAGATGCAGTATACTCCCTGCAGCAGTTCGGTATGTTGATTTTTTTCAAATTTGTTTGTAAAGTTGGAAAGGACCTCGAGGGTCATCTATTCCAACCCTCTGCTCAGATGTAGGATAACTACAGCTACAGCATCCCTGACGTATGACTCTCCAATTCCTTTCTGAAAACCTCAAGTAATGGAAAGCTTCGGACCTCCCTAGGCCATTTGTTCCATTGCTGCACAGCTGTTAGTTAGGAATTTTTTCCTGATATTTAACCAAAACCTACCTTCCTGTAACTTCTGCCCATTATTTCTAACCCTGCTCTCTCAAACTATACGGAACAGTTCTTTGTTGTCTTCTTGGCAGCAGCCCTTCAGATATTTGAAGACTGCTGTCATGTCTCCCCTTAGTCTCCCCTTAGTCTTCGCTTTGCTAGGCTGGTGTAGAGAAAGTAAGTACTTTCTCTTTGCTAGGCTAATCATATCCAGTTCTTTCAACCTTTCCTTGCTTTCCAGACCCTTTATCATGTTTGGTACCCTCCTCTGAATCCTCTCTAATTTGTCAATATCTTTCTTAAAATGAGGCATCCAAAGCTGGACACCGTACTCCAGGTGAGGCCTGACCAGTGCTGAACAGAGCAGAATTGTGACTTCTGTTGTTTTGCAAACAATTCATCTGTTAATGCAGCCTAAAATTCCATTAGCCTTTTTTGCAGCCACATCACATTGCTGACTCATGTTCAGTTTGTGATCAACCACAATCCTTAGATCCTTTCTACATGTGCTGCTACCAAGCCAGGTATCGTCCGTCTTATACTTTTGCATTTTGGTTTTTCTTTCCTAAATGCAGAACTTTATTATTAGAGCATGGGAGTGCTCTAATAGTTAAGGTGCGTTGCACTCTTAATGTTAAAGCCCCAACATTCTGTTTGCTCTAAAATTGAAATGATCCAGGCTAGGATTATGACATTTGTAGTGGAGGATCGCTGGGGTAGACAGTTGACGTTGTACAAACCTCAGCCACAGTTGCTGAATAACAGCTGACATGTAGTAGTTTAAAAACTGCTCTTTGAAACCTGTTTTTGTTTTTAAAAAATAAAAGTCCAACCGTCTCGATCTGGGCAGAGTAGAGGGATTTAGTGTTTGTTGGGAGGAGGAATTAGCCTTTTAGAAAAATAAAGGAGGCTGCCAGGGGATGTCTTTGTTTTGTTTTAAATCCGACAAGTAGTTTTAAAGTTATGGGGTTTTGAAAAACCCCATGTTAGCCTATGAAGAGGGGCGGGGCTGCTTTGAAGAGGAGTGGTACTCGCTGCCTCTTCCTATCTATTCCTTCCCAGAGTGGGGCTCGGGGCAGTTGTGCCTGGGGGTTTCGGAGGGGAGGACAGCCGACCCTAGCCCGCTCCCCCTTGCCTGATTGCCCCTACCTGAGTGCCCCTACCTGATTGCCCCGCCGCCTAGGGCTGAAAATCGTCTTGCTGGTCTTACCTCCCTCTGGAGTCCATGGGGGGGGGTCCACTCCTGCTGCTCCTCACTGCTCTGCACCACTGTGGAGGGGGGGAAGGTACCGACGTGCCTCACCACGCTGCTGGGCTTCCCGGCTCTGGAGTTCAAAAAGAAGGGGGGGAAAGAACTGGAGCATACACAGAGCAATGCTCCAGCCCCGGGTGCTCTTTTCAGAGATGGCGCCTTCTGGGTCAAGCAGCTGTTCTGCACATGCTCAGCCCTGCCGGCACCATGTTTGAAAAGGGCACCCAGGGTTAGAGCATTGCTCTGTGCATGCTCCAGCTCTTTTGTTTTTCTTCTTCTTTTTGAACTCCAGCGCCGGGAAGCCCAGCAGTGCGGCAAGGAGCATCGAGAACCCGTGCAACCGAGTGGTGTGGGGAGGTTGGCAGGTGACACCCCACCCCCAGATGGACTCCGGAGGGTGGTAAGTAAATCTTCAGTCCTTTCTTGCTTGTCTCCTCCCTCCCCTGCAGGTGCTCAGGGGGCTTGCCTTGTCCTGGGTAATGGCAGGGAGATACAAAAATAAGGAAGAAAGAAAAAGGATCTTGGCCCAGTAAACAAACTAGGCAATTTTATAAGAAATATTTATACATATAATGTGTAAACAATAAAAAACACAATTTATCAAAATAAAAAATGCAAATGTATACATTCCAAAAAAGGCTTTGGTATGAAATATAAAATATCAAAGAAAGCACATTACATTGTAATCAATCATGTGCAGAATATAAAATCCAGTCCAATCATGTTTCGGAGATGGCCCCCCTTCCTCAGTGGACAAATATGCAGAAAATCCAAAAATATCAATATCAAGAAGCAATAAGGTCAACCTGCAGATGATCGTGATTCTTCTAATGCGCCATCTTTCTCAGTACTGGGGCTCATAACAATATAGATTCACCAATATTCCAAAGACATCAATCCGTATTCCAAACTGGTAAAAGTTCCAAACTTGCACTCTCAGCGTGCCGCGCATCTTATGCTCCTGAGTCTAATGTTCAACAAAACTGCCTGAATGGCAGGGAAACACTGCTCACTCCTCAATGGAAATAGAATATAAGCCTTTATTCAAAATTACAGACACTCTTCATGCAGCTGAATTATACCTTAGGTGTTTGTCTCATACTAATTACTCTATAAATAATAATTAGTATGAGACAAATTACTCTAGCCACATGATATGACCAGATCTTGTTTTCTTCCCTGATTCAAAATTACAGACACTCTTCATGCAAATGCATTATATGTTAGGTGTCTGTCTTATAAGCGACTGAAAACTTGTATAAGACAGAAAGGCAGATAGATGCTAGATTTGCTATGTAGTCATTTCTGGACTGAACATTCACAAATGTTTTCCTTTCCACAAGGTTGGTTTGTTTTGTTGTTGGTTTTTGGTGAGGGAAAAGTTGATGTGAAAATTTGCACTAAAACAAGTATGCAAGTATTTTCTAAGCCAATTCAGTACTTCGTACACATACATTTCCCTGTCATTCCCTCAGCTATGCAGTCAACCAGGGGAGATCTTTGGGTATTGGAGAGTCTTAAGTTGTGCAACAAGAAGCTTGCTGGGTGAATCCACTTAAATTACATGTTCTTCACAATAAAACAAGAAAGCAGCTAATTACAGATGTAGGTACCCAATACATTTTTTTATCCCTTATTCCTCTGAGGGAAAGGTAAGCCTTGGTCATTGCGATAAAGAAATTTCAATCTTCCAAAACTGTTCCTCTAAAAGCCAAAAAGGGAAGGCAGCCAAGGATGGCTATAACTGTGATAAACACCCTTGTTAAGTTTCCCTCCAGCATGGAACCCTTAGGCTCTACCAAACACAGGACCCCAAGAAACCGGGAATAATTTTCATCCCATACCTTGTTTAAATAACTAAAGAAATCCATTTGAATGAAGAAGCATTTCATTAAATTTTATTGCAATTTCATAGCTCAGAATTACAATACATGTGCATGTCTAAAATACTTTCATGTATCTATATATCTCCATCCTTTTATCTTTTTCATGCGCATACACCAGTGTTTCAGGTAATGACTGCTATAATTAATAGTCCCTCAGTTAATAGTCCCTGCTATAATTAATAGTCCCTCACACACACACACACATATGCAGCAAAAGCTTGGGGAAATGGTTTTCACCCAAGAGCCAGCTTGTAATACCACATGACCAACAGAAACCAATAAGAGCTCACACCCAGTGCACAGCCATTCCCCTAGTGCCACATGACCAAAAGCAGCCAACTGCACCTTTCATGCGGTGTGCAGCTAATCCTGGCTATGCATCAGCCCAGCTTTTGAAGCTGCTCAAAATATTTGGCACATAGTTTGCAGAGTTCAGTCATAGGGATGCATGCAGAGAACTTCTTGTGCTCATTGTAGCACTCCAGGGCTTGCTTTCTGCTGTTGAGCAGAACATGCAAGCAATTCAACAGATCCAAGCCTACTGTCGTCATTAGTGCATTGTTTTTTCATGGTACAGAAAGAGACTCTATCTCTGTCCAGGATAGTGAGGGAACACCAAATGGACTCTTGCTGCAGTGCTGTGGACTTGCCTGTCTCTGGCAGCAAGCCACGCTGGGGAGGATTGAAATTCTGTAAGACCAACTGATGCACACAGAGAGTTACCTGTTGAGAAACACGGCTTAAGTCACTGCCATACACAGAACTCTACCCATTGAGAGGCTTGTCTGGGTGAGGGAGAAAAGCACAGACTGCTGAGAGAATGCGTTTTCCTTGTGGGGAGATGCTGAGTGGATGCCTCACTACCTCATCATGCAGATAGCCAAGATCATCAGGCCACAACTGGAGAACCAGAGCACGATGATGCAGTTGCCCATCCCCATGAAGAAGTGTGTTGCCATTGCCATCTGGAAGCTCCCCAGTCTCGACTGTCACCCAGCGATTTGGCATTAGAACCTCCATGGTTGGCAGCATACTAGTAGAGGTTTGCATAGAGATTGTGGAAGTGCTGCTGGACTGGGTTGTGCAGTTGGGTGACCCCATGAAGTTAATGGAGGGCTTTCAGCAGGAGGGGTTCCTGAACTCTAATTGAGCAACCGATGGGAGTCCTAGCACCATCATCAGCAAGGACAACTGCATGAACCGGAAGGGATTTTTCTCCATGGTTCTCCAAACTGTAGTGGACAACACATCCACAAAACAGGCATGGCTAGCCGAGTGGTCCGAGAGGAACCACGACGCCCACATCTTCTGCCACTCCTTCTTTGTCCACAACGGACACTTTGGGCCCTCCACTGGAACATACATTGAGGTGGTGCTCATGAGGCCTGTTGGGGACCCTGCCTACCCACTGAAGCCCCAGGTCATGAAAGTATACAGTGTTGTCTTCACCCTGGAGCAAAGGTATTTTGAATGGCAGTTCAGTGTCATCTGCTCTGTTGTGGAGAGAGCTTTTGTCCTTTTAAAGCAGCACTGAAGATCAGTTGCAGTCAGAATTGAATTCCAGCTGGAGACTGCTCCATTTCTAACTTCACCACCACTGCACATGTTCTCCATAACATCTAAAAGACTGGTACGGTCACATTGGAGAACCCCTCCACCAGTTAGTTCTGTTGAGCTTGTGCCCTGTTCCAGGACCAACTGAACCAAGTGGAGAAGCACATAACTAGAGATCCCGGATGCCTTGTGCCGGCACATTAACTGCAATGCTAACCCCAACATCAGTGAGTTTCATGATCATAAGTGAACAATTTTAAATGATTTTTTGTGATTTCAATAAAGGCTTTAAAAATGTTTCTGATGTATCGCTGTGTTTTCCGCTGGCCCATCCAGCTCCCCTGCAGCACTGGAATGGCATACTTTCCCTCCTTGGGCCCACTTCCCTGTGCCATTTCCCACCTGGCAGCCTTTCCCTGTGCGTTCCCTATGGGCACTTGCAGATTAGCTGACTGCAGGCCAAAACCTCTGCATTTTCTATATGCATTTTCAGGCTAGCCAGTTCTGGGAATGGCTATAGGAAGCACAGAGGCACAGGCATGCAGCTGGCTAGTTTGCAGCTAGCCAGTTTGCAGCTGACCAACACCCGGACTTCGCTTGTGGTTTTCCTACCGTAGTTCACTTTGCACCTGGGCTTTTCCCCATTTCACTACTATGGCCCACCCCACCTGTGCCCTCAAGTGCAAGTGCATAGCCACTCACCTCCACACCCCCATTTTAGTGTACCTGCACCCCCCTTTTCCCTTTCCTTCAAACCTCCAGCCCCCAAAGCAGCGTATCACTGCCATGCTTCCATTCTCCATGCTCATGCCCCTGCCCCAAGACTTCCCTCCTTTATCCAGAAGAAGCATGGAAATCCTGAATTATATGGAATAAAATAACTTTTTTTTTTTTAATTGAACTATTTCTTCTTGTGCCTGCTCCTTTTGGGGGCAGCTTGACAGGCTTGCTCGGGTGGTAGGATTGGCAGGGGAACATTTTCCCGGACATTGCTTGCTCTGGAACTCTGCTGTGCATGGGGGCTGCATGCCTGGAGGGTGGTGGCCACGTAGCCAGTGGGAGCAAACACCCAATAAACAGGCAGGTGGACACCCACCTGGCGTGGGCTACCGTCTTCTTCGTTAACACTAATATTAGACCTCCCACCACCACCACCACTACCACTATAATATTCCTTCTGTTGTGTTCCTCTTTTATCCTTGCCTTGATACTCTCAATAGAACTTCCACTCTCATCTCATAGACTTCATACAGATGTATATATTCTTGACATACAAAGCTACTCCCTCTCCCCTTATATCCTGCCTATCTTCAAGAACAAGCTGTAACCCACCCAATTCCTACATTCCAGTTGTGAGATTCATCCCAAGTCTTAAGTGGTGCCTGTTAAATCATAGTTATCTTCATGTTGTATGATTCAGGTTCATCCTGTTTATTCCCCTCACTCTGTACTTTAGTGTACAGACATCAAAGATTGTGGGTAGGACATCTCAAGTAGGGTCCTTCCTCTGTTTTGCCCTGGGCCCTACTTGGCTTTCCCACAACCCTTCCAGTTCCTAACCCATTACTCAGATCCCTCTCCTTAGTACTCACTTTTGTATTTTCCTGTGCGCTTTCCATTCCATCCCCCATAGAGGACCTAATTTAAAGCCCTCCTGCCTAGGTTTGTAAGTCGGTTGTCAAAAACATTCTTTCCAGAAAATGGGATTTGAACTGTGGTCTCCCAGGTCCAATTATAACACCTTTTCCACTAGGCTATACTGTCTGTCTTTGTCTTAGTGGGGGCCATTTTGAAAATTAGTGCAACTCCAAGGGAAGTTGGGGGTAGGGGTGCCGAAGGGGTGCTCCCCCTATCTCTGCACTAATTTCTCTCCATACTCCAGTCTGTGAACTCCACTCCTCCTCTGTCCCCTCTCTCACCCTCCCCTGCTCCCCTAACAGCCTTCATCCCTTCTCCCTAGCTGCCCCCTACGCCTGGAACTCCCTACCTGCCCACATCCCCTTTGCCCCCTCCCTTCGTACCTTCAAATTCCTCCTCAAGACCCACCTCTTCCGCTCTGCCCTCCCCGACTCATCGCTCCCCTCACCTAACTCCTGCTGATACATACCATCCAGTACAATCTGTTACCTGAGGTCTGTGTACTCATCCTCACCACATGGGCCAGCCAGCCAGCCATCATTCTCGATGTAACCAATCCAAGCACGTGTACCTGGAACCTCGCATCTCCATGAATGTCACACTCCTTGTGTCTCCCTCTGTTCCTCTTCCTCCCACCCCACCCCACCTCCCACTCCATGTCTCTCAGATTGTAAGCCGTAGGACAGGGACCGTGTGTATTCCATTACTTTGTAAAGCGCCCGATATGTTGCTGGCGCTATAGAAATGCTTGATAATAATAATAATAATAATAATAATCCAGCAAAGCTAATGTTACAAATTTCACTTTAGTTCCCAGCCCCCAAATAACTGCTGTTTAGAATTCTGGCAGCCCGTTCAGTAACTTTTCAACAATCCAGGCACATTATCTGGTTTTAATAAGTTGTGAGCCACCCCGAGCTGCTATAGCAGGAGGAAGCATCTAATAAATAAATATAAATGTTCTAAACCTTTCTTTTAGGCTTTTCAGAAAAGGATGCAGATGAAGTAAAGGGAATTTTTGTGGACACAAACCTGTATTTCCTGGCTTTAACATTCTTTGTAGCAGCATTCCATGTAAGTAGATTGTTTATTTTTAAGCACTATTGCTGGTATGTGCAAAAGATACTTAAAAGAGAGCTTCTTTGGCCTTGATTAAGCTTTAACTTGGAGTCCAACTTAGGTTGGAGTTTAAGTATGGTACAGAAGTACTATGACTGAAGTGTTATGAAGAAATATGTTTTAATTTAGTACAAATAAATGTATTCAATTTATTTATTTATTTAAATAAATGTTTTATTCTGGAGGAGAGGGAGATGCTGTGGTATTTCACCTAACTTATAAAAACTGAAAATCAGCCTCTGTATATTGACTCGAGTTTCTGCCGTATGCATTCTGCATGACAGGATGCAGTTCAGTCAGCAAGAAGATTATAGTATTCTTATTGGTTGGTTCCACAGTCATTGATCAGTGTTTAGAGTGGCCTTGGGTTGTTTTAAATTTGGTTGATAATCATTCCAAGAGTGCATCATGTTCTGGCCATATCTCTCCTTGTCATTGACAGAGCTACAGGGGCCTGGTTATGCTCGTTCTCCTCTTACCTCCTGCTCCTCCTCCGCTGGGTAGCTCTGCTGCTGGCCGATAGGTGACAGATGTCTGTAAACTTGCTTTGCGCATGCGTCGGGAGCTACCCGGGACTCTCCAGTTTCATTCATCTGCCTCGGCCGGTAGGACGCTCATCGCAGCAGCTCCGTCGTTCCCTGCAGATTTAAGCAGCCAGTTAGCTGTTCAGGGTACGTGACAAAAGCAGTGCTTCAAAAAAAAAAAAAAAAAGGAAGTGCCTGTGAGCTAATACTAATTAAACAATGTTGATGAAGGCTAATCCCCTCAAAAGAAATAGTTTCAGCCTGTGGGCTAAAGCATTGATAGAGGCTACTCCCCTCAGGGGACATTGTTTCAGAGCTCCGGGACAGCGCAGCTGGGCCTGTGAGCTAAAACTACTTAAAAATGCATTGATAGAGGCTACTCCCCTCAGGGGACATTGTTCAGAGTTCCGGGACAGCGCGGCTGGGCCTGTGAGCTAAAACTACTTAAAAATGCATTGATAGAGGCTACTCTGTGCCTGTGAGCTGAAGCTGATTGCAAGTGTGTTGATAACTCCCCTCAGGAGAGACTGTTTTACAGCTCCGGTTCCTGTGAGCTAAACTACTTTAAAAAATGTTGATGAGAGCTAAAGAGCTCCCGCTGGGCTATAATCATTAAGGGCACTAACGACCCTAAGCAGGATACTCGGGGACAGCACTGCTGGGCCTCAGAGTACTCCCCAGCTATTTGTTTCCACGTGGAGGGGCCCCCCTACTGGGCTCAGGCAGCAAGCATGAAGCCCTTTTCTCCCCAGCAACAGCATCCACGTGCGATATCCAGACAGGGTGGAGACAAGGCTGTACTCCTACCCAGCTCTTGTTAACCCCTGAGTCCCTGGCTTAAAAGCCCTTCTTATTCTCTTGGCAGGTAATAGCCACGAGTTCTGGGCAACCCCTTCCAGGGGACTCCTCTGCTATAGATCCTGGCTACCCTGGGCCACCCCCCAGGCGGGGCTCACAGGAATATTGGCAAAGCCAAATGGCAAGGGAAAAGCCCCTAATAAATCCAGGGAAGGCACTTCAGGTGCTCCCAGAAGAAATCCAAACCACCACCAGAGGGCCCCCTGGGTTCACTGATAGTCCCTTCCTCTGCAGAGGGTGATCAGGAGGGATCATTCTGGCTCCCTCTGGTCAAAACCTCAGTGAGGCTGACATCTCCTCTGACTCTGACCATGCCCTCTCTGAACTAGACGAAGGGGAATGGATTGAGCAAGCCTCTGACTCCAAGTTGTTAAAACACTACAGTTGCAGGAAAACTCCTCAAAACCCGTCAATATATTCCTTCCGTTCACTGCCAGGACCAGGGGGTTCCCCTAGACAAGGCTTTCGAAAAGCTTGTGCTAGAGGAGTGGAAGCACCCAGACAGGTTCAAAATGAACAAGACTCAGGATACCCTTTACTCCTTATCTAGAAGGAAGGCCCCCTTGTTCAGATTCCCTAAGGTAGTCGCAGGGGCTGCCTCTCTAGCTAGGCATACCGTTTTCCCCACTGAGGGGGACTGCCACCCTCGGGATAATACAGACAGCGCCATTGACGCAGCACTTTAAAAAAAAAAAAAAAAAAGCCTCAGGCTGCGTCAGCGGCCCTCAGAGTAGGGATAACTTCCTCTTACGTATCCAGAGCCATGCTATCCTGGCTCGAGGACTTACAGGACCCAGACATTTCTGAGTGTAAGGCCCAAGGTTATATTCCAGAGCCTGCATGGCAGCTGCTTTTCTGGCAGACGCTACCACGGATAGTCTCTCTTGGTCTGCAAGATCAGTGGCAAACAACATTGCTACCCGACACAGGGTGTGACTGCGCTCCTGGGATGGGGATGTCACCACCAGAAATTGGCTGACTGCTTACCCGTATTCGGGGTCCAAATTTTTGGCGTATGCCTAGAGAAGGTACTGGAGGAAGCCTCCAGCAAGGATGAGACGAAAAACCTTACAACAAATAGCTGCTAGGCGCAGTTCCTCTAGACCTCAGCCCTTTCATTTTCAGGGACTTCGCAGGTCCGTCCCGAAGATTTCAACATCTGCTCACAGGGGCTACACCCCTAGCTTCCCCTTCAGGGGCAGAGGACTCCGCTCAGGTTGATATGACAAACGACAGATCCAGGGGACCTCCTGCCAGCCAACCGAGACAGGACTCCTGACTATTCCGACTCCCAGGTTGGGGGCAGGATCCAACAGTTCATCGACGGGTGGACTCACTCCATCTCGGGCGCCTGGGTCCTGTCATGCGTCAGAAGGGGTTACGCCTCCATGCAGGTTCCTGATCTCTCCAACATCTCACGATGTTGTAAAACATCAGGCAATGCAATCCGAGATAAAGAGACTTCTGGACGTCAAAACCATCGAAGAAGTTCCAACCGCCCAGCAACGAACAGGCCTTTACTCCATCCTCTTTCTCGTCGCAAAAAGACGGGCAAATGGAGGGCAGTGCTAGATCTAGGCTCTGAATCGACATGTCGCAAAATAAAATAAAGATAAAAATAAAACGAGATTCAAGATGGAGACAGTGCTGTCCATCCGCCGCAACATCCACAGAAATGACTGGATGGTGTCCCTGGATTTACAGGACGCATACCTCCACATCCCAATCAGGCACTCCCACAGGAAGTGGTTCCGCTTCACATACAGCAACCACCATTGGCGATTCAGGGCCCTGCCCTTCGGGCGGTCCTCGACACCCAGGACCTTTACGAAAATCTTTTTCCCTCTGGGGGCCAACTTACGGATGGAGGGCATTCATGTCCACCCCTATCTGGACGACCTGTTGATCAGGGACCATTCCCCGGAGAAGACCTTACTGGACCTCAACCTAACGATCCTATATTTGGAACAACACGGATTTCTTGTCAACAGGGAAAAGGGCCACCTCGTCCCTACGAGGAGATTGCAACACCTGGATACCATCATAGATACCAGCTCCGGCCTCGTATTCGTTCCCCCAGACAATGTGCAACGGATTCGGAAGCTGGTATCGCTCCTCGGATCCTCACACCACGTGAGTCTCAGACCCTGGCGTCACTTCTCGGCCTATTGGTCTCTTGCACAGCCCAAGTGACATGGGGTAGGTTCCACCCCCGTCCCTTGCAGACGCTGCTAGCTCCTTTTCAGTGAGATCTCACTGGCGGGCGTAATCCCACGGTTCTCATCCCGGACCGGCTAAAGAACTCCATGTCCTGGTGGTTACACCCCGCGCAGTTCTCTCAAGGGCTCCCCCTCACAGAACCCAGAAGGGAAATAATCACGACGGACGCCAGCCTGACGGCCTGGGGGGCGGCTCGCACGTCGACCTGTTCGATACAAGGGACGCGGTCACCACGGGATGCACGAAAACTAATCAACTTATTAGCGATGAAAGCTCTTCGTCTGGCCCTTCAGCAGCTCTTTCCTTCCGGGACCGAGCTCCACCTGCTGGTTTACACCGACAACATCACGACAAGGGCCTATGTGACCCACCAAGGGGGGTCTCAGTCTTTTCAGCTTCAACAGAAAGCGAACCGACTCTTCAAATGGGCCCAATCCCACGTGATGCCCCGGAAAGCTCTTCACATCGGGGGCAGGACAACATGACCGTGGACTGGCTAAGTCGCCAGGTACTGAAACCTCACGAGTGGTCTCTCAATAAGACCGTCTTCCAAAAATCGTAGGATGGTTCCAGCTCCCCGTCATGGACCTGTTCTCTGCCAGTGCCAACTTCCCCGTTTCATGGCAAGGGAGACATGCAGAGATGCAGAGGCAATCGTTGCCCTGAACCAACCATGACCCAAGGGACTACTCTACGCGTTCCCTCCATTCCCCCTGATCGCACGCACCATCACTAAGGCCAGCTTGGAGCGAACCAATCTACTACTGATCTCGCCCTGGTGACCCAGGAGACCCTGGTGTTCAGAACTCATTCATCTCAGCCAGGGCCAACTCAGGAAGCTCCCCATACGGACGGACCTTCTACATCAGGGACCGATCCTCTGCCCGGACATCCAGACACTTCAGCTAACAGTCTGGCTATTGTTTTTTCTCTTATCTGCTCACTCTCAAACTGTGTTTTCTAATGGCGGTCACGTCAGCTCGACGTGTTTCGGAGCTGAGTGCGCTGTCTATGGAAGACAACTTGTATCTTCCGCCCTGATTCTGTTATTCTCAGTATGGACCCCGCCTTCATTCCGAAGGTCCATTCCTTTTGTCACTGAACCCAGATTTGGTTCTTCCTTCCTTCTGCCCCAACCCAGTCCGCCCCACACAAAAAGTGTGACATAAATTGGATGTCCCTCGGGCCCTCGACATTTATTTAGCTTGAACACGGGCCTTCCACAGATCCACTGCCCGTTTTCCTTAAATATTCGCCCAGGCCTCCAGGACCTCAAAGGCCTCCATAGCCTTACTATCCAAATGGGTTAAACAAGCCATCATCAAAGCCTATAGGGCGGGTGGGAAGATTCCCCCCCTTGCAAATCTGGGCCCACTCGGTCCGCAGTGCGGCCACTTCTTATGCCTCATGGCACAAGATTCTTACGAAGAGATTTGTAGGACCGCAACCTGGGCTTCCCTACGTACCTTCGTCAGACACTACAAGGTCAATAGCTTCCAATCAGCTGCCACTGTTTTCGGCAGGTGGGTATTGCAGGCGGTACTGGAGGCTCCCAGTGCTGTCGGCTCCCACCCGTAAAATGAGGGATCTGGCTCTGGTACATCCCAGCGGAGGAGGAGAAGGAGGTAAGAGGAGAAAGGAGAATTGGTTACCTACCTTTGTGAATTCCTTTCTCTCTTACTCTCCTGATCCTCCTCCGACCCTCCCTGCCAGACAGCAAGACCTTTTTTCAGCCTAGTTATTCGTATTGAGAACCACTCGGTTCCCTTTTCCAGTGGTCATGATAGTTGCAGGCATGCCTGTTGTTCTTTTACATAAAATTGTTGCTTTTGTACATAACAATTGTTGCCTGTTGTTCTTTTACATAAAATTGTTGCTTTAAGTTCTGTTGTTAGATAAGAATACCTTCCAGGAGCACTCGGCTATATTACAAACTGGTGAGTCCCGGGTAGCTCCCGACGCATGCGCAAAGCAAGTTTACAGACATCTGCCACCTATCGGCCAGCAGCAGAGCTACCCAGCGGAGGAGGATCAGGAGAGTAAGAGAGAAAGGAATTCACAAAAGTAGGTAACCAATTCTCCTTTATACATGAGCAATCCACCCACTCCAAGTCTGGAGTATTTATTTATTTAAATTTAATACCCCGCCCTTCCCCTAAGGCTCAGGGTGACTTACAATATAAAAATACATTGAAATCTGCATTTAAAACTCAAATTCATCCAGCTCCTATCTCCACCTGCCAAAAAGAAAGTTCTTACATCATCTGCAGACTATGCTCAGACTCAGACTCTGGTGAGCCTCCAGGGGGAGGGAGTTCAGAACACCCCCCCACATGCCCTCATTATACGAGCAGAATTGGCGGATGGTACTTGCAAGAGGGTGCTCCCAGCCAGCTGCAAGGATCATGATGGAGCATGATAGGAGAGGCAGTCTCTCAGATATATGGGGCACAGGCTGTTCAGGGCTTTTAAGGTCAAAACCAGCACCTTGAATTGTGCCCGGAAAGTTATGGGTAGCTAGTGCAGACTTTGAAGCACAGATGTAATATGCACACAACAAACCACCTCTGAGAGGAGCCAGGCCACCGCATTCTGCACCAGCTGCAGCTTCGAAACTGTCTTCAAAGACAGCCCCACATAGAGCATATTGCAGCAATCTTTCCTTGAGTTTATGAAGGCATGGATGATGGTAGCCAGATCCAAAACAGAAAGAAAGGGCCGCAGCCTTCTCGCTATATGTAATTGCTGAAAAGCACTCCTGGACACCGCCACAACCTGATGCTGCAGGCATAGCGAGGGATCCAGAAGCACTCCAAGGCTATGAACCTGAGTGACCTGAGGAGGCAGGACCCTATCAATGACAGGAATCCCAATCCACCCTAAATCACATGGTCAGTCAACCATCATCACTTCCAGCTTGTCTGGATTCAGTTTCAGTTGACTCGCCCTCATCCAGTCCCCAACAGCAACCAGGCACTGGATAACTGAGACTTGCAGGACCACGGTCGAATGAAAAGAAGAGGTTGAGCTGGGTGTCATCAGCATACTGATCGCACTTCACCCTGAACCTCCCTAGTAATGTCCTTTGCTAGGATGTTGATGAAGTGTGGCAGAGGAGTAGCCCAACAAATCTATTCTGTTGTAGGTTAAAGCTGTAGTACAAGCATTGCCAGGGGCGCCCCTCCCCAAGGGCATTGGGGCAGGCACACACCCCCCAAGTCCCTCAGGGGTCCCCCCCATGCTTGCTGGGAAGTCCCCAGCAAGCCAGAAGCTGCTCCTCGGCTGATCCAGTGCAGCAAGGTCAATTTCCTCCTTTTCCCAGGCTTTGATTACTTTGTAACTCTCCAGCTAGAGAGCAGGATGAGTCATATGTAAATCAATCAATCAAATTTTATTTGCTTGACCGTAGGCCATTACAAAAGGACGTATACAAACAAAAAGGAGAAACCAAAATACAATGCACCGCGCAACTACAATCCAGGGATCCTGCCCTTAAACAACAAATTGGGGCATCCATAACCCCCAACACAAACAAGCAACCAACCTGTAGTGCACTAGGTATCGCTACTAAAATCATACAATAATAGACTAATAACATAACTTATCAAAACATATCCCTCCAAAGTCAGATTATCATAAAAATCCCCAATCTCTCCCCCCATCATAAGTTACTACCCTGGGGCACTATAGCTTCGGACTCCTACTTAGCCCTCTCACCCTTATTTCTTTTAGCCCAATACACTCTGATCAAAAAAATTTGCCACACTCTTTGAGATTCTAATATCTTTATCCCGCAAAAGAGCAAATCCTGCAGTGAGAGAACTCTGCAAGAGGGGGAGGGGAGTCAATCATCCTCCTCGTGCTGGGCTGCTCCCCCCTCCCTCTAGCTTTCCACTCACTGGCCAGAGAGCTAAAGGGAGTTGGGGACTTGGAGAATGTCTCCCAAGCCCTTAGAAAGCATGCACTGGGCATCAACCCCGAAACACACTGCTTTCTGGGGGATTAGGGAGGGAGTGGGGGAGGTGCCATGTGCTCCTTGGCTGGGTTCCTATGGAGAAACCCAGCCAATCAGCAAGGCTTAGGGGTCGTGTCCGGGCACCTTTTCAAAACGCTGTAGCCACCAATAGCTGCTTTTTCTCCCCCTCGCCCCTCCTCTACCAGAGTGGGAGGAGGGAGGGGGGGGAGAGCTGACTCTTCCCTGCTCCTCCCTCAAGGTTCACTAGAGGGGAGGGGAGAGAGAGCGGAGTCAGACTACAGAGTGATCAGGAGCCGCTCTCATCCTTTCAGAAACCTGGTAAGTTTTGAAAAAGCAAATCCCCTGCCCAATCTGTGCATGGTTTGTTTGCTTGCTTGTGCTTATAATCTTTTGTCCTGTTCAATCCCTCCCCTCCTAGGGGAGGGGGGGCCTGTACATGAGTTTGCGTTTGAGTCTGCTTGAGTTTGGGGGGGGGGGGCTGACGGATCGCAGGGGGGTCTATGTGGCTGTTACTGGGGTCAGTGTTGGGGTGATGGATTCCAGGGGTGTCTGTGCATCATGTGATATTGTGTCTGGGCTCCTGTGGGGCAGTGTTGGCCTTTTTGCTGTCTTGTGGCAGCAGAACTCTGGCAGCACAAGCCAAGACGCTGAGGAGCTCACATGCTGGAAACGTAGGAGGGATAGCAATAAACCCCTGCGTACCTATCTGCACAGGGAGAGCCACTCACCAGGTGGCTTTTAAACCTCAGTACCCAGGCCCTTGACTCTATAAGTCAGTCCCTAAACACTGCAATATCAGCCCTTGCCCTCATCTTCCCAGACTCCATTCCAACTCTCCTTTCTCCCACCCATGGCCTTCAATCCCCAGCCCTTCCCTTACCTGTCTCCAATGCCCACCTTGCTCTACCTGTCTCCAATGCCCACCTTGCTCTACCTCCAGAATCCATCCTCCCAACCCTCAGCCTTTTCCTGCCTTGGGCTCCAGTCCCTCCCCACCTGGCTCTAGTCTCCAACCCCACTTGTGCTTAGAACCACCAAGCTCTACCCTCAAGTGTCTTCTTACTGATCCCAGGGTTGCTAGACCCAAATTCCCCAAATTGTGAGTCTAACTTAGAAATCAAGAGGGGTTTTTTTGTTTTGTTTTAAAGAACCAATCTGGAGTTCTTTTTATTTGCCTTCTGGCCTGAGCATTTAGTCACCTTTGCAAGCTCTTCTCTGCAACCTAAGGACAAGCAACTTGCCTTGTAACAATAAGAGCTGAGATTCTCATGATTTTATCTCAGGTCTCGCAATTTTAGGCTTGAAGAAACTCTTAAAATCA
>QEPC01010218.1:800212-833685 GCA_003113815.1 Sphenodon punctatus
GAGGGTTAGTGCAGGGGGGACTGTGTGTGGTAAAATGGAGGTTTGGAAATCCTGAGATGTCACTGCAAGTCATGTGATTTCAGCTGTGTTCAAAATGCTGGAAATGGATGTGTGTGGTAAAATTGAGGTTTGGAAATCCTGAGATGTCACTGCAAGTCATGTGATTTCAGCTGTGTTCAAAATGCTGGAAATGGATGTGTGTGTCAAAATTGAGGTTTGGATATCCTGAGATGTCACTGCAAGTCATGCGATTTCAGTTGTGTTAAAAATGCTGGAAATGGGATGTGCGTGGTAAAATTGGACTCAGGCTGTGATTGGGGTGCTTTACAAGGGTGGGTCCCTGTGTTTTGGGTTTATAAATTATTTATTTTAAGCTTGACGTGCATTTAGACTGTGTTTTCTTCCGTCCAATGTTAACCCTGGGTACTCTTTGCCCTGGGTTATGCCATGCCACTGCCCTACCATCCCCCTGGCTCTGCCCCTAGGCTAAGTTCTGCCCCTAGGCCTGCCGGCCTTACTGCCCCAGTGCCCCTCCAACATTCCCCGAGCCTTTTAACATTCCGGCTAGTTTGTAAAACCTGGCTGTTTGCCCAGGCCTTGTGGGAGGGTGGGTTAGTGGGTTTTTAATCCCCCTACCCATTATTATTTGTTATAATTCCTGGTCCTTCCCTGTTTTAATTGTTAAGATTTTTTTATGATGGTTTTAAATATTTTAAATGCTGTTTTATGTGAAATTTGTTAGCCACCCTGAGCTGTTTGCAGGAGAGGCAGGGTATAAATGTATTAAATAAATAAACATCAAAACTCACCAGCCTCCCCTGAGCATTGCTGGATTGCTTTGCTGTTTGGCACTTCTATGGGTGGCTTTAACAAAGCTCTCTCTCCTTGGAACTCAGGCTGTGATTGAGGCAGGGTTCTCTGACTGAGGATGGGTGCAGACGCTGCTGCCATGTCTTTCTCTGCAGTCTTTGTCAAGTTAAAATGCTGGTTCTAGTAAGCTGTAGGAGAAAGATGTTGCTGGGATTCACCTGCTTAAACAGTGACTCGCTCTTTGGACAAATAGCCAACAGTTTGGTGGTCACAGTCTGTTGCTTGCTTTTGTCACATAGGCGCCCTTTTTCCAGCTTATCCCCTGGGGAGGACTTTTTGCTTGCCACCTTTGAAACCACTGGGTTTTAGCTACTAGATTATACTTGTCCAGCAGCTCCTAGTAAGGTGCAGTATGGTAACTGGTTGCAGCTCTCAGCTGAGAAGCGCTGTAGGGGGGGAAGCCACGACTGGGACCGCTGAGGCATGTCAGTTTCTCGGGGTAACACCCGCATTTTTAGGTACTCGATGGGATACTCAAGGACCAGTCGGGTGCTCGATGCCTGGAAATGCAAGCATTGCCTCAAAAAACTGACACGCCCCAGCGGTCCCAGCCAGGGCTTCCCCACTACAGCGTCTCTCAGGTGAGAGCTGCAACCAGGCATCCAAAGATTTGCATATCCCCTGATGAATCATCGGTGCCCGAATCCACTCAGCCCCATTCAAGAACGTCTCAGCCAAGCATCACAGCCAAGTGTGACACCTCGGGTATCTCAGCCAAGAGGTTCTGTAAGGTGGGGAGTGGCCTTTGAAAGTGAGAGGCTCTGGCCAGGGGTCTGCAGCGGTCCCAGCTGGGTCTTGTCACTTTCAAAACCAACTGGGATGTTCATCAGTGGTGCCCAAACAGGGCTGGGTCGATTTCGGCACCCTCAGTTCATCAGAGGTGCCCAAATCTTCGGGTGCCAGAGTGCAGCTCTACTTATTACCCTATTTAATTGCCTTGAAGCCCTGGTGCAAGTCTTTTGCTGACTGGTGGTATTGCTCCATGTTCCGTTTGTAGCTGTGCTCTTACTTCAGAATTGATAGAGACTTTCCTGTAGCTGTCTGAGAGAGTTCTCTGCAGTTTCTCATCTCTCTTGCCATTAACTCCCCAACCTGGCATCTGGATGAACATTGTGATCTCTGTTTTGGTCTCAGCTTGCTGGCTTTCCTACTCTATGATGTACTAGCTAGTGACTTGCTAGTAACTTTGGGTGTTCATTTTCCAGCAAGCATGCTGAGCAGAAAGAGATTTAAAAGCATGGTGTGTCCCTTTTAAATGCTTCCAGAGCTTCTGGGTATATACCCCAGAGACAAGAAGTCAGCACAGAAGGACTCCCCATGTCGCTCTGTTAATTGGCTACTTGTGTTCACACGTTCCCTTGGCTACGTGCAAGCAAGTTGAGTGTCTGTTTGCTTGGGATTAATCGGGAGCTGATACCAAGAGGTTGGCACATGGTCTTAGGAGAGCCACAGGGTCATTCACACACCTTGCTTTTTTTCTTGCAATATGGGGCTTCAGCTATCTGCAGGGTTCCTAGCTCCTTGTAACCCATGCATCGCTGCAGGACTTGGTAATATAAATCTGCAAGCTTCTTATACTATTGTCCATGAGATTTGCAGAGTCCTAGGTTCCTTTTTCTCCCTGTAATGTGGAGCTTTGTATGCCTTTCAATACCTTGAACTTTAGCTGCTCCTTTAACACTCCATGGGGCTTGATCCCAAACAAGAGAATTCACTTCTCCTTTGCTTTCCTTGTTAATGAAGTGGTATTGCTAAGCTTAATTTTAAGTGAAGTAGTAATAGTTTAACTAATTATCCTATATTCGAGCCAGTTCCAAACAAAAAATAATGTTGAATTACTTGGTTTTTCCAGCTTCTCTTTGATTTCCTTTCATTCAAAAATGATATCAGCTTCTGGAAGAAAAAGAAGAGCATGATTGGAATGTCTACGAAAGCAGGTATGCAAGGTGCATGCTGTGGTGACAGTAAATGTACTGTGTATTGTGTTGCTTTTATATCCTTCAAGAGAGATGGTTAAATTTTGTGTATGAGAGTGTAATGTGATCAAACAAAATATTTAACCAAATTACAGATAGACCAAATTCTATTTTTTATTAAAGATGCAGAGTTCTCAGACTTGAAGTAATTTACTGCTCCCTGGGAGTCCTCCAGACCGACCAGTTGTAAAACAGTGTAGTTTGATCCCTGCCACAACCATGAGAAGGTAGACTGCTGATTTTAGCTGGAGCACGCTCAGAGGGGATCTAGCCCCTGTGCTCCAGTTCTTTGTCTACCTCGGCACCAACAGAATGCAGGCTAGGCAGCCTCCGTCTAGAATGGAGTTTTTCTTCTAACTGCTTCAAGTCTGGGCCCCTCATACCTCTTGGCCCCTCTTACCTCAGGGACTGCCTCACCCTCGCATCCCAGAGCATCCCCTTCGGTCCGCCGGGGGCACCTTCCTGGAGGTCCCCCATGTAAAGCGGGGGGCCACTATGGAGAGGGCGTTCTCGGTGGCCAGGCTGCGACTATGGAATTCCCTCCCGGAGGAAGCCCGTCTGGCCCCGAGTCTGTTGGCCTTCCACCGGGCTTGTAAAACCTGGCTGTTCTCCCAGACCTTCGGAGTGGGGGGGGGGATAAAAGGTTTGGGGTGGTGGTGTGGGGGGTAGTGGGTGTTTTTAGATGGGTTTTTAAATGTTTTTATTTGTTGTGTTTTATTGTTTCATTTGCTGCTTTTATGTTGTATGCCGCCCCAAGATGGCATGGGCATGAGGAGGCGGCCAATAAATATAAAAATAAATAAGTTAGTTGGGGACTTAGTCTCTGAGAGCCCTCTCCTTGATGCCGGGGAGGAAGCACTCCCTCCACCATTCACCCTCTTCCCCAGGAAGAGTTACTTTTGGAGGGCTCTTTCTTTTCCCACCGGAGCTTCCCCCCAGGCTGGTAAGGAACTTCGGAGCAGCAGGGGAGCAGGAAAAGTGGGGCCAGCCTCTAGCGGTGTCCCGCCAATGTTCCTACCCCCCTGAACCGGCTTGCAGCCTTAGAAAAGGTGCTGGCTTGCTCCTCCCCCACAGGCCTCAGTTTTTTTCCTGCTGCTGCAGGGAAAACAAAAGTAAAAGCCGCCTGGCTCTCCAGCACATCCAGTAGCCCCAGCAGGATGGCACCTGAGCCTGTACTGCCAGCAGTGAACAGGGAGCTGCCAGCAGGCCCTCCTAATCACCAGGATGATGGCTATGAGGAGTCGTGCTCGAGGTGGCAGCGGGACCAGCAGAGGCTGAAGACACAGTAAGCCCCCCACGCGCTCAACCTCCTCTCCCCATGGACCCTCACATGATGGTCCTGCAGGAGGTACTAAAAGAGCTGAAACAAAAACGCTCTCCTGCCAAACCCACGGGGAAAGGGCATCAGGACTCTAATCAGGAAGATTCCTGCTCCTCTTCTGGTTCCAGAGAGGAGATTCCAGAGCCTACCATCAAGGCGTCTTCTGACCTGGACAGAGAGTTCCCCCACAAGTATAGGGATCACATCTTTGACCTGGTTATTAAGGCTCTCCACCTCAGGGAAAAGAAGGAAAAACAAGATTCCTCCGACTGCTTGGAGGAGGAGCCAGAAAGAGAATATATACTCAAGCCTAGATTCAGAGACAAGAGCATGGTCTTGGATAAAGCCGGTGTTAAAAAAATTTAAAAAAAAAAAATCATAAAAAAGGAGTGGTAATCAACCTAAGGAGAAACTTTTAGGAGATCTCCATCTGTAAGATGGATACTATTACTTCCTACTTCTCTGCAACCCTCATGACCTGGGTAAAACATGCCAGAGATCCAATGTCTCCATGAAAATGACCAGGATATTAGCCACTTGCATGCAGCTAGCATATGTGTTTATAGCTGACTCCTCCTCTGGCATCCTCTCCTGGGCAGCCAGAGAGCAGTAAGCCTCTAATGTAGCCGCTTGCTGTCGCTTGTGGCTCAGATCATGGAAGGGAGACACCACCACTAAGAACATCCTGGTGGGGGGTGCCCTTCCAGCGAGAAAAGCATTTGGGGGTCTGCTTGGATAAGATTTTAGCCGATGCCTCTGATAAATCCAAGAAGCAAACATGAGCCTGGGCATCCCTAACAAGCCTTTTCGTGGCTTCAGTTCTGACTACTCACCAGCAGGTGGCAGTAAAAGAACATATGACTCATAAAGCCTACTCCCAAAAGCACAAGCCCTGCTGGTATAGACAGAAAAGAGCAGGAGGACCAAGACCCAAACATGGCAAAGATGCCCCCACCCTAAGCCCGACACATGACTACAACCCTCAAACCCCAAGTCTTAGGGGTAAGGTTGCAACAGGTTGCAACTTCAGACAAGTGAGCTCTTCACACGACGCAGTGGGGGTACTCCCTCGAATTTTACCATTCTCAGACCCGGACAGGGTCTCACTCACAATAGATGTGAGTCTACTAGGGTGGGGAGCCCACGCACAACACGGCTTGGTACAAGGCAAGCGACTACTGTGGGAGCGCATACAACATATAAACTGGTTGGCGCTTCGGGCCATCTACCTAGTGCTAAGAGGCCTGTCCTCATCTCTACGGACCAAACAGTACTCATCTACATGGACAACACCGTGGCAAAGGCTTATGTGAATCTCCAGGGAGGATCCCACTCTGAATCCCTGCATCACCAGGCCGATCTCCTGGGCAGAACGCAACCTGAGCTCCTTGACAGCAGTTCATATCAAAGGGGTAACATACGGGTGGACTGGCTGAGCCATCAGATGATCGACCCGTGGGAGTGGTCACTCCAGTGCAGGTGGGAAGAACTATTCCTGGTCCCAAAAAGGTTGGACGAGTGGCACGCAGTTCTGAACCTCAAGAACATAAGTCAAGCTGTAAGGGTCCAGAAGTTCAAGTTTGAGTCCATCCGTCTTGCAATTTCCAAGGACGAGTGGCTGACCTCCCTCGACCTCAAGGAAGCCTACCTGCTTGTTCCCATTCTACCGTCACAAAGACAATGGCTCAGGTTCCTGTACACCTAACAACATTGGCAGTACACGGTGCTGCCCTCAGACTCACCGCCTCCCCAAGGACTTTCACCATGGTACTGATTCCACTCATCACCAATCTTCTAAGAGAAAGGATAAGACTCCACCTGTGCCTCGACGTCCTTATCAGGATGCCATCCAAGTCCGGAGCCCGGGCAGATGTCTGCAGGACAATACAATACCTCCAGGACCAATGCTTCATCATCAACCTGGCAAAGAGCCACCTCGTCCCCTCTCAATCCCTCGAGCACCTGGGGGCTATCCTGAACACCAAGGAGTTCAGAGTATTCGTCACCGCACAGAGCCAAGAGAAGCTGAGATCCTTGGCCCATCAAATCTCTCAACAATGCAGGGCCTGGCTCAAATCACTGGCCAGCCTCCTGGGCTTCATGATTTTCTGTCTGCAATGGGCAAGACACAATGCCAGACCCCTTCAGCGCTTCCTCCACCCTGGTAGGTTGGCATCACAGACAACAGGAACCCCTGGATCGAGGTTCCAGCTCTGCTAAAATAGTCCCTCCACTTGTAGATGGACGAAAGCAGGTTCGAGAAGGGAGTCCCATTGTAATGATCCCCCAAAATGTCAGCCACCCGGTGATGGACAGGTTCGCCACAACAAATAACACACGGACTCCACTCTTCATATCCAGGTTCCCAGACCATCGTGCTGTGACATTCGACGTGCTAAACTCCCACTGGCCTCAGGGCCTGCCGTACGCCTTCCCTCCAGTCCCACTCCTCAGCAAGATGGTGGCGAAGATCAGGAGAGAACAGGCAACCGTCATCGTAATCACCCCTTACTGGTGGATCTGCAACACCTGAGCATGGCGCTCCCACTCCACCTGCCAGAAGACCCGGACTTCCTGGCACAGGACCCTCCCCTCTTCGGCAATCCAGGCCTGCGGAAACTAACAGCCTGGATATTGAATGGCGAGCCCTGAGAAAACTGGGCTACTCCAACCAGGTTCTCAACACTATGCTTCAGTCCAGACAGACAGCCACCAAACGCATTTACCAGGGAACCTGGGTTGCTTTCACACGATGGTGCGATCATAGGGACATTGGACATTCCAAGGCTCCCCTTAGAGCAGCCCTAGAATTCATTCAGGAGGGGCTAGATAAGGGATTGAAGCCCAACACTCTTCAGTGGCAGGTAGCAGCTTTGAACAGCGTACTTAGCACTCTGCAGGTGGTAAAACTAGCTAAGCACCCACACGTGGTCCGCTTCCTAAGGGCTGCAAGAGTTCTCTCCCCTTCTGTAGTGCACCGTTTCCCTTACTGGAACCTAAATCTGGTTTTGAGGGCCCTGTTGAAGGCCCTTCAGAGAGGTCTCGCCCTACTATCTCTTCCTAACTGGCTTTTCTAGTGGGGATCACATCAGCTCGGAGGTTTCCAAACTGAGTGCCCTTGCCATCGACCCCAGCCTATGCTCATTCAAAGAGCCCTCTGTGACTCTCTGCCTTGTCCTGGCCTTTTGCCCCAAGGGGGATACCTGGTTTCATAGGGAACAAGACATCTTCCTGCCCTCCTTCTGCCCCAACCCGTCCCATCCCCAGGAACGGGTCTGGCATAAACTTAATGTCAGGAGAGCTCGCCACATCTACATTGACAGGTTCTCCTCCTCCTCTAGGTCCTCAGCCCTGTTCGTGGCCTACAGCCCTCACGACGGGGCCTCAGAGCGTTCAAAGGGGTAATTGCACGCAGGATGTCTCTGCATAGTTGAAGCATACAAGGCGGAGAACAAATCTTCACCTCAGAGGGTGTTTGCCCACTCCTTACGAGAGGCAGCCACCTCCCAGGCCTTCCACAAAGCTGCCTCCTATGGGGAAATATGCCGTACAGCCACCTAGTCATCGCTACATACCTTCACCAGACACTATAAAATTCCCCTTCACGACTCGACTGATGCAACCTTTGGGAGAAGGGTGCTCCAGGCGGTTCTGTAACTGACCCCTTGGGGCCATATCCGCTGGACACCGATACTTATTCTCTCTCCCCACCCTGTTACTCTGTACTGGGACACTGCTATGGAACGTCCCCACGGTTTTACAGTTGGCCGGCCAGGAGGACTCCCAGGGAGAACGGAAAATTGGGTACTTACCTGGTAAATTTTCCTTCTACTGGGAGTCTTCCTGGCCGGCCAGTTCCCACCCGGAGTGAGAGACAACTCTGGGGCGTGGGCGGAGCGATCCACAGATGCAAATTATGGGCACCAGTTTTGCCCTTCCACCTGTCTGGCCCACTGCGGGGCGGAGGACCAGCGGTCCCTTCTTTGCCTGTCTAGTTCAGTTTTTTGTTTTACAGGGCCCTTATGGGCCTTAGAGTTGAGTTTTAGAGCTTAAGGTTAATGCTAGTCAGAGCTTTAGAACAACTGGAGTACAGGGGCTAAATCGCCTCTGAGCATGCTCCAGCTAAAATCAGAAATCTGCCTTCTAGTGGTTGTTGCGGGGATCTAAGCTCGCTGTTTTACAACTGGTCAGCCAGGAGAACTCCCAGTAGAAAGAAAATTCACCAGGTAAGTACCCAATTTTCCAATCTGAATTTTATTCCATAAGTATCACAGTACATAACTGGCCTCCTATTCTAACCAGGAAAACCTACGATTGCATGAAAACTAATATGCCGCTTCAAAGGTAACTGGGACTGGGCATATAGAACCTCTACAATGGATAGCATGTGTGGAATGTGTTATGAGGAAGCTTTTAGAATTGCAGTTTACATGTACAAAGTGAGCATTCTCTTTTAAAAAGTCCTTTTTCCTGTGACACAGACACGTGCTTTACTGAACTTGAGTTCTATGTGTGAATTAGTTGCTTGGTATTTATTATTGCAGTCCAATAAATTGCTTTTTAATGGGCACTGGCCACAACTTTTATTAATAACAATATCCGGTAGCCCAGCATATCCTGTGACATAACAGTGGGAACCATGCATAATCAGAGAGTGGGAGCTGGGCTAACCCCACAGTGCCCCCACCCAGGTGACCTGACTCTCCTGCAGGGTCACCCTCCCCCAAGTGGGACTGGGCAACAGTGGGAGTTGTCCAGCCATTCATAGCCTAGAGCTAGGAGTGCCCCATTGACTTTCCCAGCCCATACCACCCACCATGTTAGGCAAATGGGGGGTGTCATGCAGTCCCTACTCTTAAGGAGCTCTGCCCCTAGCATGGTTCCCATGCTGTTATACACCTAAGGTTGTGACATGAAGGTAACATAGCCACTGTTTGATCTTGTGTGTGATAAACAACGGATAAAATCCTACACACTGCTGTGGAGAAGGCCAAAAAAATCCCACCATGTGTAGCCAATTATGGCTGGGGGCAAAATTCCTTCTGCACCCCGAATACAGCGACTAGCCCCAAGCCCACAGCAGTCCGCTCAAAGGAACCTAAAATCGTCCCCAAAACATTCCCAGTGCCACACACAGTCCTGAGGCCTCCCTCAGCCGCACACCTGAATGAGGCAAAGGGGGGCGGCCAGCCAGCATCATGCTTTTAAGCATGATGCGGGCCCTCCCCTTAAACATCAGGTGAGCATCCTGTTGGTTGCCCTGGGTGGGGAGGCTGCCTCTGTCCCCACCTCTTTAGCCCCGTGGTTCCTGAGCCGGCTTGCACAAGTGTACCCCCGCTTATTGCAAGAGTGCTTTGTTTCAAGGCTTCACATTCCAGGTTAATGAACTATGTTTGTTTAGCAATGTTCACTAGGTGCCTCTTGTGTAAGAGTGCAAAGTCAAATTAGAAGGATTCAGTAACCAAGGATATTTCTGGTCCTTAATGTAAAGAACTTTTTAATGCAGGTGTAATTTTTAACATTTAATTAACTTGTATTCGCAACATGCTTATAACCAAGGCTGTAAAAGTCCACTCACCTGCTTACTTCTGGTAAGTATACTTTTTGAGCGAGAGAGTGGATATTGCAAGTCCCAGTCTGGTGCGTAGCTTTTTGATGCCTGTCTAGTGAATTACTTCTATTTTACAGCCTTGGTTATAACCTATGATAAGAGTGTCCACACAGGAGTTCCTGGAAGAGAGGTTCATCTATATTAGCCAAGATGGTTGGGGGATGCAACTTCATGCTCAGGGTGTCCCTGAACCTCCTGTTGCAAGAAGCTATGATTGAAAAACAGGAGATGGCTGATTTTCATAACTTCCCTGTGGCTAAGCATCTGGTCCTAGCCATTGTCACAGGCTACTTGGCTGCATGTACCCTATGAGGTCTGCCTCGGTTTGGCAATTCTTTTTGTACTGGTTAATCTATGTTAAGAAAGTACAAGTTAACTAACCCTATAAAAGGAAAACAAGATGTTTTGCAGTAGTCTTTCTGTCTTGTGGTTAAAGAACATCCCTAGTTGGCCATGGTGGGTAGGTGTTATGAGAAGTCCATGTTAAATACTTCTTAAACTATCATTTGTTTCAGTGCACCTAAAAAAAAACCACAAAATCCCAAGAAGAAATGAGTGTGCCCGGCACTTGAATGTGACTTCATTATTACTTGGTTATTCAGATATTAACGTTTTGAAAAAATATATAAACTCATCCATATCGAGAGAGAGAAAGAATGAAATTTATTTAGTGCCTAGAACTAGCTTTTCCATCTAATCCCTTCTCATGCAGAAGCCATTGGGCAGAAGATTGGTGCATTTATAGAATATTTCACAAAAGCTACAGAATTACCTAGGATAACATTATTTTGCATTATTGAAGTGCAATCAGCTTTCAGTCATATTTATTGTAACAATTGTAGGTGTTCTTGATTTGAAATCCCTTTTTTCCTTAAGATCTTGCTCATTAAGAACCATAGAGTTGGAAAGAACCTCAAGGGTCTTCTAGTCCAACCCCTGCTTGAATGCAGGAAGACTACAGCTACAGCATCTCCAGCAGATGGCTGTCCAGCCTTTTTTCAAACATCTCCGGCAATGGAGAACCTTCCACCTCCCTAAACAACTTGTTCCATTGTTGCGCAGCTCTTACTGTTAGGAATTTTTTTCAGATATTTAACAGATATATACCTCCTTGTAACCTGAGTGCGTTATTTCTAATCTGAGCCATTGTAGCCATGAAGAACAGCTCTTGCCATCTTATCCCCTGGGGCAGGAACCCTGTCTAATTTCAACAGTTGTAAACTGCCAGGTACATTGCTTACACTATATAAATACTTGATTATAATCTTTGTGGCAGCCTCATACGACTTGCTTTCAAGACCTTTAACCATTTTTGTTGCCGTCCTCTGAACATGCTCCAACTATGGGGCATCCAGAACTGGACACAATACTCCAAGTGAGATCTGACCAGTGCTGAATAAAGTGGAATCATTACTTCTGCTGTCTTGGAAACAATGCTTCTGTTTGTGCAGTCTAAAATTGCAGTAGTCTTTTTTTGCAGCCACATTACATTGCTGACTTACATTCAATTTGCAATCAACCACAATCCCTAGACTCCTTTTTATATATGCTGCTAAGAAGTCTGGTATTTCCTCCACTCTTTCATGCAAGTCATAAATAAAGATGTCGAATAGCACTGGACTCAGCCCTGTGGGACCCCACTCAATACCTCCCTCCTGTTTTATGATGAACCATTGATGATCAGTCTTTGAGTACGGTTGTTCAACCAGACATCAGGCCACTTCATTGTATCTTCCAGCCCACATTTAGCAAGCTTGTCAATGAGGATCTTGTGTGAAACAGTCAAATGCTTTGCTGAAATCAAGATATATTATGTTTGTCACTGAACTAGTTACACTATCAGAGAAAGAGACATAATTAGTCTGGCAAGATTTGTTCCTGACAAATCTGTGATGGCTACAAGTAGTGTGAAGTATATATACTTTAAAATACTGCTAATACCTTACTTTATTATTATAATATATTTTATTGTAGAAGCCATTTTCTCCTGTCAAGCTCATTCCCCCCATTTCTTATGTTTAGGGGTATGTACTTGAAAACAAGGTATTTTCCCTTAAAGTTCAAATCAAAGGTTGTTTTATTGTATTTTGTTGGTATGCTAGGTAATACCTTCTAAAATCATGATTCTACTGAGGTACTGCATTTCCTGTAATTGGAGCTTCATATATGGAGAAACAGCTGCTTAAATGGAACAAATATAGTAAAAATGACTGAAACTACAAAATCTCCAAAAGGAGGTTTAATTTAATACCTACAGTATTAAATTTAATACCTACAGTATGCTAACATCTCTGTATATATCTTTTCTTATGCAGTGCTTTGGCGATGCTTTAGTACTGTGGTAATATTTCTTTTCCTGTTGGATGAGCAAACAAGCTTATTGGTGCTAATTCCAGCAGGTATTGGTGCAGTGATTGAGGTGAGTTATAAAACTTTGTTAATGGAAACCAGAGTTCTATATTCATGGGACACTATGTGCAACTGAACTTTTCAAAATAAAAAATAGGTAATTCAGACCACTTTCAGTTATTGATAGACCATTATATTTTAAATAAAGAATGGATATTTTCCCTTACTTATAAGGACAGATAAAACACTGAAGAGACGATGTGAAATTGACCATTTCTAAATTACATATTCACAAAATGAAAGGAAATAGACTTTTTTCCCCTGGCCACCATTTTAGTACAAGTAACTTTTAATCATGACATAAGATTTTCAGGCATATGATATTTAACTTGATGTCCCCTTTAACACACACATTCATTACGATACTAAATATTTAATAGTATGTATATGTTCAGATGCTGAAGAAACTTGCATGTGAAACACTTCCACAAGTAATTTACTCATTTAAAATAGGCATTTATATCATTGCATATGGGTAGAATGCATCATATCATCAAGCAATTATAGCACAGTGGTGGGGTTTTTCCTGGTAATGTACAATAAATATGGTAATTTATGTTTGAGTCATTTTAAAATTTGCCTTTTCAGAAATGTAGGTCCTGATGTCTGACATCACTAAATTATTTTTGGGACTAGTGATATTGACTGAAGAGCATGTGCTTTTCAAATTTAATAAGCTTAACATTATTCCTAAATAGCCATTATTCCTAAAATTTCCTCAAAGATAGCTTGTGCACAACAAGCTATCTTTGAGGAAATTTTAGGAATAATGGCTATTTTTTCTATTCTGCTTCATAACAAAACGAAAAATAATTTCAAGGGAACTACTATCAAATCCCTACCTCAAAATTCTCAGTGTTTTCTCCTGCTTCTTGCCAGCAAGGGGACTGTTATTTTTCCTGGCTTTAACTTTCCTTTCTATATTGGGGTAAATGACAGGTCAGTGCTATTGAGATTAATGAGAGGGTGGCCACTTGAGAAAGGGCAAATCTTAATGAGTTGCTCTGTAGGAGAAAAACATATGCCAGCATCTCTACTGAAAGAGAAATATTGTTATTAAAAATTGGCTTAAATGTCTTAATATAAAATATTTCATAAATCTGTTGCATCAGCTCTGTTCAAGAGACAGGACGAGGATCAGGGCATCATATGAAGGGTTCCACGGGGAAGGAGAGTGCCCTTGGTTGTTTAAGATGAATGTAAATGAAACAATTTCTGCTTTAGACTTTCCCTTGTCTTTTACAGCAATATGCATAAAATTAAACTTTTTTTTCCCCTTAATATATCAACATGACACTTTAATTTACAGCTCTGGAAAGTGAAGAAAGCGCTGAAAATGACAGTTAAACTGAGAGGACTGAAGCCAACAATACTGGTAAAAGGTCTTTTTTCTCCTCTTAATAGATATGGTGGTTCAGTAACATATGTGAGGGAGCAGAGCCGTTTGGTATAAAATAAATTTCAATGTAAAAAAGATGCAGAGGTGCATAAAACATAGAAATATATAAGTGCTCCTGTGTATTATACCTATTAGCAGAAGAAGAGTCACTAGAACAGTTATTTTAAAAGTTGGTTAAAAACAGACGTGACGCTGGTGCAGTGGCACCCTGGGTGGGAAGCCACAGTGGCCACTCTGGGTCAGCAAGCAACCCAGGCAGCTGGGGGAGCACAACAAACATACAAGCAGACAGCCCCACCCCCAAAACCCCTATCGTGGGGCCAAACAGATGCATTGGCCTGCTATGGCCCGTGTACGCCCCCTTGGTCTGGTATGAGCACTCGAAATCTTCGGGTGGACTCCTTCTGGGCCAGCTTGCTACCCACACCAGGGGCACTAGCAGGCCAACTTCTGGATGACAGAAAACAGATGTGTAGTTGAGTCACCAGGCCATAGTGGGTCAACTAGAGCTGAAACTGTAGCAGCTTTTATCACTCCAGCATTCCATTCCGAGAACTTTATTTATTTTTATTTATTTTATAGATTTCTATCCCGCCCCCTCCTGCAATGCAGCTCGGGGCGGCTAACAACAATAAAAAACAATTAAAATCAATTAAAGTATCAATATAAAATACATTAAAACAGGGCTAAGACAGTAATAAATAAATACATGGGCGGGGGATTAAAATCACCCCCCCCTCCCTCCCAAAGGCCTGGGCAAACAGCCAGGTCTTACAGTTCCGCCGAAATGTCAAAAGGCTTGGGGCCAGGCGAGCTTCCTCCGGAAGGGAGTTCCACAGCCGCGGCCCTACCACCGAGAATGCTCGCTCCATCGTGGCCCCCCGCTTAACACGGGGGACCTCCAGGAGGGCACCCCCGGCAGACCGCAGGAGCCGTTCCGGGGCGCGAAGGGCGAGGCGGTCCCTAAGGTAAGAGGGGCCAAGGCCGTATAGGGCTTTATAGATCATTACTAGGACCTTGAACTTGGCCCGGCACACTATCGGCAGCCAGTGCAGCGCTCGGAGCACCGGTGTAATGTGCTCCCGGCGACCCGTCCCCGTAAGAAGACGGGCCGCCGCATTCTGCACCAGCTGCAGCCTCCGGGCCAAGAACAAGGGAAGCCCCACGTAGAGCGCGTTGCAGTAGTCGAGCCGCGAGGTGACGAAGGCATGGATGAGGGAGGCCAGGTCCGGGCCAGAGACATACGGACGCAGCCTACGTACCAGATAAAGCTGGCGGAAGGCAGCCTTAGCGACTGCCTCCACCTGCCGCTCCAGCCGCAGGTCTGCGTCCAATATGACCCCCAGACTCCGGACCTGCTGAGCTACAGGGGGGCAAACCCCCCCAATCAGGGGGGCCACCACCCCCTTCGCCCTCCCCACCACCATCACCTCCGTCTTATCTGGGTTGAGCTTCAGTCTGCTCCGCCGCATCCAATCCGCCACGGCCTCCAAACATTGGGATAGCACCGAGACAGCAGGGTCTGGGTCGGTAGAAAACGAGAGGTACAGCTGAGTATCATCAGCATACTGGTGACATCGCACCCCGAACCCTCTCACGACCTCCCCCAAGGGCTGCATATAGATGTTAAATAATAATGGAGACAAGATCGATCCCTGCGGAACGCCACACGGTAAGGCGCGGGGGCTCGATGTTTCCTCCCCCAACACCACCCGCTGGCTCCTCCCCGAGAGGAATGAACGGAACCATTCAAGAACAGTCCCGTCCAGACCCCCCCGGTCACGCAGTCGTCTCAACAGCAGCCCATGGTCCACGGTGTCAAAAGCGGCCGAGAGATCGAGCAGGATGAGAAATGTCGAACATCCCGCATCCATCTCCCGGCGGAGGTCGTCCACCAAGGCCACCAACGCCGTCTCGGTGCCATAGCCGGGGCGGAACCCAGATTGAAAAGGGTCAAGGAGCCCGATATTATCTAGATGACCCTGGAGCTGGAGCGCCACTGCCCGCTCAATAACCTTCCCTAAAAAGGGAAGGTTAGAGACAGGTCGGTAGCTGGCGAGCGCGTCTACGTCCAACGATGGTTTTTTCAGCAGGGGGCGCACCACAGCCTCTTTTAAGCAAGGCGACAACCTCCCCTGCCGAAGGGACGCATTCACCACCCTCGCCAGCACCGTCCCCAACGTCTCCCCGGAAGCTTTTATTAACCAGGACGGGCACGGATCTAGTTGACAACACGTGGCCCTCACAGACCCCAGGACATCCACCACATCGGCCGGCGTCACTTCCTGAAACTCACCCCATAAAGATGGACCAGACGGACCCTCCGCCCCCCCGCGCTCTTCCCCTACTGCTATCAACCCAGCGTCGAAATCGGCCTGAATCCGAGCGATCTTGTCTGCGAAGTAGATGACAAACTCCTCACAGCGGGCCCGGGACAAGTCCCCATCCAGGCGGAGGGAGGCCGGACTAACCAGCCCCCGCACCACCCGAAACAGCTCCGCTGGACGCGACTTCGCAGACGCTATGAGGACGGCGAGGAATTCCTTCCTCGCCGTCCTCACAGCCTCCACATAGGACCGCAAATGGGCCCTATGGAGAAGACGATCGGAGACAGACCGAGTCCGACGCCAGCGTCGCTCTAGCCTCCTGCCCACACGCTTCATACACCGCAGCCCCTCAGTAAACCAAGGGGTCCTGCGGTGACGAGACCGAGGCAGAAGGCGCCTCGGAGCCACCCTGTCAATGGCCTCCTCCAGCAAGATGTTCCAATGCCGGACCAGCTCATCCACAGAGTGACCGTCCACATCCAGGGTAAGCTCCCTCAGGACCTCCTGGAACCGCTGGGGTTCCATCAGCCTCCGAGGGCGGACCATCCTAACTGGTCCCTTCCCCTTCTGGAGGGGGCGCGCTAAAAGACCGGCCTGAAGGAGGTAATGGTCCGTCCACGACAAGGGCACCGCTGTCACCTCCCCCACAACCGGACCCCCCGCCTCAAGGCCAGAGCCGAAGATCAGGTCGAGGATATGTCCCCCCACGTGGGTCGGGCAGATCACCTCCTGGGACAAGTTCATAGTTGCCATGGCGGCCATGAACTCCCGCTCCGCCCCAACAAGGCCGGCATCGGCGTGGACGTTGAAGTCCCCCAGAACCAAAGTCCTGGGGGAGCCCAACACCACCTCCGAGGCCAGCTCCGCTAGAGCGGTAAGGGATGCCGCCGGGCATGAAGGGGCCCGGTACACCAGCAGCACCCCTAGCTTGCCCCCAGCCAAATCGATCACCACGTGCAGAGCCTCTACACCCACAATCTCCGGCACTGGATACCTCCTAACAGGCCAGTCTTCCCTAAAAACAATAGCTACGCCTCCTCCCCGGCCGCTCATGCGGGGCTGATGCTGCACGGCATACCCAGCTGGAACCAGATCCGCCAAAGTTGGACCGGCCAGATCATCCAGCCAGGTCTCCGTGATGCATGCGAGGTCCACGGCCCCATCCACGATCAAATCGTGGATAATCGGGGCCTTGTTGACCACGGACCTCGCATTCATCAGCACCAGCCCCCCACGTGCGGACCCTGGACCCGGCACCTCC
This sequence comes from Sphenodon punctatus, assembly GCA_003113815.1. Lineage (NCBI taxonomy): Eukaryota > Metazoa > Chordata > Lepidosauria > Sphenodontia > Sphenodontidae > Sphenodon > Sphenodon punctatus. The sequence continues at coordinate 817,387 of QEPC01010218.1, forward strand.
CTCCCCCTTAGTGGGGGGGTTGATGACCACCACCTCCCTCAGGCACCGTGGACCCCTAGGGGCCCGTGCCTTCCCACCCCATGGACCATACCGTCCGCGCCCCATCACGACCCCAATGGCACTTAATGTGGCACTTAATGTGGCTTCTCACTGGCTTCCCTTAGATATTTCTGCAATTCCACATTCCCTGCTGCCAGTAGCTGCAGATGCAGCATGTCTACACTTTGTGAATTTTTCCTATGTTCCATACGTTAGGTATTAATTAGTTCAGTTCAATTTATTAGCGTGGCGATAACGCCATAGCAAAAGAATACAATACAGTACCCAACTGGGTAAAATCAAATACAAATCATAAAGAAATGAACATCTGGCAGTCAAACATGACAGATACAAATAAATATAAAATAAATTAAAAAACAAAATATAGGACTGTAAAGACTAAGTATTACATATCAACTCTAAATGAAAGAAACTTCTGGCGGACCTCAAACACATTAAGAAGAAAAGACATTACTGCAAAAGTCATTGAATCAGAGGAGTCAGACACAAGATAACAGGAAATTTCTAAAGACCTTCTACCAGGCAAGAGACATATAAATTTGGATAACCAAGTCTCTCAGAGAAGATCATATACATGGCATGTGCACAAAATGTGCTCCAAAGACTCAGCCTCCAAATTATCAAAAGGACACAGCCTTAAATGCATAGTGCCCCTTGAGCATCCGAGTAGGAAGGGTATTCAATCGGGCCTGAAAAAATAAACAAATCTTCCTAAAAGAGTAATTTTTCAGCAGATAATTCGCAGGACTTGCAAAATTGGTTACCAGGGAAAAATAATAAGACAAAAAAGAACACTCAGAAACATTGGCAGAATCCTCCTGCCGGCTAACATCAGAAAGCCTCCGTTAGGTATTAGCTGAATAACCACACAATGTTGCTGCATACAGTAAGCAGGTTTTATGCCACCTACCACCACTGCCGATGCGAGAGACTCAGGGTGGACGGAGCGTGAGAGAGCGGGGCAGCGACACCGGATGAAGCAGGAGGGAGGCTGCGTGCCATGAATTGATTGAACGTGACTACCTTCCTGCCCCTGTATGGGGCAGTCCGCTGATCAGTGCTCCGCTGAGTCCGCTCTGGTCATTGATTTGGAGGTAGACAGAGAGCCTTTCTGTGTGCTGTGTGTGCGGAGCTCCGGAGGGGAGCTCTGAGCCCCTGGGCCCTGCTGCCAGGCACTGCACAACTTGTCATGGCTAACTGGGGATTGGAAGCATGGCTATCCACTGCTGTGCATGCGGACTCCGGAGGGGAGCACCTGTGCTCTGAGCCCCAGCGGGGCGCTGGCGGCCCAGGCGCTCGCACTGCACAAACTTGTCATGGCTAGCCGGGGAATTTATTTGGATGGGGGCAAAAACAGATAAGATGGGACACTTCTGCCTGGGGGCAGGCAAGAGGACACTGTCCCCGCTCCCCGACGGTCTCACAACAAGAAGTGTGTTCGGGTGGCATTGGTAGAGGAGGGACTTCCCTTGAGCATTAATGGCATCTGTCGCCACCGCCCTCCCGACCCTTACTGGCCTGAGAGATGGGGGCAGGGTGGTGGTGGGGTGGGCATCACCATGGGACATGTCACTCATGCCCAGGACACGCACAGGGCCAGCCCACCCAACCAAGGAAGAAGCGACTCCGAGCGGGACAAGGCCAGGATGGTAGAGGAGGAATCTCATCTCTATCTTTAATCTAATCTTAATCCCCTGTGTTCCATCCTCTCCTCCTCCTTGTTCTGTCAGGAAGAATCAGGATGGGAGCGAGGGACTTGAGTCTGGGAGGATTAGCTCCCTACTGGGAAAAAGATCATTGACCCCATGGTAATACAGATCTAGTAGGACCACACTGTTGGATCAAACCATAAGGCCACTGTGGTGTAGTGGGGAACGTGCCTGCTGCAGCTGGACTAGAATCTTGGGCTGTAGAGACCAGGGTTCAAATCTCGTTCCAGCCTTTTTATTGTCTCTTCCCTAATACTTGCTATATATTATCTCCCACTGCTCTGTTTACTTTAGAACCTGAACAAAACAAGGGTATCTCAGAAAATGACAATTCCTTAAATTCATAGTTTCAGATAGTGTCGCCTCCTCATCACAGCAGCAAGTGAGCGCTTACTCTTACTCGCTGCCACTCCAGCTAAGCTCAGCCTCTAACTAAGTGCTAAGTGGTAACTCGAGTCGCTTAGACTAGAGTTAGAACCAGCAGTTAGGTAACTTTCACAGTCATCACGACTACAATGGGTGGTGCGTCCTCCTTTGACCATGCATGCATTGCTTTGTCCTTTTTTTCAGTGCTGTAAATCCCACATAAATGACATAAATCTTTTGTATTACCGGGTTCATTGAATACCTAGCAATGAGGTTACAAGTGTCTTTAATTTTAACTCCCCCACATCTGTCCCTAAAACAATTTTAAAAGAGCAAATGACTCCATGAGCATGAGCACTTGTCATCTCTATCATTAGAATTATAAGAAATATTAATATTTTGCATCCTACACTGTGTGCACATATACCTTTAAGGTGGAAAAAACATTAAAAAAACCTAAAGAGAAAAATTCTTTAACTTTGAAAGCTTAATGCAAGTGACTATTAAGTAACCAAAATGTTACTTTACAATGATTTTTAACAAGAAAAAGAAATATGCTGTTTACATGCAAAGCGAGAACTGCGCTGCCTGAGGACACACCCATACAGAACCGCGCTGCTGCAGAAAACTAACTGTGTGTCTTGCGCTATGGCCTACACTGCACTTCTAAGAATAGGTGAGTTTTAAGGTGTATGGAACCAAAATGATTAGGTCTAACATACGTATTTAAAGTTTAAGTTTCTCATGCACTTTGTCTATAAAATTGCTTTTCCAGGACAGATCCTGGTGGGTATTGCTTCAGCAATATGGGAGACTGTTTGGAGCTCTGCTGATTCAGTTCAGCAGATCATAAGGGAGCAGGAACGTCAAGGTAAGCATGTATTGCATTTCAATTAAAATACATCAAATAAAGACCATAATATCACATCTGATGGTTCATCAGAATCATTCTCGTTCACAGAACAAAACTTTGAAGCAACTCGTGACAGGTGCCACGGGGAATATATCTCCTTACAAATAAATATGGGAGAGATTCTAGATGAAGATAGAGCCTATCAGACATGCTGTGGATGACTTGAGTGGAAGAGAACCACGCAACCCAACTGATATTGTAGAAATTGTTTAGTGTTTATAGTTTTTACATTTTGTATTCCCTTTTAAAGCTTGTAAAGAAAATTGTTGAAATTATGCTATACTTATAAACCTTTTCTAGATTATTCCTTGCATTTGATCTTTTTTTTTTTACTCTTAAACCAAGGAGACTTAAGGATTATCTGTACCATTACAGAACTAATGAAAAGAATAAAAAGGATATGTACATATGAATAGAAATCTATACAGAAGTAATTTACTAATTATAGGCCATTCGTGTGCATTTAGTAAGTGAAGTGAAGTTCAATGTCACTGTAAATGTGTAATGGAAATGGCATGGGAAAGTTGTTCTCACTTTTCACCTTCCATCCTTCCTCAAATCACCTCACTGTCCTGATCTCTACATTCCATTCTGCATACAATAGTAGAGGACTCAATTTATTTACCTAACGTAACCAAGTCTGATATTTTATTCGCTATCAACAACCAAAACAATATTGCTTATGGCAAAGCGTACAAGATGGTATGAGTTATGGTTTACAAAAGCACCTTTTCTTCTGATTGTAAACAAAGAAATCAGAAATGTCAAGATTAGGCAAAGAGGAGCGGAGTACTCCAGACCTTAGCATGTGGACAAGAGAGACCCAGTAGATATAGTGCATGTATTTATATTGCAGAAACAGTAGATTATGTGCATAAGTAAGCATGTGGACAAGGGAGACCCCATAGATACAGTGTACCCGGATTGTGAGAAAAGATTTTAGAAGGTCCCACATAAAACACTCTTGAGACAATTAAGTCATGGGATCGGAGATAGTGTCTTACTAAGGATCAGAAACTGGTTGGTGTTCACAATGGGAGAGATGTAAAAAGTTGTGTGCCCTGGGGATCTGTATTGGGACTGGTGCTGTTTAATGTATTCATTAATGATCTGGGAAACGGTGTTAATAGTGAGGTGATCAAATCTGCTGCAGATGACACCAAGTTAGGTACTTAAAACACGCGCAGACTGTGAAAAAATACAACAGGATCTTACGAGACTGGGTGCCTGGGCATCTAAATGGCAGATGAGATTAAATGTGAACGAGTGCAAAGTGATGCACATAGGGAAAATAACCCAAACTACGAGTACACGATGCTGCGTACTAAGCTAGGAGTTACTTACCAGTCAGGAAAAGGATCTGGTGGTGGTTTTACTAGGTAAGAGCAAGCAAGCACTTTTAATAAAATCAAATTGCTAGTAATTTATTAGTATTATAATTGTTATGTATTTCTGTAGCACCAGCAGAATACCTGGTGCTTTGCAATTGTTAGTGTTAGATAGGGTAGGCACATGGGGGGGAGGGGAGATGAGGTGGGAGGGAAACAGAGGAAAAGATGGGGATACATTTATGACTGAGAGAACATATGATATTGTTCCATCAAAACATGAGTGGTGTGGAACTAATAAACAAGGAACAGTTATTTGCCCTCTCAGCTTGTACTAGAACTAGGGGGACACACACTGCATGAAACTCATGGGTGGCAAGTTTAAAAGTTAAAACAAATAAAACATTCTTTCACTCATTGTATAATTGGTTTGTGGAATCTACTACCAGAGGTTGTGGTAAGGGCCAGTACTATAGCTGGGTTTAAAAGAGGTTTGGACAAGTTTCTGGAAGCTTAGCTTAGAGCCTAGGTCCATTAGCAGCTATTAGCCAAGCAGGAATCAGATTAGGGAACATGATGGGAGCTGGTGGAAAACAACAGGGAATGGACTCCCTATTGTGACCTTTGGTGGGTGCTTCTCCCAAGCCACTGATTGGCCACTGTCGGAGACAGGATGCTGAGCTAAATGGATGAACCATTGGTCTCAGTCTGACACAGTATGGTACTTCTTAGTTATGTTCTAATTTTCTTAACTTCATCATATTCAGAGAGTAGACGATGGAGGGATAGAAAGCTGGAGAATCATGTCTAATCAATAAGAAGCCTATAATGGAGATGTGCATAAACAGAAATAGCTTAAAGGAAAATAGCTGACCCCACATGACCACACCACAGTCCTGGAGCTGTGGCCCGGGTAGGCTAGTAAAGCAATGGATAAAGTGGCAGTAGATAGAAAGGCTGCCGCCAGCAACTCAAGACAAGAGAAACATGGTTCATGATGTAGATCTGACATGTGATCCTTCCCCGGGGTTGGGGTGTGGGGGACAGTGAAGTTGTGGTTGCACTCCAACTGCTATTTTCATTGTGCCCGCACCGCCCATAGGAACAGACAGAAACATGCTCTGGGTAAAAAGGCCTTGGCCGCAACTTTATTACAATATATACCTCACATGAATACAACAGGCAATAATTATAAACAACCTGTGTGCCAATAGTGGGGAGCAACCATGCTGTGTGCCACAATAGTGGGGAGGAACCAAGCAGGTCAGGGGGTTGAGCTAAATCTCGTCCCCCTGCCCGGATGAATCGACCCTTCGAGTTCACTCTCCCCTTGGGTCAGGCGGGTTTGCAGCCCCCCAAACCAGCCGTTCCGAACCTGGGCTGGGGCCCCCAGCCTTAAGACCCCCCGCTCCCCGAGTGGTAATGGGTACAAGCGCAGCCCCTCAGCTCATAGGGAGTCTTACCACAGCACGGTTCCTACCCCGCTAACTGCCATAAAAAAGGGGGTGGGGAGGGAGGCAGCACTACCCCACCCCTTTCCCCCCCACACAGGTAATCCAGAATGCCCATGGATGCCAGCCCACAAGTTTTCCAAGCAGAACGAGTTCCCCTGGACCGATAAATGCATCCCATCTAGCAGGAAAAATTGCCAGCACACGATCCTTTTATGGTGCACCACCCGGCCCCCAAGCGCTCGACAAATGCCCAAATGGCCCAGTTGATTTTCGGCTTAGCCCCCTCCATCTAGCCCGGGGTAGTGGTATACCGCCATACCCTACGGGCAAGCAAATTCGACCACCAAATGAGTGCGTGAGGCCCACCGGGCTGCCAGCCCAAAGATGTCATCCTATATTGTCCCCGTGAGCTCCCATGCGCTGTGCACACCAAGCTCATTTTCTCCCGGATGGATGACCAGGATGGCAGGTGGCCCGAAATGATCGGCCCTGCGGAGGAGCAAGTATACTTGGCAACCAGACAGCGCCTGCAGAATAAAAAACACAACAGCAGTGTTATATACCCATGGGGCCGGCTGCAGCGGGGGCAAAAGACCTCATATAGGTGCGATAGGCACCAGACTGCCATCAGCCTATAGCCATGACCTGCGATGCAGGCAGCCCCACTGCAACTGCTGTAGAAGCTGCACCGGTCCGGAACGAGTGTGTCCCTTAGCCCTCCGGCGACAGCCCTAGAGCAGCCAAACCTTTCTTGAAAATGGCCTTGAATTGGAATTTCGTCAAACATTCCCCAGAGAAGTGGATGAAAAGGGGGCCCTCTAAAGGCAGGCAAGCTTCCAAAAATTCGCCTATCGCCGCCACCGGGCACACTACCTCTACCAAGGCTCGGTGCAGCGTAAATTGCTGGCCCCTCCCCCCTTGATTGGTCTTAGATTGCAAAATCATGATGGTGATAGCGTCGGGGGCACGAGTTACGTCCCTGAGCTCTAGGGCCAAACCCCTACAATTGCCCCGCGATATGGGCACCAACACACTGACACGTAGTGCCCAAAAAAATGCAGTTAGAAAGACTGCACGGAAAAGCAACCCTTCATAGGGAGACAAGCAGATGTGAGGCAGTGCTGTCAGCAAGCAAGCCAGTGTGTCAACATACACTGGATGGCGTGTATCCCTCCATGGCTCCCGCTCCCTATCCCAGCCTTCGACAGCCCTGTGAAGCCAATAACTTGCACATGGGTTGGCCATCCTCCGTGCCTTGCTGAAAAAGGCGATGGCTCCTAGACGGCCCCGTATTGTGCATGGGGCTAACCCCCAGCTACTCAAGTGCGCTGCAAACCACTCCACTTGACAGGTGGGGATGGGCCAAGATTCCTGCAACCCATGGGTTGAGAGAAAGCGATGGAATTCTCGCAAGGAAGACACGTAAGCTCGCCATGTAGAGTCCGAAACGGAGGCTCTAACGCCTTCGTCTGTCCTTCGCTCCCAGGACTCCACAAAGCCTCCGGCATCACCTCTGGGTTGATGTTGGCTCTGGGCGCCAGGGAACGGAATCGCTCCATCTGAAAACGAGACAGGAAATCAGCAATTTCATTGCGGACGCCGGGCACGTATTTGGCCAAGAAATACATATTAATGGAAAGGCACTTCAGTACAAACCATCGGATGAGAACCATAACCCTGCTGGATTTACTGGACTGTCTGTTGATCACCTGCACCACTGCCTGGTTATCGAACCAGAAACATATGTGTGAGTCCCAGAAGCGATGACCCCAAAGCTCCAACGCCACCAAGAGCGGGAAGAGTTCGAGGAACATTATGTCCCTGATAAGGTCACTGGCTGCCCACGCTGGCGGCCACCGTTGGGCGCACCAATTTCCCTGAAAGAACACCCCGAACCCAATCCCACAGGCATTGTCGGATATCACCTGCACGATGCTGGGTCGGTGTAGCAGCCACCAGGTATACCTTCATCAGCCAGCACTTCAAGGGATATGCTGGGTCCCCTATGATGCACGGGGGCATCATCACCCCCTCTATGCGGGTCATGCGCATGTCCGCAAACCCCCCCCTGTATATGTGGGCGAACAGCGGGGAGATGGTGAGATGCGTGCATCGTGGCTGCGGCCTGAGTGTCCAGTGAAGATGTCGGTGAAGCGTCCCCGATGGTCCACCAGGCCTTGTAGCTGGAGTGAGTGGTAACCGTGCCGGTTGATGTACTTGGCCTCGTCGTCATAGGCCGCATGATCTCTATATGAGAACCATCGATCACCCCCAGGCATTTGGGGAAGCCAATGTCCATGAAACCTGCCATCACGGTGTCCTGGTCGATAAGCTGTATCACGCGCTCGAGGAGCACCCCTTCCACAGCCTCATAGAAATCCCGCACCAGACACGCTACGGTCATTAGCACCACCCCAAAGTGCTGGGCAACGGATCGGCATGAGTCCGGGGTGGCCAGAGCCCACATAGCTATGGCAACCTGTTGAGCCACGGGAATTGGTTCACGCATGTCCGTTTGGAGGGGCTCAAGCCACTCCCGCAGCAGCTCAGCAAGGTGCATGAAGGTGCGCCTGTCCATCCTGAAGTGCCTGACCCATGTAGCATCGTCCCAACGTGTCAGCATCCTCTGCCACCACTGCTGTGTTCTCGGCACAGCCCACGTGTGCCTCTGGATGGACATGGCGAGCTGCAGCGCCAGGTACCTGGCAGCCCTATTCCACGCGAGCATGGACAACAGGGGCCTGCAGCTGGCCAGGAGGGTGTTTGCCCACAGCAGCGGCCTGCTGTAGGCTATTCCGAGCCGCCGTCCTAGTCCCAGGGCTAGGAGGCGTGCAGCCGTGTCTGTTGTGCGACGGGGGTGCGCCCCCACCCTGGCCATATACCACTGGTCCGCTTGCATCCCCTCCACACACTCGGTACAGATCGCCATCAGTTCCACGTGCTCCCGGAACCACTCAGCTATTGCTTGTAGCAGGACTACGCGGCATCCCAGCTGGATGCGGTCCATCCCTGTGGGAACTCCTTTCCGTTATGTCCGACACACGCCTACCACAACATGTGCTCTAATCCACCTCAGGCCTCTCACCCGTGTCCCGTAAGTGCTCATGCCCCCACTCCCATGGGCCTGTGAGAGATGGTAGGCTCCATTCTTCGTAGAACCCAGCAGGTTGTGCCTCCCGGTGCATGCGCACGCCGATTTCCCTATCTCCTAATGCAGGTGTATATGCGTGGGCCTGCCCGGCCTTGCCGGCAGCTGTTCGCTGTACACTTTCCACGCTCCCCACCACAGGGGCCCCATTGTTTCAGTTGTGCCATTATCTGTCGGCCTTGGCAGCCCGTCTGGCTGTCGGGCCTCCCCTACGTACATCCTGTGCAGCCCCCACGGCCGCTGTGGCTCATACCCTCCCAGAGCTGACCCATGGCGGCTGCTTCCCATCCCTCGGTCCCGCTCGGGGGTCCTGGTGCCTCTGTCCGTGCCTGGACTGCCCACGAGAGCATGGCTCTTTGCGACCTGTGGCGTTCACCCATTGTTCAGCACAGCCTCCGCTCGTTGGCCACCCAGCTGGCCGCCTATAGGTGCCTGAGCTTCGCTATGCTGCGCTTTGGCTATGTTGTGACCGCTGTTGACTGCCGGGTGCACTGCGATGAGCTTGGTCTCGCCCCGTTCCCTGAGGCTTGCATTCCAGACACGCTCGGTGGCCTTACAGCGTGGAGTCCTGCTGAGATGGCCTCCGCTCTGCATGTGCGCGCCTTCCCGGGATATGCGACCTGCCTGTGTGAAGGTGGCCCTGTTCTGGCCGTGTCCTATTTCATCAGTGTGCAAGGTGCCCGTGAGTATCCCTGCTCCCGGGGGGCTGCCTACTACCGCCTGCTGGAGCTGTCCCACCTGCCCTGGCCCCCCGCGGATGATTATGGCTTGGCCCCCACCGTGGGCCGGAGCTGGCTGCCCTGTTGGAGGTGTGCAACCGCACTGATGTTCAGCTCGGGATGAGCTGTATGGATCCTTTTGAAGCATTCTACCTGATCTGCTTCCACATGGCCAGCCGAGGCTTCTGCCGGGGACTTTGGCAATGGCCCCACTTCTTGCACCTGCTCTCGCTCCCGCCCCCTGCACCCGATGGGGGACCTTGCAACAGGGTGTAGGGCGCTCTGTGTGCATCAGCCCTCTGCCTCTGCCGTCCGCTGCCTCCTTGTGATTACAGGACTCCCTGTGCCCTGCATCCGCCCGCCTGCCTGTCGCCTTCTAACTGGGGACCTGCTCCCAGCGCCCTGTACCCCTCTGTATGGCCACCCGTGGACCTGTCGCTGCCAGCCCTCGGAGCCCTCCCAGACTGTGCCCCGTGCCCCTCGTTGCTGCTGTCCTCTCCCCCACGTGAATCCACTATGTACGGCTCTGCGCCTGTCCGGATGCCGCTTCTGTCCCCAATAAACATCTGTGGTGCTTCCCTGAGCAATGTGCTGCCACTTGTCTACTTGGTCTGCTGGGGCCCCCTTCCCTGTGCCAGTTGGGCTCCTGCCCCCTCCCCCTCCTGCTGGGCTGGCCGTGCCTGCCCCTTGCCGCCCCCCTTCCCCCTGTCTCTTATACACATCTAGATGTGTATAAGAGACAGATCCCCCCCCTTCGTGTTTCCCTTCCCTGGGCGGGGCCCTCCGGCGGCTGTGGCGACTGTTGCCCTCAGGCTGCCATGTTTACGTCAGCGTGCCCCGGTGCCTTGTGTGTCTACCACCGTGGTTCTCGCCACCATGTCATGTCTGTTGGGATACCCTGGCCCGTGTTCTCTCCGGTTGCCCCCGGGTGGTGGTCACGCCCCCGTCACGTCTGTTGGTGCCGCGTGTCTCACCCGGGGTGAATCCGTTCACACCAGGGTGGGATTCACTGTGGTGAATATCACCACGTCCCGTCTGAAATCATCCACATTCTTCGTTGTGGCATCCAAATAAGTCAAAGATGCTTCAGAAATGCAGTTAACAGTGGCACAGTGGGATATTACTGAAACACTGCTAGTTCTGCTGATGCCCTTTCTAAGCATGACAGAGTTTGTCAGTAAGGAGGATGCCACACTCAGCCAGACCTTGGCAGTGCTCATCTTATTAAAGAGCCAAGTTGCAGATATTGCAGACATGTTCGCTCGGGAGGATGGACAGATTGCTGCTATGGCCCGTACCTTGCAACGCTTGATTGGCGAGAGCCCTCAGTTTAAGAAGATGAGTGTCCAGTCACTGTACTGGAGGGCCACAGCACTGGACCCATGATTTAAGAAGGTAAAAAAGGTCTTGGGTGGGGATGCATCAGCAGTTGCTGCACGGCGTGAAATTACATTGAGGTTGGTGTGCATGTAGAGCAAGAATAATGGAAACAGATATTGAAATGGAAGAAGACAATACTGACAGCAGTGCAGAAGACAAGCCACAAGCGCATGCTTCTTCAGTTTGACCTCCTAGCATCGGATTGTGCACTGAGTAGGCAAAGAAGAACTGATCCTCTGCACTGACCCATGACACTGGCAGCAGCAGTTATGACCAGTACCTGATGTCTGCAGAGGTGGTTGGCATGAGTACTGATCCACTCATTTTTTGGAATGAAAAAAAAAAGACACTTGGCCTGCACTGTATAATCTTGCAGTATCCCACCTTGGTTGTCCCCCTAGTAGTGTGCTATCTGAACGTCTAATTCAGCTGTGCTGGTGCTATTGTGAGTAACAAAAGAACAAGCCTATCCAGTGCTAATCTTGAGCGACTTGCATTGATACATATGAACAGGGCCTACCTTACACAAATTACCAAGGAATTTCTGAAAGCCAATGACGAGGAAATTCTGCAACTAGCTAAAGAGGCATTGACACTACAATGTCAGGACTGTGATCTGGAAGACGACATATGCGAGGGTGTACAGGAGCATTGAGAAGGTAAGCACTGTACCATATAAGTAAGTGTGTGCATATACAGAAAAGGTATTGCTTAGGGGAGGTGGGCATTTTAAGGGAGTTCTGGCAGTCTACCACAAGGGTTTTGCAGTACACTTGTAACATGGCACGGTTCGCCTCTTTTAGTCAGTAAAAGTTTGGTTTTGTGGTGGGGTGTAAGACCTCAGGTGCATTTGAAGATGGTTTTCCTTTTCCACCACCCAGATAATGACACGGAGCACTGACTTGGACCACATAGAGTTCTTCTCGCACGCACCCGCCCAACCCAAGTCCGAGGCTTTGGTCAAGGCCTCAACGGAAAGACCAATATGCTGAGTGGATGGGTGGGTGGTGCTGCTGTGCTGGGAGGACATGGAAGTCTGATTGACAGTCTCAGATGATGATGATCCTCAGATTTTGTAAGAGGAGGCAGTCAGGCGCAGACGGAGCTGCCTGTGAAGTCATCATGGAAAGCTAAGTGTCTATTATTGGTACATAAGTGTCTACAACTGGAAGTGTGTGTGTGTGTGTGTGTTAAGGTGTGCACCACACATGTGGGTGTGTATGAGTGCTGCCGTGTGTGGCTTTACAGGCATGCAATTCCCGGGTCACAATCCCGAATGAAAGTGAGGACTGAGGGTGCTTTTAGAGCACCTATCCACACCCAGTATCCACTCACCATCCTATTCCCACCCATTATTATGAGGAGGACCACCCTTGGGTGAAATACTAAACATACTCGTGCTATTTCGATGCACTGTGGTGGTGGTGGTGGCGGCAGAGGATTGCCTTCGTTGTGCTACATATCTGTTGAACACAGGGGCTACCACCAGTGTTCTTACACCTGGCAAAGAAAATTCTACTTCTTTCGGTCTGACATTGATTGGATGATGCACAATCTTTGATCTTTTGCATGGTTGTATGGAGCATGAGGAGGGTGCATGAGGAGGGTTGTAGTCAGGATCACTGTGATTATCATTATCATCGATATCAGTGGCATCAGTCACGACTCATGTCTGCAGCAGCAATAGTGGTGATGTCTCCCAGTCCCTCCTGCTCCCATGTATCTTCTCCTGCACCATAACCACCAGCAGCATCCCAAAGGGACTGGGTGGTGTCTCCCAGTCTCTCTTCCTCCCATGTCTCTAGTGGACGTGGCTCAGTTGTTTCAAGTTCGCCAACAACTATGTCCTCCTTCCCCTGGGAATGTTACACTTGCACATCCAGATTCTGACTCCACAGATGATTTGTCTGCAAATGTGCTTATGTTTTTATGGTGTGCTTATGTTCTTATGGGGTATTCATAAGTTCATGTAATCTTTCAGTGCATCCTGCATGCACCAGAAAACACGGGACCGAGAAACATTTTTTTAACTTTGTACCACAGAATGTTTATCAGCCTCTTCCATCTCTACATGTGGTTGTGACTGGCTGCTCCAGTTGTTGGTGTGAGTGTGCAGCAGCAGCAGCAGGACGGTCCAACTCCTCCTGACTCTTCTGCTGCTGCAGTAGGGATGGGGAACCTTGAACTAATTTACGCTGCTTCTGCTGGTTGTGCTGCAGGAGCTGATGCTGGTGGTGTGTGTTTTTGCCATTGCACAGCAGCATCAGCGTCGACAAAGATTTTTTATGCTGATGACAAGGTTCAGTACATCAGTGGGTGGAAGTTTCATGAGCCATCGCTTCGAACTTCTGAATCTCTATAAATACACAAAGAAAGATTATAGTCAGGGCCCCGATTCTTCCGCGGATTTTTTTTTTAAATTCCGCGGGAGTCAGGGCCCAATTCTGCGCCTCGGTGCGATTTACCATGCGGGGGGGGGGGCTTGGCTTGCCTCCTCCTCCCCCCGCACTGGTAAAATCCTCAGGGCTTCCCCTCCCCAGCTGCCGGGGCTTTCCCTCCCCAGCTGCTGGGCCTTGCTTCACTCCCCCCCCCCTTTTAGAAAAGGAATTGCCTAACCGGCGACGGCAGCAGCAGCTGCTCCGTCCAGTGCGCTCGTACTTCCTGGCCCCTCCCGACGGGGCATCTCAGGGCGACGCAGCCGGATGACGTCATCCAGCTACGTCGCCCTGAGAGGCCCCGTCGGGAGGGGCCAGGAAGTACGAGCGCGCTGGACGGAGCAGCTGCTGCTGCCGTCCCTGGTAAGTTTATTAATTATCTAAAGGGGGTGCCTCCCCCCCTGGCAACTGGGGAGGCTGGGGAGGGGAAGCCCCGAGGGTTTTTTCATTCCCCTCCCCTCATGGAATCTCCTGCCCCGCGTCCCCGCAGCGCAGGCTAGAAATTCTGCGCTGGGGTAAGCGGGGCAGGAGATTCCGCGGGGGGAGGGGAATTCCGCGGGAAATCTGCGAATCGCAGACCCGCGTTTCCCTCGGGGCCCTGATTATAGTTGATATGATTGAATGTTGAAAAATGTTTGAATACTAAGAGAATGTTATTCAGCAACACGCTATTATACGAAAATTAAATATAAGTACATGAAGTTGATTATACAGTATACCATATATATTAGTATACATAGTACAGTAAGTAGTCTACTATTATGTATAGTATTTTACTATATCATATATTTTAAATCTAATATTTATAATCCTATATAGCTCATAATATATTTAATACATATGTTATGTATAGTATCAGAAGTTTAAATCAGATTATATTAATATATATTAATATATTCTAGTATATTAATATAAATATAGTATATGAATATAGTATACTGCATAGTATATAGTTATAGTAATATAGAGTATATATTCATATAATATATTTATATATATATATGTGTGTGTCCGCTCTGGGAGGCGGGCAGGCACAGTGGGAAATCCGACTGCTGTGCTCAACCCCCAGCCGTTGTTGGGGCCACAATCGGTATGGGGGAAGGTAACAAACTGACATTACCTTCCGTCCGTTCTGGATCGTGATAGGGTTGACCACAATATATGAGGCGAGTCCAACCTCACCTCATATCGTGGGTGGAGTTTGCCACATACAGAAATTCACCGTGATGAACATCTGGACGTGAGCAAACAGATGTTCCCAAAAACACTGCCAGCAGAGCGATTCTACCGTGGTGTACTGTGGTGAGCAGCGTTTTCGTAAAGTCTGAAAATACCAAAGGATACATACATGAACTCGTGATGTCTCAGGTGCATGTGCTTGGCTTAGTTACCGAGGTGCTGTTACTCATTTAATGTTACACAAGAGATACGCTGATTCAGGATAAGTCAGCAAGGGGACAGATGAGGACGCCGAGGGGAACAAAGAGCCAGGGATGGAAAACTTGATGAAAGAGGTGGGTATCGAGTATGGATTTGGAGGGAGGAAGGCAGCCGACGCCGAGGGAATGTGTTCAGGAAGGGACTGGGAGTTACAGGCTGCCAGCAAAAAGGGGAAGGTTCGCTAGGAGGAGTACGGGAGACATGACTAGCAGGCGAGGGTGGTGGCAGAGGAGGAGCGGAGCTCCCAGACAGGAGTGTAGCAGTTAAACAGTAAACCATGAGTTTGTGCAGAAAGCATTCAGGAAGAGGGAAAGAGTAAGCCAGGGACAGACAGACAGGTAGGTCAAGGGAGGAGGGAGTTGGTGTTGAGAGAGACATAGGAAGTGAAGACAATGGCTGGGTGTACACAGCACGTTCCAGAAGGTTAGAGACAAAATAATATAATTATCATTGTGTTGAATTTAAAAAGAATGATACACAGACTGTGGTTATCACTGAATAATTATTGAGATTTGGTTAAGATAAGATCCCCATAAAACAGGTAAAAAAGATTGTAAACACCAGCACAGTCAGTCAAGTCAATCAATACACTAGAACAACACAAGTAAACAGTCACTTGCTATTACAGTACACTATCCACAATCAGAGAGCAAATGTTTTTGGAGAATATTGACAGGCCCAAGGTGGATAGATGAGGGGCGGCCCCTCCCCCAGGGCATTGGGGCAGGCAACCCCCCAAGTCCCTCAGGGGTCCCCCCATGCTTGCTGGGGAGTCCCCAGCAAGCCAGAAGCTGCTCCTCAGCTGATCCAGCACAGCACGGTCAATTTCCCTACGTTGTTACTCTCCAGCTAGAGAGCAGGATGAGTCATATGTAAACAAACCCTGCAGTGAGAGAACTCTGCAACCGGGAGGGGAGTCAATCATCCTTGTGCTGGGCTGCTCCCCCTTCCTTCTATCTTTCCACTCACTGGCCAGAGAGCTAAAGGGAGACGGCGACTTAGAGAATGTCTCCCAAGCCCTTAGAAAGCATGCGCTGGGCGTGGACCCAGAAATGCAGTGCTTTCTGGGGGATTGGAGAGGGAGTGGGGGAGGTGCCATGTGCTCCTTGGCTGGGTTTCTCCATAGGAACCCAGCCAATCAGCAAGGCTTAGGGGCATGTCCAGGCGCCTTTTCAAAACGCTCTGGTCACCTCATAGCTGCTTTTTCTCCCCTTGGCCCCTTCTCTACCAGAGTTGGAGGAGGGGGTTGGGGGAAGAAGAGCTGACTCTTCCCTGCTCCTCCCTCAAGGTTCACTAGAGGGGAGGGGGGAGAGATCGGAGTCAGACTACAGAGTTATGGGGGGGGGG
>QEPC01010218.1:835536-863189 GCA_003113815.1 Sphenodon punctatus
AAATGAACTTGAATTGACTAAGGGCAGGGACAGTGTTCACTGTATTTTCTTCATTAGCAGCAATGGGGAAACCACAGTGAACATGGGTCCCTGACTAAGGGGGTGAATTTAATTCCAATTAATCCCCTCTCTACACACTTGCACAAGACTGTAATCGCTTATATTTATCAGAATTTATACCCTGCCCTTCCCCAAAGGCTCAGGGTGGTTTACAGAAACAAAAGCACAAAGAGAAAAATAGTAAAAATACCAAATAATATAATAAAATCCCCTAAACCCCCTACCCACACCCCAAAAACCCACCCGACCTCTATCCTCACCTGCCCAACCACCCTTACTACCCCTCCAACCTCAAAACCCACCAGCCGCCCCTGGGATAGATGCACAGCATCATTAAGAAAAAGACTGTTATCATCTGGGGTAATGTTACGGTGCCAAACAGAATGCATGTCCATGTCTTTCATAAATCCTCTGGCTGACTTGTTGACATTTTTTATACATTTGTACATAGCACGCATGTTTGGGCTGTATCTGTTACATTGCCTCATGATTAGGTCAGAAAACAAGATTTTACATCCACTGAATACGTTACTTAAGTAAATCTTTTTTCATGAAGTCAATCAGCTCAACACCTTTGAGTACTCCTATATCATTTCCACCAGAGTGAATCACTAAGCAAGATGGAAGTGCAGAAGTTGAAGAAATTAATTGTTTTTCTTTCTTTAAAGTGGCCATGATATTACACCGTCTCAGGCCACCCCTTCTGAGCCACCTCACATGAACATCTTTCAAATGGAGATCACATTGTTAGTTTTCATTTTTGCAAAATTGCTCAAGTCGTGTAACATAAAAATCGCCAATAAACAAGATGTTTTTCATGACCTAAGCAAATATCAAAATTAAGGTCAGGTTTATGCAATACTTAAAATGCAGTCACAAGTTCAACTATGTATGAAATTACTTATTTTCATAACCTATTTCTTCTCTTTCCTAGCAATTATGTAAGCATTTAATAATTCTAACTCTCAAATATATATTTATGTAAATGATTATATTTCTAATTATGAATAATTATGCAAATATGTATACATAATTAAGTATATAATCAAATATTAAAAGGAAACCAATATAAATAAATAAACTATGTAAGAACTAGGTAATATATTTAAAATAAATATAATTTATTAAAAATAACATTTAATTTAAATGTCTTAAAATAAATTTAAATAAATATATTTTTTTAACTTTTTAAAAAAGATAAGAAACCGGTTGTAATGGGAGGGAGAAAAACTTACTGAACTTCTGCGCAGGCCGCAGTGTGTTGTGTGGATGAAGCTTCAAGTTAATTCTTGACTCTCTGTTTGCACAGTCACACTCGCTGTGTGGCTGGACACTCCAGTAGCTGCCTGGTTGCTGCTGGCTGTCCTCTGTGTCCTGGTGAAATAACGCCTGCTAGTAGTTGCTGTCAAATCCAAGGAGGAGGCAGGAAGCCAAAGTGAGCTTACCTTAAGCTGAGCTGCAGTGCTGGAATTAATGATGGTAAATTAATGGTAATTTATATATATAATATATACATGGTAATATATATATAATGGAAATGTATATACACACACAGAGAAGAAACACACATATAACGATTAAGAAACACACACATTTAGCAGTCTAGAGTGAAAGGAGCTGATGGGGATGGGGCCATGGGGGACGGCAGGACAGGACAGGAGCCTGCTTTCTAAATAAAGTGCAAAAAAACTACACTGCACTTCACAGTGGCAGCTGCTGCTTTTTATAGCTAGTAGTGTGGTGTCCATGTGAAGGTATATTATTATTTACACTGTACCAAATACTAAAACTACATTGGCTGTTCTACTGCTGCTCACGTCCCACTATTATGGGATACTTTACCCCTGGCACCTAGATCTTTAGTAGTGACTACATGGGGAGGAAGATCTCTGTGTGCTCCCTGTTCCCTTGAACCCTTCGCTTCTGACTAGGGATCCTTTGTCTGCCCTTATGCTTCATCTCTCTGGAACCAACCAACTGGCTCAGGTGAGGTGAGGTCTGGGTTTAAGAGCTTAAGGCAAAAGGCTTGTTGCTTACCCCTGGCAGCCTGTCTCTCTCTCTGCCCCTCCACAGCATGCAGATTAGTATGTGATAGATTATGCTTGCTGACTAGGGGGGGGGCTGCCTGCCACCTAAACCAATATCTTGAGATATATCCTAAGCGAATATATTGTGGTTTTAGAAATGTGTGAGTGAGATCATTTTAGAAATTAGATACAAAAAAAGGCTTTTTGGTGGGGGAGGATAAGAGCGACAAAAACAAAAAAGGGTAAATCAGGATTTGAACCCTGGACTCCACCATCTGTTCAGCACTTTATCCACTACAATGGGCTATATGGTATACGCTACTACTGCTTCTGCTGGATGCTAGTTTTTGAGATGTGTAGCCTGAAACAGTTAACTTTGAAATTGCAAAAACTTCCTTTATTTGCTTATGCCTTGTAGGCATAAAAAGTATCCAAATGTATAAAAAACTAAAAAGATCAAATAATGTATAAATTATGCTGCAGCCTGCTGCACTGACTCAGCCTCCTGTTATTTACATTTCAAAGACAGGCACTGGCAGACGGGGGGAGGGGGGGACGGGATTTATTAAGAGCAGAATAGCCAAGTCTAAAGAACACACACAGTAGTATGTTGCACTTGTAAATGACCATGCAGTCCAAAGTGGCAACTATAGTAGTGCAGCAGCCAGAGCCAGCCAGCCAAGATCAAAGACCGTCACCCAAGTAAGTTAGAAGACGAGAGTCAGTTTTTCTTAGCAGGGGCAAGGGCTTAGGCAGCAAGCCTGGGATTTGGGAATGAGTCAGAGAAAGAAGTTAGTTATTAGTTAAGGAAATCAGTAGTAATCTACAGTTCAGCTTCAGACACTGAGAGAGTCACACACAGCATGGGGTTGGGAGAGAGGGGTGTAAAAGTAAGATTTTCTTTTTGAACAGAACAGAAAGAAAGCTAATGCACAGTTTCTCTTAGAAACAAAAGAAAAGGCCAGATTGGAGGGGAGAGAGCGATTAGAACCCTGATCGCAAGCAGTCAAAGTAGAGAAACACCACAGCATTGCAACTAACCACTACACCACACTGGCTACTATCAGTCATTCTACCCACAGCCCTACTGACACTAGATCTTTATGGGGCAGTGGGAAGCTCTTTGCCATGCCAATGCCACTAGGGCTGGGCTGGCAGCAGTAGCTGCTGGCAGCCTGACACCACATAACCACAGTCCTCTCTGGACTAGCTGAGGATGTCAGTCTGGGTAGGCTAGGAAAGCAATGATGATAAAGTGGCAGAAAATAGACAAACATGGTTGATGATGTCAATCTGAAATGTAAAGGGCGGGCTGGGTGGGATGTTGTGGTTGCATTGCATTCCAACTGCTATTTTCATTTCAAAAGGCTTGGGCAGGGGAGGCAGCAGCCACCCTGCCTGTATTGGTCACCTGGGTTCAGCAGCACTGAAGAACAAAAGCCTACAAAAGGTGGCTGCATGCCTTTCTCATTGTTAGTTAATTTCCTAACCTGGCAAGTTAAGTAGAGAGCTGGACAGCAGCTCATGCCTTAAGGAAATTTAACTCAGGGAAGGGGCGCAAAGTAGACACCTTCTTGAATTTTAAGAAATTATGTTTTGTCAAACTTTTTAAGCTTTAAAAATGAAGGAAGTTCAAGTCAAAATGTAGCTTTTTATTTAGGGAGAGAGACAAAAAAAGGTGACGGGGGGTGGAAGAGATTAGAACCCTTGGTCCCCATGGTCAGAAAATGGAGACTAGTAATAGGTAACACCCTTAACCACACCACCATGCTGGCCACTGGAATGCAAAGGCTTAATCATGTGACTTGACTAACAAGAGGCAGTCCTCTGCCCCTCCTTTACAGAGCTTTTTTTGCCCTCCTCAGCCTCTCCCTCATACACAGGGAGCCTTCTTTGGCCACAGCCACACCACACACTCGAGCAGAGGAGGAGGAAATAAAAGTGAATATTTGGAAAAGATAGAAAGCTAATGCATAGCTTCCCTTAGGGAGAGAGTGAGTTAAAAAAAAAAGCTAGGGAGAGATTCGAACTCTAGTTTCCACAATTAAAACAAAGAAAGCCTAACAGCACATACCCACTACACTACACTGTTCACATGGCTGGATTGCTATTTTTCTGACTACTTGCTTGACTAACACAGCAACCAGCCCTAGAAGGTGTTCTGTTTGTGTGTGTGTGCGTGTGTTTTTGTACCACACATGTACACGGAGACTAGAGTCTGTTAATATTATTACCATGGTCACACACTACACCCCCCTGCTCCCTCCCCACTGCTACATCTTATACCACTTCATGTGGAGAATTGGGAAGATTCATCTGTGTTTGCTGGGTGGGAGTGACACAGACACAACACTTTTTTGTTTCCTCACCACTTTCTGCACACACACCACTGCACAGGACGGGCCATGGGGGGACTCTCACCAGCCAGGTTTACCATGCCCTGCTGTACGTGCCCATGATGCCCCTGCCGCACTTGCATGCTTGTCCGTCCCACTCCCACCATACAATAAAAAAACACTGCACGGGGGGATCTCTGCCCCACTTGCACTTGCATGCTGTGAGCTGAGTGTCCCATACTAAAAACTGTATGCTAATGGGGGCGGGGGAGCTCTGCTTCCACCCGTGCTTCATGCTGCTGCCTCCTAAAATAAAAGTGATGGGGGGGGGGGGAGAGCTCTACATCCGCCTGCGCTTCATACTGTCCCTTGTCCCATAAAATAAATGTATGTGCGGGGTGGGGGGGAAAGCTCTGCAGCCACCACCAGTGCTTGCATGCTGTGTTGTGTCCCATCCCGTACAATAACTGAGTTATACTGTATTGGGGGGGGGGCTGCTGCACCCGCCTGCACTTGCATGCTCAGTGTCCGTTGCACTGTGTCCCATATACTAAAACTGTATGGGGGCTGGGGGGCGGGGGAGAGCCCGTGTACCCACGTCCGCCTGCGCGGCTGCGCTCACATGCTCGCAGTCACTCCGAGTCCTGGTCTGGAGCAGCTGCTGCACTGCAGCAGATGAACCGGGCAAACCCCCAATTTCCTTGGGAATGTGGGGTCTGATTCTGGGGCAGGGTGGGGACAAATCTCAGTAATAATCACAAATCTCTATCCATTCAAATCAACAACTGGCAACTAACTACATATGTTGTAATCACAGTCACTTACACAAAGAAGTTTTTTTGTAGTATGAATTATAATCAATCAGTTCAACTCGGAAGGAATCTCTGTCTCAGTTGCCTCGTGGTGTCGCAGCTCTGCTCAGCTCAGTCACACACAGCAGGGAATAGGGATCAAGAAGGAAGAAAATGGTAGGAGCCCCTCAATTTAAAGGAGCGGCAGAATGAAATGTAAATAGAAACAAAAGATAAGAACGGTCAGTGTCTCTGTTAAAACCAATCAAATTGGGTTGAGGGGGGGTCAGGGAGTTGCGGCAGGTCGCGCGGAGTCAACAGCAAACAGTTTCCGGGCTGGCGAAAACATGTTGCAATGCTGCAAGAATCACAAAGCTGCCCCGCTTAAGGGAAAGGGAAAACTGTTGCAAACCTAGCACTTCCACTTGAAATCTGCAGTGGAGAAAATACCACGGCAGCAACTGCGGGAAGCCGCAAGTGCAGGCATCGGAAAGCTCTCTCTTCCGACCCGTGCTGCTCTGTGTGGAAGAGAGCTTTCCGTCAGTAACTGCTGCCGCAGCGGTATGCCATTTCAGCCCTAGGGTCCACCTCACATCTGTTTTTACCCATTGCTCTAAGAGCTACAGGTTAACTTCTCATTAATGTGGTCAGAGAGTAGATGCAATTTGACAGTAATAAGAAGCTGAAGATGTGTTCTGCAGAGCAAGTAGGGATCATACATATGTACATTTCCACAGGAAAAGTATCTGACCCTTTGTCACAGGAATTATTTTGCTCCTCATGGTTGTGGCCACCCTACAAACCCTTAAGTCCAGAGCTTGGATAGCGGGCATGGGAGAGAGATCCTTGCTTCTTGGTGAGGAAGCAGGAACGTTCTGATCAGTGAAGAGAGAGGGGGAGAAGGCTGCTTCTCTAACTGAACAGCTGGTCCGCAAGGAAACAGGTCTCCCTCTGAGGGTTTGCAGAACAGGCAGGGGAGAGAAATTCGCTCGGATTCAGAGCGACTTCGACGCTGGATTAGAGGCAGTAGGTAGAGAACGCAAGGTGATGGAGGCCCCGTCTGGTCCGTCTTTGTGGGGGGAGTTTCAGGAAGTGACGCCGGCTGATGCGGTGGATGTCTTGGGGTCTGTGAGAGCCACCTGTTGTGAACTTGATCCGTGCCCGTCCTGGCTGGTGAAGGTCTCCAGGGAGATGTTGTGGACGGTGCTGGCGAGGGTGGTTAACGCGTCTTTGCAGCAGGGGAGAATGTCGCCCAGCCTCAAGGAGGCTGTAGTGCGCCCCTGCTGAAAAAAACATCGTTGGACGTGGACGCACTCGCCAGCTACCGACCTGTCTCTAACCTTCCCTTTTTTAGGGAAGGTGATTGAACGGGCGGTGGCGATCCAGCTCCAGGCACATCTAGATAGCATTGGTTTCCTGGACCCTTTTCAATCTGGGTTCCGCCCCGGCTATGGCACTGAGACAGCGTTGGTGGCCTTGGTCGACGATCTCTGCCGAGAGATGGATGCAGGACGTTCAACATTTCTTGTCCTGCTAGATCTCTCAGCCACTTTTGATACCGTGGACCATCGGCTGTTGTTGAGATGGCTGCGTGACCTGGGGGGGGCTGGATGGGACCATTCTTGAGTGGTTCCGTTCATTCCTCTCGGGGAGAAGCCAGCGGGTAGTGCTGGGAGCTGAAACATCTTGCCCCTGTGCTTTGTCCTACAGCGTTCCGCAGGGTTCCATTCTGTCTCCATTATTATTTAATGTTTATATGCAGCCTTTGGGGGAGGTCGTGAGAGGGTTCGGGGTGCATTGTCACCAATATGCTGATGATACTCAGCTGTACCTCTCTTTTTCAGCTGACCCAGACCCTGCTGTCTCGTTGCTTGGGGGCCATGGTGGAATGGATGTGGCAGAGCAGACTGAAGCTCAACCCCGATAAGACGGAGGTGATGGTGGTGGTGGGGAGAGCAAGGGAGGTGTCAGCCCCCCTGATTGGGGGGGTTCACCCTCCTGTAGCTCAACAGGTCCGGTGGTGCTGGACGCAGATCTCCGCCTGGAGCAGCAGGTAGAGGGGGTGGCGAAGGCTACCTTCCGCCAGCTGTATCTGGTGCAGAGATTGCGTCCGTCCATCTCTGGCCCAGACCTGGCCTCCCTCGTCCATGCCTTCGTCACCTCGAGGCTGGACTACTGCAACACGCTCTACGTGGGGCTGCCCTTGTTCCTGGTTCGGAGGCTGCAGCTAGTGCAGAATGTGGCGGCCTGCCTCCTTTCGGGGACAGGTCGCCGGAACCACATAACACCTGTGCTCTGCACTGACTGCCAATAGTGTGCCGAGCCAGGTTCAAGGTATAGGTGTTGATTTATAAGGCCCTTCAAGTTCTCGGCCCCTCATACCTTCTCGGTGGCCGCGCCGTGCCTTTGGAATTCCCTCCCGGAGGAAGCTCGCCTGGCCCCGAGCCTTTTAACGTTCCGGCGAGTTTGTAAAACCTGGCTGTTCGCCCAGGCCTTTGGGGAGGGTGGGTTAATGGGTTTTTATCACCCTACCCTTCCTTATTATTTGTTGTAAATTTCTGTCCTCCCTGTTCTATTGTAAGATTTTTATGATTGTTTTAATATTTTTTTTATTGTTTTAACTGAAATTTGTTAGCCGCCTCGAGCTGCTTGCAGGAGGGGCGGGAAATAAATATATTAAATAAAAATGAATAAATAAAATCAATTCCAATTTAAAAATTCTTCACCCCACAGTACACCACAGCCAGCACTACAACTTTTTCTGCAGCATATTTAAGTTTCTCGTGGCTACTAGTTCCATGCAGTAAGAATTCAATGAAGGAGAGTGTAGCAGCTGCTGTCCCATAGAAACTGCAGTCTGAGAGGTTACTCCCTGTCCATGTTCAGTATCTAATAGTAAAATAGTTTAATAGTTATTAATAATTATTCATAATGCGTAAGTAAAGTGGCTTGTGCTGAACAGTTGTGATTATACAGACTGGTATACTAATTTGACATGCACTTTCTTAAATTATGCCTCCTAACAACTTGAGTATGGTGACATTTCAAAGTACTGTCATGTGTAAACTGATTATGAATGGGTTTTTTTAATTCAATACAGTTTGGTGCATACAGTGAGTCTGAAAAGAAGACAGAGGAATATGATACCCAGGTAAGAAAATTCTGTAATATTAAATGGTACATAAATTATTTATTAGAGTGCAGTATTTGACTTGCTGTGATGGGATCTGCTACATCCTGTTAGTTGGAGAAAATACATAGGCCGTTTTCGTTCTGCTTGACAGCAAATAGATAATGTAGGTGATCAAATCAGTTACTGGTCACAGTCTCTCACAAAAGTTCATTAAAAAACACTGCATGTATTTGTTTGTTTTTAAGTGGAATTAATAGAATTCTGAATCACAAAAGACCATCATGATTGATAAGTTATATAAACCTGTAGTGATAGTGTAATTCCCATCTGCCTTGCGCTACATGAACAAGGAGCCAGTATCTAGAAACTATGTTGATGAAGAAGAATTACAGATTAAAAAAAAATCTTTTTCTAAAGATATACATCTCTGTGGAGGAGGACTCTCCTCTCATCCTCCTTATTGATCTGTATGTTGTAAAATTTCAGTAGACTTTGTTAATCCAGTGCTGGTAACATTTTTAGTTCCTGAACTTGATGGAAATGGCCATGGAATTTCAGAAGTGATACCATGCACATTGAACAAATGTCTGGCCTTCACGCACAAATACATACCCATCCCTTATTCAGTTCTTCTTAATCTGAATTTCTGATGAACTTCCAGAGTTTTCACCTTGTCTTGCATTAGCAGACGCAAGAGTTGTAATCAACTGGGCAGATGATATATATGTTTTCCTTTTTGCATGTAAGTGAAGGACCTGAACATTTTTTTAAAAAACCTGTTTAAAATATAATAAAATGTATTTGGACTATACTGTTATCTTCTTTTATCAGGCCATGAAATACTTGTCATATTTATTGTATCCATTGTGCGTTGGAGGTGCAGTTTATTCACTGCTGAATATCAAATATAAAAGGTAAGATGCTATATAATTCAGAAGTATTTTAAAAGGAGATGAAGTTTAAGGAATAGAAATATGAAAATTGAATGATGGGCTGCAGTTGCTTTTGCCGTTCAGATTCTGCATTCTCATGACTCTTCTCTCATCTGTACACTTTGTTACAGGAATGTGTACACATTTTAATTGATCCTACATTCCCTTCTCTTCTCCCCCCATCTCCCTTTCAAAAGTTACTATGAGTACTGCCATGGCCCCTAATAATAAGTATCACATTATGGTGTGGTGTTTGGGGTGGGGTGGGGGAGGGTTACAATAATGCATTGTTCCAACTAGGCAGGCATTGGAGGTTTTCATCTCTATCTCCTCCTGCGGTAATTAAGGCTGATAGGCGGATTAATCCCTTCACATATAAGAAATGCATGTGATCGATGTAAACAAAATTGCTGGGGAACCCTTCTTTGTTGCAGGAGTTTGTATCCCCACATTTTAATTGTTTCCATGTTCCCTCTCCTACCTCAAAAGTTCCTTCCCACTTCAAATCAATAATACATTGTCGTCGTCCACTTGCAAGTCAATGAAGATGTTAAGACCTGACCTAATAATCCCTATAAGGCCGAATTAATTGTTCCTGTTATTATTACTAAGTATTTATTTAGCGCCAACAGTGCACCTTGTACAGTTATACATAAGTCCCTGAATAGTCACAAGGGGCTTTGTGACTCTAAATCTTAGACATGGGAAGGGAGACAAAGGGGAGGGGAACTTAAGGAGAAACAGAAATACATTCAGAAAGTTGTGAAGTTGTGAACTAAGTGCATGTGCTTAGTTTAGTTACAGGGGAGAAGAGGGCCCTGAGTAACTCAGAGGAAACAAAGGGGATGAGGAGCTAGGGAAAGCCTGACAGAAGTGGTAGGTTTTCAGGAGGCATTTGTTTGTTTATGTATGTATGTGTTCGTTTATTGCAGCGTTTGAGTAGAGGTAGCCAGTGGGCTTGATCCCATGGCCCGTGGAAACTGGGCACAGCTCTATTGATAGTACATTGTGCAGGATCCACAGGCCATGGGATCGACTCCACTGGATGGAAGAGAGGAGGGGCTGAATATGAATATTATCAAAGCAGCAGGTGAAGTGGGTGGCTTTGGCAACAGAGTTTTGAAGAGAAGTTGAGGGGCAAGATGAGAGTGGGGAAGACCACCAAATAATAGGTTGCAATAGTTAAGGCAAGAGACAGCTAGAGGCTTGGCAATGGAAACAGTAAGGAAAAACAGATTTTAGCTGTTTTGTGCAGGGAGAGGTGACGGGACTTGGTAACAGATTGGATCTGAGATTTAAAGAAGAGGGAGGAGTCAGAAATGAGCCCCAGATTTGTGCCTGAGGGACAGGCTGGATGGTGATCCTGTCAATGGAAAATGAGAAGGGAAAGGGGTGGGGAAGGGGTTTGTTTTTTGGGGGGAGGGATTAGTTCAATTTTGGACACGTTCAGTTTGAATTGATGGTGAGATATCTAAGCAGAGATCAGAGAGACAATTTGTGAGACTGGATGAAGGGAGAGTGGGGGTGGAGAGAGAGAGTTGAGTGTCATCAGCATACAGGTGATACTACAAGCACGAGATTCAATGAGTTTGCCCAGAGACAGAGTGTAAAGAGAGAAGAGGAGTGAAACAAGAACAGAGCTTTGGGGAACTCCTGCTGAGAGGGGAAGGGTTGTGGAGAAAGTAACATTAAGGGATACATTGAAGGAACACTTAGAGAGAGAAAAAACTAGTTGAGGACTGAGCCCTGGAAACCCAGGAAGAGAATAGAGTCAAGAAGGAAGGTGTGCTCAACAGGGTCTAAGACCGCAGAGAGAATAAACAGTACAAGAATGGAATACAAGTCATTAGATTTGGCTAAAAGAAGAACATTGGTGATTTAGGCTTAAGCATTTTTGTTCAAGTGGAGAGGATGGAAGCCAGATTGAAGGGTGTCAAGGGAGGAATTGGAGGAGAGGAAGTCAAGACGATGAGTGTAGAAAGCACCTTCTCCCTACTGCTTCCTTCTAGGTACTCCTTAAGATGGATGTGTTCCATCTTGACCAATAGGAAGGCAAACCGTAAATTTAAATTGCAGGTGGGCCATCTGAGGAACCCCTGCCTTCAACCAGACAAGAAGCAGACAAGTCCCCCAGAGAGTCCACTTCATCTTTTATTCACTACCTAAATTGGTCCTTGGAGCCATCCTAGACCCTGATTCAGCTGGGGGCATCTTCCGTCCCCCTCACGAGAAGGTTCCTCAGAACTGCAAGACTTATTTCACCCACTGAGATTTATTTATTTATTTATTTATAAATATTGTTAGCCGCCCCCTCATGCCTACAGCATCTCGGGGTGGCTTACAGCATAAAAACACACAATAAGTTCATTAAAACAATGTTTTCAAAATACAACCCCCCTCAACATAAAAACTCTTCAAAAATCCCCCCCTATTCCACCCTCCCCTCCGAAGGCCTGGGTGAACAGCCAAGTCTTGGAGGCTCGCCAAAACGCCAACAGACCTGGGGCCAGATGGGCTTCCTCCGGGAGGGAAGTCCAGAGCCTCGGCCCAGCCACCAAGAACGCCCTCTCCGTTGTGGCCCCCCGCTTTACACGGGGAATCTCCAAAAAGGCGCCCCCGGTGGACCACAGGGATCGCTCTGAGGCGTGGAGGGCGAGGCGGTCCCCAAGGTATGAGGGACCCAGACCGTGTAGGGCTTTATAGATCAACACTAACACCTTGAATCGGGCTCGGTACGCTATAGGCAGCCAGTGCAGAGTACGGAGCACAGGTGTTATGTGCTCCCTCCTTCCTGTCCCCATAAGGAGATGAGCCGCCACATTCTGCACTAGCTGCAGTCTCCGAACCAAAAACAACGGAAGCCCCACGTACAGCGCATTGCAGTAGTCTAGTCTTGAGGTGATGAAGCCATGAATGCCAGGTTGGGCCTGGAAATGTATGGACACAGCCTCTGTACCAGATACAGCTGGCGGAAGGCAGCCTTAGCCACCATCTCTACCTACCGATCCAGCCAGTGCCCCGAGTCCAACACCACCCCCAGACGCTGAACCTGCTGGGCTACAGGAGGGCGCCCCCCCCTACAAGGGGAGCTAGTACCGCCCTTGCCCTACCCACCAACATCACCTCCGTCTTATCAGGATTGAGCTTCAGTCTGTTCTGCCGCATCCAATTCGCCACAGCCTCCAAGCATTGGGAAAGTAATGAGACAGCAGGACCTGGGTCAGTTGAAAACGAGAGGTACAGCTGAGTATCGTCAGCATATTGGTGACATCGCACCCCGAACCCTCTCACGATCTCCCCCAAGGGCTGCATATATACATTAAATAATAACGGAGACAAGATCGAACCCTGTGGAACACCACAGGTCAAGGCCCGGGGGCTTGATGTTTCAGCCCCCAGCACCACCCGCTGGCTTCTCCCCGAGAGGAATGAGCGGAACCACCCTAAGACAGTCCCGTCCAGACCTCCCAGGTCTCGCAGGCGTCTCAGCAGCAGCCCATGGTCTACAGTGTCAAATGCGGCTGAGAGATCTAGCAGGATCAAGAATGTTGAACATCCTGCATCCATCTCCTAGTGGAGATCAATCCACCAAGGCCACCAACGCTGTCTCCGTAAAATAGCTGGGGCAGAACCCAGATTGAAAAGGGTCCAGGAAAACAACGCTGTCCAAATGAGCCTGGAGCTGCAGTGCCACTGCCCATTGAATAACCTTCCCTAAAAAGGGAAGATTAGAGACCGGTCGGTAGCTGGGGAGTGCGTCTGCATTGCACAGACGCTCAACCTGGGATCTTAATATGGTGCTGCATGTGCTCACTGAGGTACCCTTCAAGCTCCTTCAGTTGGTCATGATGTACTTTCTCATACAATGTGGTCCTTAGGCCTGACCCCTCCTTCATCTCCAAGGTTAACTCCCTCTTTCATAGGACACAGGAGCTAGTGTTTACTCACTTTCTGCCCTAATCCTTCTCACCCAAAGGAGGTGGACTGGCACACTCTGGAGGATTTATATTAAAAGGATCAGCCTGGAGGGTAGATCCTCCAGCCTGTTTGTGTTATACAGGGCCACTGTCCATGGTAGACTGGTATCTAAAACATCCATTGCCCGATTGATTCAGGCTTGCATCACTGAGGCCTACAGGGCAAAAGGTCCTCGGTTAGGAGGAAAGGTTCTTGTTAACTCCTTAGATCCACTGTCATCTCCAGGACTTATAGCATCCCGGGCCCCCTACAAGGAGGTGTGCAGGTGGTGCTTGGTCCTTCTAGCACACTTTCACCATGCACTAAAGCATACATATTTCAGCCTCCTCCAATGTTGCCTTCGGCCGGAGGGTGCTGCAACCTGTAGTGGAGCAGATGTAGCCGTGCCTGCTATGGGGAAGACCCCTCCCTGTTGGGTATACAGCTTTGGCACATCCCATCTTAAGGAGTACTAAGCAGGAAGCAGTAGGGAGAAAAGAAAATTTTATTTCTTTTACCTGTGAATTTTCTTTTTTCTAGGCCTCCTGCTTGGGACTCTGGTCTACATAGACAAGTAGTCCCAGTGGGCATGACGCACTGTAGTTAGCAGGGCATTAGACCTCTGGGTACCTACCACATGCTTCACAGCTCTTGCGGTCGAGTTGATCTTTTATGTTTCAGGGGTACCTTGCTCTGGAAGTCTCAAACTGAATTCCTGAGAGGGTGTTCCTCAGATGGACTGCGTGCAATTTAAATTCACAATCTGCCTTCCTATTGGTTAAGACGGAACACACCCATCTAAGGAGTATGGAGCAGGAAGCCTAGTTTAAAAAAAAAATTCACTGGCAAGTGAATTAAAATTTTATTTTAGAACATAAGTACAAGTTCAAATTCAAATTTATTCAGCTGAGCCATCGGCTATAGCCACAGAAAAACATTAAAAAACAGCCATATACAAAATCAAAAATATAAAATAAAGTATAGAATACAAAATAGCATATATTAACAAATATAAATAAAATGGTAATGATATCATACTCAAATACTTAAATATATCTCCCAATAAAACCCCCTCACAATGGCGAATCATCAACTCTAATCTTAGTTTTATAACATAAGTACTGTCATACTGTTTCAGGCCAATGGTCCATCAAGCCCAGCATCCTGTCCTCCGACAGTGGCCAATCTCAATCGCATGGGAGAAGAACCAACAGCCACAACAGGCAAGCCATTCCCCATTGTTCACTCCCAGCTCCTGACAGTAAGAAGTTCATCCCGTAAGCTACTCGGTTAATAGCCATTAATGGACCTACTCTCTAAGAACGTATCCAGTCCTTTTTTAAACCTAGCTATACTACTGGCCCTGACAACCTCCTCTGGCAACAAATTCCATAAGTTAATTATGTGGTGGTTGAAAAAGTACTTCTTATTTGTTTTAAATCTGCTAGCAGCTAGTTTCATGGAGTGTGCCCTAGTTCTAGTACTATTTGAGAGGGTAAATAACCATTCCCTATCTACTTGTTCCACACCACTCAAGATTTTATAAACCTCCTGTCATGTCCCCTCTCAGCCTTCTCTTCACAAAGCTGAAGAGACCCAGCTTGTCCAAGTCTCTCTTTGTATGGAAGCCATTCCATACCCTTTATCATTCTCATTACCCTTGTCTGTACGGTTTCTAGTCAGCTATGTCTTTTTTGAGATGGGGCAACCAGAACTGCATCCAATATTCAAGGTGCGGTTGCCCCATTGATTTGTATAGAAGCATTATGACATCATCAGTTTTATTCTCTATCCCTTTGTGAATAACTCCTAACATTCTGTTTGCTTTTTTTGACTGCTGCTGCACGCTGGGCTGAGATTTTCAGTGTATTGTCCATAATCACTGCCAGATCCTTTTCCTAACTCTAGTTTAGTACCCAGTATTGTGTACTGGGTTATATTTCCCTTTGCACTTGTGCACATTAAATCTCATCTGCCATTTAGATGCCCAGGCACCCAGTCTCATAAGATCCTGTTGCAGTTCTTCATAGTCTTGTCATCTGCAAATTTGATCACCTCACTCTTAACACCCGTTTCCAGATCATTAATGAATACATTAAACAGCAACGGTCCCAATACAGATCCCTGGGACACTCCACTTTTGACATCTCTCCATTGTGAAAACTGACCAATCAGTCCTATTCTTTGTTTCCTATCCTTTAACCAGTTTCCGATCCATAGTAAGACACTACCTCCTATCCCATGATTTTTTAATTTTCTCAAGAGTCTTTTATGTGGGGCGTTATCAAATGCTTTCTGGAAATCCAGGTACACAATATCTACCAGGTCTCCTTTGTCCACATTCTTATTTACACCCTCAAGGAATTCCAACAGATTAGTGAGGCATGACTTACCTTTGCTAAATGCATGTTGACTCATCCCCATTAAGCCATGTTTATCAACATGCCCAGCGATTCTGTTCTTAATGATAGCTTCCACCATTTTGCCCGGCACAAACATAAAGCTTACTGGTCTGTAGTTTCCAGGATCACCTCTGGATCCCTTTTTAAATATCAGGGTTACATTTGCCACCCTCCAGTCCTCAGGTACAGTGGCAGATTTTAGCGATAGGTTACAAATGTATAACAGTAGGTCTGCAATTTCATATTTTAGTTCCTTCAGAACTTGGGTGAATACCATCTGGTCCTGGTAATTTGTTAGTATTTAGTTTGTCAGTTTGTTCTAGAACCTCCTCCAGAGTCACATTGATTTGTGACAGCTCTTCCAGTTCATCACCAGTAAGGTTCCAGTGTGGGTATCTCCCCAACATCCTTTGCAGTGAAGACCGAAGCAAAGAACTCATTCAGCTTCTCTGCAATATCCTTATTTTCCCTAAGCACCCCTTTCACCTCCTGGTCATCTAATGACCCAACTGACTCTCTAGCAGGCTTCCTGCTTCTGATGTACTTGAAAAAGTATTTATGATTAGTTTTAGCATCTTTAGCAAGTTTTCAGGAATTTGAAAATGAAGGTGAGGAGAGAGATGGAGAAGTAGTTTGAGAGGTCAAGAGTGGACTTTTTAATGGTAGGGGAGACATGGGAAAGAGTCAGCAGAGAAAGAGAAATGAACAATATGCAGCAGATAGTGTGAGACGGTGAGGGCAGTGGAGAAGAGGAGCCAAGATGGAGCAGGTAGAGGGGTTGGACATGGAGAGTAGGGAGGTCATCTCATCAAAGTAAGCCAGCGAGAAGGAGTATAGGAGAGAAGCAGAAGAAGGAGATTGGGGAAAAGGCAATGAGGGATGGTGAGGAATAAGAAGCATCACTGAGGTGGATTTTTTCAATCTTGTCATTGAAAATAAAGATCCTGGGGCACCACTGGGTATGCACAGGCAGTAGACGTGTCTGCTAAGAGCACCCAGCAACCCGAGACAAAAATGCTTTAAAAAATTAAGTAAATTGACCCATTTAGCAACTACATGGGCAGAAACTTGAGGAGGAACACCCCCGGCAAGCTGAAAAAAGAGACTCACTGAGACGGGGAAAGCAGGAGGAATTCCTGGAAAGGGAGAGCAGCGGGGGAGGGGAACGAGAAAAAACAAGGCTCAAGATGGCTGCGGCAGCACGTGTGAGACAGGGAGAGCAGGTTGACCTGGCAGAACAGATTGCGAGCCTGACGCACACGATTAGGAGTCAGTATGAGGACTCCAAGAAGTAGTGGGAGCTCCTGAATGACAGAATGCAAAAGGTAAATAGTGTGGTGGACACGCTGAATAAAAAATTTGACGGGGTCTCTAAATGGGTCACAGCCCTGAAAACAAGAATGGAGGAGAGAGAAGGCCTGGGCCAGAGGTGGGAAGAAAGGGTGCAGATGGTAAAAAAACCATTGGGAGGGGACGCAACATTGAAGACCTGGAGAACAGGAGTAGGAGGAACAATTTGCGCATCCAGGGGATCACGGAGGCCCAGGGAGGGAGAGATCTGGTGTAGAAAATCCTCAAGGCCCTCTTCCCTCAAACAGATCACCTGCATAATATAGAGCTGGACAGGGCACACAGAACACTGAGACCCCGACCTAAAGAGGGAGATTCAGCTAGAGTGCTGATATTTCGCTGCCTAAGATATTAAGACAGAGAGCACATTCTATGGGAAGCCAGGAAAAACAAGGACTTGCGATACGAGGGGCACAGAGTGACAATCCAGCCGGACCTGGCCCCTGCAACAGTGGCTAGGAGAAAGAAATGGTACCAGCTCCAAGAAAGATTTACAGAGAAGGGCATACAGGTGCAAGTAAAGTACCCTGCAAGTTTCTCCTTCTTATATAAAGGGCACAGGCGAAATTTCTTTGACATCAAGCCGCTGGAACAATATATGGAATGCAAGATGCCGGAATTTCAAGGACTGGAGGGGAAAAATCCAGCAGACGGGCAATGAAGGACACAATAGAATCATGAAAAAGCCAGAAGAGTAAGAGAACAGGGAGGCACGCAGCAAGCATTAAAGGACAAATGACCGGACAAGTCGTTCAAAATAGACAAGTGAAATTCAGAAGGGTTTACTGGGTCGAATAGCGAAGTGAAGCGACTCCATGGCATACCTCTTTAAGTTTTATATAAACCTTAGTTCTGGGAGGGAGCAGGGAAATGTTGTGGGGGGGAGGGATAGGGGATGGTTGGGAACATGAAGGGAGACTAGGGCGCAATCTGGAAGGTTTGTTAGGACAAGGGGGGAGGGGTACCAGGCAGATCTATGCTAAGGAATATGATTGAGTTAAAAATATGTACCTTAAATGTGAAAGGTTTAAACTGCCCAACCAAAAGAATAAGAACGTGGCAATATCTTAAACGACAGCCGATACAAGTGGCGGCCTTGCAAGAAACTCATCTCCTGAATAAAGATAATACCAGGGTCAGGGATAAACAATTTGACCATATTATTTGCCTTGCAAGAAACTCATCTCCTGAATAAAGATAATACCAGGGTCAGGGATAAACAATTTGACCATATAATATTTGCTAACGCAAAAGTAAAGAAGGCAGGAGTATTAGTGGTGTTTGCCAGCAAGGTCAATTTTATAGGGGGAAAATCGATTAAAGACCCAGAGGGCAGATATCTCCTGGTGCAGGGAACGCTGGCAGGGGAGGAATACACATTTCTCACATTCTATGCCCCAAACACGGGACAAACTAAATTCATGAAGGGAATTGTAGAACTGGCTAGGAGGGAAAGCCAGGGTATCTTGATAATGATGGGGATCTTAACAGCCCTCTGACTCAGCTAGATAAATCAGGGAAGGGAAAGTTGAAGAAAGGACAGAAAAAGATTGCGCAGGACATTGCCAGAGCACATCTTGTGGATGTCTGGAGGTTGAGGCACCGAAAGGATAGAGAGTAAATTTTTATCCCAACACACACCTGACATACACACGAATAGATTATATGTTCATGAATAAAGAAGAATGGGGTAAATGTCAAAGTTGTGAGATAGGCCCAGTGATATTCACAGACCCCAGTGCAGTAATTATGACAATGGCAGCAGGGCCAAAAAAAAAGTACACGACATGCAGATGGTCATTGAACAAGGCAACTTTATTAAACAAATAAAGAGATAATTAAATAGGTGATAAAAGACTTCCTCCGGACAAATGATAATGGTGAAGTATCCCAGGCGACCCTCTGGGAGGCTGCTAAGGCATTTTTACAGGGTCAATACATTGCACTAGATGCCTATAATTAAAAAAAAGAAAAATATGGAGTTGAATGAGTTATATCTCAGACTTAGACAGATTGACAGGCAGCTGAAAAATAACCCAACAAGGAAGGAAGGGGCAGAGATTAGGGGCTTGATAGATGTCATGGAAACAGAGACAATAATAAAAAAACTTAAGATACACTAAACAATACTACTACACTAAAAGCAATAAAGCGGACAGAGTCTTGTCTTGACTGGTGAAAAAGCAAAGGAAAAAGGTGCAGATAATATAGATACTGCACTCTTACAAAGAAACATACATATCAGGCACTGAGATGCAAGAACAATTCTTAAAATTTTATAAGACCCTCTACACATCTGAGAATCCTAATCCAGAAGCTATTAAAAAATACCTGGGGAAATTAAAATTATCCAAAATTACCGAAGCACACAGAAGGATGCTTAACAAGCCCATTGTGGTGGAAGAGAGAGAGAGTGCAATTAAAGAACTGCCCAAAAATAAAACACCAGGACCAGATGACTTCATCCCAGAATTTTACCAAACCTACACTGACCTAATAACCCCTTTACTCTGCAAGGTATTCAATATGATTAGGGAACTCAAGGAAATGCCGAGACGTTTTACAACGCTACAATAACATTATGCCCCAAAACAGAGAAGATGGGGAAAGAATGTGGGGATTTCGGACCTATATCACGATTGAACACAGATGCCAAGATCTTTACCAAGATTCTCACCACCCGCCTCCAACTTATTATAAAGGAGGTCATTGGTCCTGACCAGACAGGATTTATAAGTGGGAGGATGGGACTAGACAATGTGAGGAGGGCAATAGATCTAATCTACAAAATTAATAAGGAGAAAAGGTCAGCAGCCATGATATCTTTAGATGCTAATAAAGCATTTGACAGACTAGAAAAAAAATCCTTTTGATCACACTAGCAGAGATGGGATTCAGGGGGGCTTTTCTGGAGTGGGTAGAAAGGATATATAAAAGACCGGCGGCACAGATTGTATTAAATGAAGAGCTAACTCCAGTGTTCCACCTTACACGGGGCACAAGACAGGGCTGTCCACTCTTTCCACTCCTCTTTGATATTGCAATAGAACCTCTTATATTGGTGATAAATCAAAATAACAAGATAACTGGAGTGATGAGTGGGATGACTGAACATAAAACGATGATGTATGCAGATGATATGCTCCTTTCCCTAACTAATGTACAAACATCTATACCAGAACTGATGACAGTACTGGCAGAATTTGAATTCCTATCAGGATACAAGGTTAATCCACGAAAAACCCAGATGATGTTATTAAACCAGGATAGGTGCAGAGGAGGGAGAAGTGCCCCAACTATGCAATTTCACATGCAACAGGAGCATATAAAATATTTAGGGTCAAACTTACCAAGAATACTAGGGTCTTATACAAAATAAACTACTTACCTCTTATATGGGAGTTCCAGGATAAGCAGCACTCTTGGCACAGACTGGGCTGTTCCTGGTTGGGAAAAATGAACATAATTGCAACTTAAATGCAACTACTACCTAAAATTCTCTATACCATACAGGCCATCCCAATACAACCGCCCAGGGAGTTTTTTCAAAAAATAGACAAGATAATGAGGTTCATAATTTGGGATAAAAGGAAACCAAGGGTGCGTAAATCCATTCTTAAGACAGGGATGGAGAAGGGGGGATACAATCTGTCTGACCTAAGACTCTATAGTATGGCATCAGCCCTGAGAACAGTAAAGATTTGGTATAATGAGGAAAAAGAACCAATATGGCGAGACCTAGAATTGGAGACACTAGGGATTACACAAGTGAGGAATCTGTGTGAAAGCACATCCCAAGTCATAATAAAGGGAAGGGGCCACCCCTCTGCAGGGGCGACTATGATGGCGTGGCATGGGTGCCAAAAAAAAATGGAGATTATGCCAGGAAAAGCGCCATATATCCCTATAGAAAAGGTGAGATCTAAGTGGAACGGAAAGGAGAAGGAAAAACTACGGAGATGGAAAGAGAAAGGGATCTACAGGGCAATGCATATGTATGTTAATGACACATTTAAAACTAGGGACACGTTTGAGACGGTCCTAGCTGAAAAGGTAGATTGTTGGATGTACTGCCGCCTACATAGTGCTATAAACAATTCCAAGGATAAGGCCCACTTCTGTAGGGACCCCACAGATTTGGAAAGAGTCCTATTTAATAATATAGGACAAAAGGGAGTGTTTTCAATTCTTTATAGACTGGTAAAGGCTTTATATCATTTCCCGGATGTGGGATATATCACTAAATGATGCTAGATATAACAGAGGGAGACATGAGAACCATTTGGGAGTATATGTCCATTTGCTCACTGTCCTTATTAGTAAAGGAACCCCAAATAAAGTTAATCCAGAGATGGTACACCACACCAGATGGAATAAAATTAAAAATACCTACCCCCCAAAGTGTTGGAGGGGATGTGGGGAGAGGGGCACCTACCTGCATTGCTGGTGGAGCTGCCCGAAGGTGGAAGCCTTCTGGAAGAAAGTATGGTCAATTATTAATGGACTGCTGGAAGTGAATCTTCTGTTTAAACCAGAAATTGCACTCCTCAGATTATACCCACCTAAGGTTCTTAAGCCACACCAGAGAAGAATCTGTCAAAAATTGATCCTGACGGCAGTTCACACAATTGCAAAGACGTGGAAGTACGCAAATGGTCTGACTAGACTGGCCTGACTACAAAGGGTGTGGCATATGGTGTCGATGGAGCGTATAACGGCCAGCCTAGAACACAATCTAAGTAAATATTATGAGTCATGGTCATTGTGTTGGACAGTATTAACACAGCAAATTAAGATGAACAAATACACACAATTGACCTGTCTGAAAGACATTTATTAAAGCTCCGGGGGGGGGAGGGGGGCGGATTGGGGATGGAGAAGGGAGGGGCGTTGGGGAGGGGAGGTGATATTACAAGGTGGAAGGTTAGGGGAATCCACACTGGTTACAGAAAGCGGTATTGATAAAGTTTATGTTTGTAACACAGCTGCTCAGCTATATTTCAGTTCAATTCAATTCATTTATTGGGCACAGGCCTTCGCCATGGCCAAAGCATATAAAAAAAATCTGTATTATACAAAAGTTATAATTGTGCATGCTGGTCCCGCCAACACGTACATACATACATAGCGAACCGTCATTTATTTACAAGGTCATAGTTATCCATGCTGTGATAGCAATCCCACCAAAACATACATAGGCGACAAATATACACTAGCAACATAGCTGCCCAGTAACATGCTATACATTATAGATCGAAGAAGATCCAGATTCCACTAACTGATCTTATCTCAATCCCCTCTTTAGCCCAACCCAGCACAAGGCAATGCCCTGTAAACCATCTTATGCACCTAAATACTTCTAATCCAATCAAATCTACCTTAATTTATTTGGGTCCTAATCCATGTATACCCACTCTAAAATTTTGCCTTTGGGTATTTAAATGCGCATGAACAACAGCCCGTCTTCTATGGGCCAGAAGCAAAAATGTTGCAGCGGCCTGCAAATGATTGAGTTGTGTTAGGGTGGACAGAAAAATAAAGGATTCGACAGAATTCATCCCTTTATCCAACACTAGCGGGGCTAACCAGGTCTCCCTCAGATGGCAATAATATGGACATTTCATCACCATATGCTCTCCTGTTTCTACTTCGTCTAGTGAACAAAGACATTTACGTTCACTATACGAGGTCTTCGCATATCTGCCCTCCACCACGGCAGTATCGAGTAGTTCAAAACGGAGCAGAGTATAACAACGTCTCAATCGTCTGTTCCCTAATAGGTCTAAATAGGGTTCCTTGCCAAAAAATTTCTTCCCAATTGCCAAAGTAGGTGCAACCCTCCATTCCCCCAAGAATGAGATATCCTCCTGCATTGTTATATCTTTAGATCTCTGAGCTATATGTCAGGAAATTAGTGGCAAGACATACAATAATTGTATGGGAAGAAATTGAAAGTTATGTTAATACCATTGTTACAGGAAAATAAAAAAGATAATATAATAAAAAATAATATAATAAAAAATAAATAAAGATCCTGTGTGGAGAGGGAAGAGCAGGGGAGGACAAGGCGTTTGAGAAGGGAATTGAAGGTTAAGAAGAGACGGCAGGTATTGCAAGAGTGAGACTCAACAAAGGTAGCATAGTACTGTTGTTTGGCAAAGGAAATGGCAGAGAGGGTGAACTTTAAAATGGAGAAAGTCGGCATGTTCATGAGACTTGTGCCAGAGGCGCCCAGCAGTATGAAAGCAGGGGTGGAGGCAACAGATGGTAGGGGTCAACCAAGCTCAGGGTTGATGGGGCAGGTAGAGGAGGTGGAAGAGTGGAGCAAGGCAGTCCAGGGTGGATGAGAGAGATGTGTTGAAGGCAGAGACAGGTGAGTCAGGTCAGTGGGAAGAGGTGACAGATAAGGGGGTGGGGGGAGAAGAAACAAAGTACAAAGGGTTAGTGCATCAAACGTCATGGAAAGAGTGAGAGGTTAGGGAAGGGGAAGAGAGAGATGTTGAATTAAGCAAAGTGGTGGTCAAAGATGGGGTGGGCACCAAAGGAGAGGTAAGAGAGAACATTTTATGAAGATCAGGTCAAGCAAGTGGCCACTGCAGTACATAGGGCAATGAGTCCAGAGATGCAGAGTCCCTACCCGCAAATGATAATGTTATAATCCTTTTTATGGTCCCTTAGCCAATCCTCTGCTATTACTGAAACATGTGTTGCTGCACATCACAATAAAACAGTTTTAGCCACATTACAAATATCACAGGTATGTTTGTTCTATTAAAATGTGCTGAAGGAGGTCTGACGACCAGGGAAGGGAGGAGATAGGAGGTAAAAGGGATAGGAGAACCATAGTCACATCAAGAACTCAGACTAGGTGTGTCCCATTGCCATGATCCACTGGAAAAAATATTTGTATAAGTTCCTACTTCCTAATGCTGATGGCCTTGTGTCCTTTAGATTTTCTTCTGTTTTTTCCTCTTTATTTTACTAGGAATAGAATTGACCTTCATTTTTTCTCATGTGCTGCTTTGTGTTTATAACATAGTGCTCTGGAGTAGCTTAATTACCATAATTTGCTACAAATGTTCAGCACAGCTCCCTACCCTGCTCCATATTAGTATATTTCACCTGGACTTTCTTCAATCAAATGTATTATTTAAAGGTTGCTGTTGTTTTCTGTGTTAAATCATTGTTTAAGAGACAGTTTTTGAGGGCAGGGGGAGAGGACAGCAGACAAGTGTTGTATTTTGTCTTGGAACAAAGAGAACTAATAATATTGTCTTTTGTTGCAGCTGGTATTCTTGGTTGATTAACAGCTTTGTCAATGGTAAGTGTTTGCATATCATATAAAAAATTAAAAAAATAAGTTGCCTAATATTGGATTAACTTTTGGAACTTTTTGGTACTCAGCATATCTTAAAATTGGTCCACTTAATAGGAAAGCTAAATATAAGCTTCTGTTTTAACAGCCGCCCCGAGCTGTTCCAGGAGGGGCGGGGTATAAATGCGAATAAATAAATAAAATAAAATTCTTGGGCAGGATTTTGGACTGAATGAAGTGAGGCCTGTACTCAACTCAACCACCCTTCTGTATCTTTAACATGATAGGTTTTGAATACTCAGCTCAATCAATTCCAAAATAGCAAGATGATGTGTAAGCCAAAACCCTGTTGATTTTGGTGAAAACTGAAACCCCAAATAACCTTTTTAGCTAACCAGCATTGAATTATAATGGAGGCCATGAAGGGGAGAATTGCTATGCACACAATATTTATTTAGGACCAACAATGTATCTGGCACTGTGCAATCTTTAATTAGAAACAGGGCCCTGTCCTAAGAGGTTTACAATCTAGGGGAGACCAGGGATAGGGGAATGTAGGGACAGAAAGGAATTCCCAATGTTGAGAACTCACAGGTGTATGTGCTTAGCTGAAATATCAAAAAGCCGTTGCTTTATTTCGGAAATATTGAAGGATCTGGATATCCCATGTGCTTCTACAGGAAAACCTGCTTGGGTTAATATTCTGCACAAAGCGAACTATCCACCCTTAAGACAATTAGTATACCACCCTGGTATTCTGCGGCTAAAGTAACTTTTTCTTTGGAACCATATTTGGTTCATCTTCTTGAATTTAAACTACGGAGAAGGTTGACTTTAGCCCGTTTCCAGCTATTTGACTCTGAGGTGATCAGAGGAAGATACCAAGGGCACAAATACTGTGACAGACTGTGTACCTGCTTCCAAGAGGAAATTGAATCTTTTTCCCATGTGCTGCTGCACTGTCCATACTATGAAAACTTGAGGTTAGCTTGGATTGCTCCCCTGCTGGAGAAGGAGGTATACTCTACAGACTATCAGAAAATGTCCTATTTGCTAACTACAAATAATTTAGCAACTGTGAAAGCAGTGGCATTATTCTTCCTTTTGACAAGTAGTAAGAGGGAGGCATTCCTTAAGGAGAAGTTATGATGAGACAGATATGTATTTTTCTCCTCTGGGTATTACAAGTGTCTGAATATATAATATAAGTGAAGCTGTAAATATTGACACATGACTGTCCTGAACTTATTGTGGAGGTAGTCATTAGAATAACTTTAAATTTTATCCTGTTTTGAGAACCTGAAGTTTCATAGTTTAGATATTTTTGCCATTACTAAACATGCTGACCATGGACAGCATGAATTGTATATATGTTTTATTTTTGCTTATAGAATTATGTATAAAATTTCATGTGGCTATGGCGAAAGCTGACTGCGTAATAATAAAATGTGCTTAGCTTGGTTACAGGGGAGAAGGAAAGCTCAGTAGGGTAAGTCTGTGGGGGTGAGACAGGGAAAGCCTGAGGACAGACAAAGGCATTTGAAGGTTGCAAGGGAGGGAGCAGAGCATATGATCAAATTTACAGATGACACAAAGTTATTCAAGATAGTTAAGACCAGGGGGGACGGTGAAGAATTACAGGAGGATCTTGCAAGACTTAGACATGGAGCAACTAAAGGGCAGATGAAATTCAATGTTGACAAATGCAAAGTGATGCACAAACGGAAAAAGAGTCCAGACCATACTTACAGTAAAGCTGGGTTCTAAATTAGGGGTTACAACTCAGGAAAAAGATCTTAGAGTCATTGTGGACAGTTCATTGAAATCCTCAGTTCAGTGTGCAGCGTCAGTGAAAAAAACAACCAGAACATTAGGAATTATTCAGAAAATAACTCCTATTTTCCCAATGGAAAGTAAAACTGAAAATATCATAATTCCATAGTCAAAAAACCTCCGGTTTACAAGAAGAGTAAAGGCTCTTGCAAATTCAATAATGCACTAAAAAGCACGGAAACTGCAAGCTATGGCTCCCGCCTTAATGTCCGTGCCATGTTAGCAGTAAAGACATTGTACAGTCTCACATATTGTGCTTACTTACAACTTAGGCTCCATGCATCCATACTTTCCCTTCGTCTTCCAGCCCCCATACTCTTCTTCTTCAGCTTGGGGGCAACACTGAAGCTGGGGACAGGAAGGCATAAGCTGGCCCCTCACCCCCTCCGTTTCATCTTTAAGAAAGAGAAAACGCCCCTTCTCCCCGTCTAATCTGCTTGTCCCAACCCTTTAACAGAGAACTCGGTACTCCTAGCTTCCAGCCTCTCAACCCCACTCTAATCCAGTAGGCTGCACTCCCTTCACAAGCAACTTAATTGTCCTGGTTCCTAGCTTGTTCTCCTCTCCCCTGCTCTCAACCTTGTAACAGACAACCCCAAAGTCCTGGATCCAAGTCTAACCCTCTAGCCCTCACTCTCCTCACAGAGAACTCAAAAGCTCTGGGAGAAATAGAATGTTTATCTGTGTGTCAGTAAGGGTGTGTGTGTAATGACCAAAAAAACCGCAGGAGAGGAAGTGGAATAACAGGGAGGGAGGTTATTGGGAGTCAAAGGATAGGGTGTCTGCTATGGTAAATGGGTTAAACATTTCGGACTGCTTCCCCTGGTATCCCATCAGTCTTCTGAATCAGTTATTTCACTCAGAACCTTGTTGTTGTAACTATTTCTAATTCCTTCTGTCAGTTAACCCACTTACTTGATTCTGCACACTCTTTGTTTTTTTCCATGTCATTCCAACCATTCCACTTACTGCAGCTGGTGCCTTGCTCATTATTTCACACCTTCTTGCCTTTCCCATGCACTCCCAAAGATGCAGCTGTATTGTATTATTTCACAGTCACTTAATTGGATGTTGGAATGACAATAGTGTTTATTTAGAAATTTGCATTGCTATTGCCTCCATTCCTTCCAGTGGCCATTCCATTTAATTAATTTCAGTGCATACCCAACTTAAAGTTTAATTTAAACATTTGTTATACAACTGTACCTAGCTTCGCTGTGATTTGGGAGGGCAGTGGGGACTAGTGGGTAAGAGGGAGGATTGTGAGACATTATTCAGCTGTCCCATTCTCCTCAAGTGTGGGTGCATGGAGCCTAAGTTATAAGTGAGCACAATATGTGAGACTGTACAATGTCTTTGCTGCTAACATGGCATGGAAGTTAAGACAGGAGCCTTAACTTGCAATTTCCGTGCTTTTTAGTGCATGATTGAATTTGCAAGAGCCTTTACTCTTCTTGTAAACTGAAGGGTTTTTTACTATGGAATATCCAAGTTTTTTGTTAAATACAAAGCTCCCC
>QEPC01010218.1:869946-899734 GCA_003113815.1 Sphenodon punctatus
TTCTAGTCTTTTCCAGGCGTAATCTGCCTGGATA
Source organism: Sphenodon punctatus (assembly GCA_003113815.1). Lineage (NCBI taxonomy): Eukaryota > Metazoa > Chordata > Lepidosauria > Sphenodontia > Sphenodontidae > Sphenodon > Sphenodon punctatus. The sequence continues at coordinate 869,981 of QEPC01010218.1, forward strand.
CTGCTGACGAGAGGTTTTCCGGTACCTGCGGAGCAGGAAGTAAATCCCAAGAGTGAGAATACGCGGAGCTCTCTCGAAGAACAGAGTTACTGGTAAGTAACCTCCGTTTTCAAACTGTGATATCTCTGCTTTTATTCAACTGATTCAAGCTGGAATTTATGCTGCATGAACTGCTTACCCCAGTGATATTTCACAACAAATTTCACAATCCTAACTTTGATTATACTGATTTTAGAGCAAGTAGAATGTTGGGGCTTTATAATGTAGCATGCAACACACTTTAACTATTAAAGCACTCCCACGCTCTAATAATGCCACTATATGAATCTGTGGTGCGACTGCACCTTGAATATTGTGTGCAGTTCTGGTCACTCCATCTCGAAAAAAAATATAGTAGAATTGGAAAAGGTACATAAAAGGGCGACAAAAATGATCAAGTGTATGGAACAGCTTCCAAATGAGAAGTGGCGCCTGAAAAGGGATAAGATAGAAGTTTATAAAATCATGAGTGGAGTAGAACAGGTTAATAGGAAGTTTTTGTTTACCCTCGCAAATGGTACTAGAACTAGGGGACACTTTATGAAACTAACTGGCAGCAGATTTACAACAAATAAAAGAAAGTTTTTTTTTTCACACAGTGCACAAGTAACTTATGGAATTTGTTGCCAGAGGATGTGGTCAAGGGCAGTACATAACTGGGCTTTAAAAAGGATTGGATAAGTTCTTGGAGGATAGGTCCATTAATGGCTATTAGCCAAATAGGTTGGGGGGTGTAACTGCTGACTGTCAGGAGCTGGGAGTGAACAGCAGAGAATGGATCACTGCATTATGACCTGGTGGGTGACTGAGAATAGCCACAGGAAGCTGGGCTCAATGGACCATTAGCCTGACCCAGTATGGCATTTTTTATGTTCTTATGTACATGTACAGTGAGGGAGTTCATGGGGAGTTCCTATGTATGTGTACAGGGAGGGAATTCATAGCAGGCAGCGCGGGAGATGGGGTGAAGGTGCTTTAGGGAAGACAAGACTCTGAGACAGGTGATCATGATGACAAAGGAAGAGTGAAGTTCCCCGCTGGGAATGTAGCAGAAATTGAGGGTAGAAAGATAGGGAGGAGCAAGGCCAGGAAAAGTCTTGAAGGTGAAAACAATTGGGCTGGATTCAAAAGGGGAGAGGGAGCCAGTGGAGGGAGGAGAGGAGAGGGTGAATGTGATCAAAGTGGTAGGTGAGGTGATGGTCTTTGCATTGGAGTATTGAATAGATATGAGGGGGTCAAGGTGAGAGTCAGAAAGGCCAGTGAGAAGGAAATTGCAAGTCTTGGAACCATAAAGATCTAGTTACCACTTATAAGTCCACATTTCTACACTATAGTGCTTTGGTTCCCAACCCATCACTCATGAGCAACATGTTTCTTACGATGCCCTTTCATTTTAGAATCATAGATAGCGTCACAAGACTGGAAGGCACCTTAAGGGTCATCCAATCTAGCCCCCTGCACCGCTGCAGTTCCACCACACCTCAACCATCCGAACAAAGACATCACACCAATAGCTACAAGTAGAGACTGGGACCAACCAGAGTATACCAGTGCCTGAAATAACAGGAAATAATTTTAGAAAAAGAAGAACCCAGATGTCCTGAGCAGACAAACCACACCCATGCTTTTCATCCAACCCAGCAGTCTTGGTGCTTACCCGTTACCTGACTGCTGCCGGGGATTGGATGAAGGTGAGCCAGTTGAAGCTGAATCCTGACAAGACTGAAGTGATGATGGTTGGCCAGTCTTGTGACTTGGAGGGGATTGGGACAAATGTCATTGATGTGGTCCGGCCCCCTTTGGTCACTCAGGTTCTCCACCTCGGAGTGCTTTTGGATACCTCGCTGCACCTGGATTGTCGGGTGGTGGCGGTGGCCAAAAGAACTTTTCACCAACTCCATCTGGTGAGGAGACTGCAGCCTTTTCTTTCTGACTCGGATCTGGCCACTGTCATCCATGCTTTCTTCGAGGCTGGATTACTGCAATACGCTCTACGTGGGGCTGCTCTTGGTGACAGTTCAGAAGCTGCAGCTGGTGCAGAATGCAGCGGCTCAGCTCCTTTGGGGGATGAGTCGCTGGGAGCACATTTTACACCAGTATTTCGAGGTCTGCACTGCTTGCCTATAGTTTTCTGGGCACAATTAAAGGTGCTGGTTTTGACCTTCAGAGCTCTAAACGGTCTGGGTTCCATGTATCTGAAAGACCGTCTATCCTACCATGTTCCTTTGCAGCCCCTACAGCTGGACAGGGGTGCCCGCCTGCGCGTTCCATCTGTTACCCTTGTCCATGAGGCTGTGGGGCATAGGAGGGTGTTCTCGGTCACTGCCCCCATGTTGTGGAACTCCCCCAGGAAGTTCGTTTGAGCCTGAGCCTGGCTATCTTCTGGAGATGGTACAAAACATTTTTATTCAGAAAGACATGGCAGGCAGGGATTGGTGGTTTTTGGTTGGGGTTGTGGGTCAGGGTGGGTGTTTTTATTTTATGTATTTTAATGTTTTTAACTTTTTTGTGTGAGCTGCCCAGAGCCTTTTGGGAAGAGCAGCATAAAAATTCAATAACTAAATACATAAAATAATGCTGCAGCAGAAGGCGAAAAACCCTCAGTGTCAACTGCCAATCTGCTCAGAGGGAAAATTCCTTCCTGACCCCAAATATGGCAATCAGTATGCGCGCAGGCCCCACCAGTAAGGCTTATAGTACCCAGGCTTGAGAATGCCCCAACAGCCCCATCTCCAGCCAAAGACAACTTTGATGCTACAGAAAGAAAGGGGGGGACCCCAATATGTCTTGCCGGGGCGGGCGGGAAGTTCACTTGGTTCTGCAACATTTTGCTCACCACAACTTAGTAAACAAATGCAAAATTCTGAGGAGGAGAGGAGAGAGATGCATGTTCTTCAGAATCGGCAAGGCAAGGAAAAGATTAAAATGAGCCCAGCACTGAGTCACATAGGTTCCCTCAGACCTCTTCCCTGATTCCCTCAGGCAAGAGGTCTGGGCCAGCACACTACAGCCTGCTTGCCTTTCCATTTACAGAGGAAGGGGAAAGTATAGGGGAGCACCCCCCAAAGCCTAGTGAACATGTGCTCTGGCAAAAGTGGATGCAGGGACTAGGAGAAGCCCTGAGCTGCCATTGCAGAATAAAGGTGTCATTTTTAACCTTGTAGGCTAGGATTTCTCAAAGAGACAAGCATACTATTTTTTAAAAAAAGAAAAACAAAATAGAATGAAAATAGTAACGGAGAAAACACATTTTCACAGGGTGCCCAAGTCCTACCATGGCTAATGTGATTTATTTCATTATTAATTTTTTAAAAAACCACAATAACTTGCATAGAGCTTTGAAATGAAGACTGCACAAGAATAGCAGTGATGCCCTAGGTTCCATGCCTTCACAAGTTGTCAGAAGATACGTTTCCCATTAGAGATCAGCCTGCTTTCAAGTAGTACCTATGTAGCATATGTTAAGAAGTTTGCAAGACGTTTGTTTTTTAGTTTCTACTTAATTTTTGTTTTCTGCATACTTACATAATCTATTTGTAGGATTTAAGTTTTAAAATAGCAGTGTCTTTCCATAAAACTTGAACATTGAAGTGGCTAGTGTGAAATACTTGCATATTCATTTCAGTGTAGTCAGAGAGACAGCATTGTGGAAGCTTGTAGGTACACCTTTGACCCTCTCAAGCAACTTTGCCTATACATACCATCCTGATTTTCCCATTAGTGCTGCAGCCCAGGGAACTAGGTATGCAGTGTGTGCTTTGCATCAGCTTCCCTCTCCTACCGCCCCCCATCTGAAGCATGTACCAGGGGAGTCACCAGGGGAGCCTTCTCCGATGCACGGCACCATCATGCCTGAGCTGGCCCAGAGGGTTAGGAGCAGTGAATGGAGCAGGAGGTTTTGTAGTGGTAAAGTGGTCCGCAGGAGGGAATGTGCACTTGATCGGCATTCTTCAGATGCTGGGTTGAACTATAGAGCAGAAGCTGGAATTGGTCAATATGTAATTGGAGCTTACACTAATAGCCAATTTCCCACTGGGTTTTTGTCTCATGCTCTGATTATTCATAAGTTGTGAGCTCGACCTCACAAAGTAGGCCACCCAGTAGTTAGCTTTACAAATGAAATTTCAAGCTGCTACTTGGGGCATTTCTGATTGTGTAACAAATTAACACAGGGTAATTGTAATTAGACTGTGGGTTCCAAAATAATGGTACTCAATTAGAGAAGCAGAATGAAGAAACTGTGTACTAGAGTGATGTGGAAATAAAGGAATCCTGCCCTGGAGAGTCAAACCTTTTGGTGCATGGGTCAGGATGCATTCAAGGCAAGTCAAAGTGGGGAGGTCAGAGGCCAAATTAGTACCAGGGGACAAACTGAGGTTGAAGTTGAGGAATGGTGCCAACTCAGGATCCAAAGAATCATGCTTGAATGAGTACCAGAAGTCGGGAGCCTGGTAGTCAGGTGATCAGTTGGCAGGGTAAGAGTTGGATTGAGGCTGGAGCAAGAGGGAGACTGTGAATACATACTGAGGACTGAGTAAGTGCCATGGTTTGGAAAGACTTTGTTTCCCCTCTGCCTCCCATGTACAACCCTTACGTAGTCTTTACCAGTCAATGGCAAGATGGGACTGTGTCGGATAACCAATACAGAGTCATGGCAAAGGCAAGAGAATTGCGGCCAGGTATTAAGCCTGGGAGTGATAACAGACCAATTCGAGATTGATTGTGAAACTGAGCACAGATAAGGGCAACAAGGATGGTGCACAGGTGTAAAGACATATGCAACATCTTTACAGGACCTTGTATTTGTGAAAGGAGGGAAACATTTTCATTGAAAGTAAACTCATTTCTTAGCTATGCCCCTGAAACAAAGTTTTAAAAATGATGGAATTTTGCAGGCCCAACAATTATTTGGTGGGAAGATGTTTATTAGGGCTGGAACTATCGGTATCGGATTAATCCAATAATACCGATAATTGTCGATATCGGATTAATCCAATAATACCGATAATTGTTGGTATCGGTATATCAGTTTTTTAACATTGCCGGTTTCTCTCCGATTTTTAACATCGATGCCGTTTAACAATGGCCGCAATGTTAAAGAACCAAGAAATCAGCAATGTTAAAAAACCGATATACTGATAAATCCGATATCAGATTAATCCGATACCAATAAAACCAGTAACCAATAATTTGCCTCAAGTCCCATCCCTAATGTTTATAGCCCTCCAGAATAGGCAAGACCGTTTGCAAGAAAGAATAGATTTTTCTATTCCTTTGCAAACCCAGGATTAGAATACACTCAGTTGAGAAGCACATTTTCTAATCCTGGGTTTGCAAAATATTATTTAGACAACCCAGTGAATTGGAATATGTTTTTTACGATAAATGTCTAGCCAAAGGTGGGTTGTCTAAGGTTTATAAAGTTCTCCAAAATGGTTTTGTAAGGGAGAGCCCCAGTTATAGGGGGAAATGGGAGGGAGACCAATTGATAAGAGTACATGGGATAGAGCCTGGAAGCAAAAGTACAAATTAAGTTGTGGCTGTTGTATTATTTAATCCCATATCATATTAAGAAATCTAGTGTAGCTGCAAGTAACCTATGTTGGCGGGGATGTGATAATGTTGACACATACATCCAGTGTTGGTGGGAGAGCCTAAAGCTTGTCCAATTTAGAGATATATGTGGGGTAAGGTTAAATCAGTAACGAGTTTGAATTTACCGTTTATGCCTGAGGTTGCTTTGCTGGAAATTTTCCCAGATATTCCCCTTATGAATCATTATGAAGACTCTTGCAGAGCTATAATTACTGCAGCTACTTATACTATTGCAAAAAATTGGAAAGGGGTTGTGGGATCTTGGACATCCGACCGGCTAAATAGGAAGTGCTATGTTTTTAGTATGGAGGAAAATTTAGCCAGTATTGGCAAGGATAAAATAAATTTTGAACTAAAGTGGCACCCATGTTTAAAATATATGAAAAGTGAGGTGCTCAAGGAGATGATTTATTTATTTGATTTATCTACAGAGTAAACCATACTTATAGTATTTGTGAATAATTCATTTATTAATATTTTGAGGATGTGTATCTCTTTCAATACTGTGTTAAAGTTTTTCTTAATATCTCTTTTAATTCTATGTTGAATTTGCTCTGAATTTTAATGTAAGGAGGAAATAGATGAAATATTTATTGTTTTCTTATTTTTTTGTATTATGAAATACAACATAATTTTTTTAATATTTGTATTAAAAAAAAAAGTTTTTTAAAAAAGTCAACTTATTTGCATGCAATAGTTGCTCTGTGTGTGATGTCAACATTAAAACATGCTTACGTTTTGTCCTCAGGAGTATATGCTTTTGGATTCCTATTTATGTTGCCTCAGCTCTTTGTGAATTATAAGGTAAGTCTCAATGTTTATAATAGAGCGTCTTCAGTTTTCCTTTCTAGGCTTCTAATATATTTGATATAATATATTTGTACATGCATTTCTTTTTATAGATGAAGTCTGTTGCACATTTACCGTGGAAAGCATTCACATACAAAGTAAGTAAAGATATTTGCATTGCCAAGTCAGCATCATTACTTGAGAAACCAGGCAAAAATATGTAGATTGAAAGTTGATTATTATAAGGTAATTATTAATTAGACATAGCATAAATGAATTTTGATCAGTAGTATTTTTCCCATTCATTTGGCTGAGAAAGTGATCGCTCCAGATTTAAACATAAGGCAATTACAAATACTAGTTGGGCCATGAATTTTGATGTTGACACTGACTGTTGGTACATTCCCTAATGTAGTTGAAAAATATATTCGAAAACTCACTCATAGATTTCTGAGATCAAAAGTGAATGCTCAGAGAATCTGTTTTGACCTCCTATACACTACAGGCCAATTGAATTTTCTCCTATCTCTATCATGAAACTATCTAATGTTTTTGGTTAAAGCACATCTTTATTAAAAGATATTGTGTTTGTTTGGTCTGATGGCTCCAGTGGGTGGAGAATCCACACTTCCCTGGTGTTTTATTTATTTATAAATATATTTATAAAATAATTTAATACTCCACCCCTCCTGCTCCAAGCAGCCCGGGGCGGCTTACAGGGTTAAAACATAAAATCAATAAAACTGTAAAATACAATAAAAAGGGAAGGCACAAAACCAAACCATCCCCCTACCCCCACCCCACCCCAATCCCACCCTACACCCCATCTCCCTCACCAAAAGCCAAGTGGAACAGCCAGGTTTTACAGCTAAAACAGAAGGAGGGGAGATCCGGGCCTCCATCAGGAACACATCCTAGGTGCGGCCACAGAGAACACCCTCTCCATAGTGGCCCCCTGGGCCACACAGGGGACCGCGAGAAGGGTGTCCCCAGCGGACTGCATAGGCCGCTCCAGTGCGTGGAGAGTGAGGTGGTCCCACAGGTAAGTCAGGACAAAACTGTATAGGGATTTATAGGTCAAAACAAATACCTTGAATCGGGCCCGGAAGACTCAACCAGTGCAGAGCCCGGAGCACCGGTGTAATGTGCTCACGGCAACCCATTCGGAGATGGGTCACAGCATTCTGCACTAGCTTCAGTCTGTGGATCATCACCATAGGTAGCTCCATGTAGCGTGTGTTGCAGTAGTCCAATCTCAAGGTAATGAAAGCATGATGATGAATCATCTCATGGTTGGAAACAAGATGTAGTATAATTTGAATTTGCTCAACTTCTGTTTCCGGCCTTTAGTCTCATTGCATCTTCATGTGCTAGATTAAAGAGCTCTTTAATATCCAGTATTTTCTCTCTGCAAAGATAATTAAATACCATAATAAAGTCACTACTTGGCCTTTTGACAAATGAAACAGATTGATACAGACTTGTAGCTCTTCTCTATACCCTTTTAAAAATATGAACACAGTATTCCAGTAACTGTCTTGCCAAAGGCCATATTCAGACTTTCCTGCTTATCCCTACATCAAAAGATTGTATTAGTCAGTGTTGCAACATCACCACGCTAGACGCCAATAAGCTTTCTTCCTGTATTCTAAGATATGGTTAAAAATTATTATTGACCAGCCAGAGATCTCTACCAGCTCTTTTAAAATTTTGACTGCAAGTTACTCAGGCTGGCTGATTCATTCCTACTAAGGACATTGGGTGAAAACATACATGACGCTAACCACCCCTTTAACCGCCCTTGGTGGTTATTTATGCATGTTGCTGGGCTGTATTGGTGCCCTATGCAGCCCTGCAACATGCATAAATAACCACCAAGGGTGCTTAAAGGTTGGCTAGTGTCATGTCTGTTTTCACCCATTATCAGCAGATATGCCTGACTCCCAAATGCTTCCACACATGCAGGTAGATCACATTATTGTCTTTATCCATCTGTAATTTTATCCATCCAGAGGTTTGGCTGACATTTAGCAATGTTCTGTGTTGTCAGAACTGGATACTAACCTAAATCTCGATATGACATTTGAACCTATGAGCCAAGTAAGTGTGCTACTATCTGTACAGTGCTTTGATATATTTATAAACAATTCTTTTTTTTTCTTTGTAGGCATTTAACACCTTCATTGATGATATATTTGCTTTTATCATCACTATGCCAACATCACACAGGCTGGCATGCTTTAGAGATGATGTGGTGTTCCTGGTCTACCTTTACCAAAGATGGTAGGTTTATCCACCTTTTCTTAAATGTATGTTTGTTACCAAGTCCTTGGTTCCCACTCCCCCCAGCTCCTCTCACCAGCAAAATTCTCCTTCCTTCTCTTTCTGCCTTCCATTATTCCTTTATCCCCCTTCTCTGACCAGACCCTGCCCCTGAAACCAGCAGCTGCTTCAGCCTCCTGCTCAGCCCCCCTCACACCAAAGCCATAGCCACCTTTATCCCTGGTCAGCCCCCTTCCTCCAGATTCCACCACTACCCCATCCCTGATCTGCACCCTCTTTCAGAGCCACTAGTCATCCCCCTACCCCTGTACAGTCCCTTACCCATAAAGTCAGTAGCAGCCTTGTCTTCAGTCCTTTCCAGGTTTCCTTTCAAGCCTCCAGCATCCCCTGACATCTCAGTCCCGCTGATCCCTCCATTCTAACCTATACTCTAGCTCCCCTTGCCTGCCCCAGCACCCCTTTCCCCTCCATTCCTTCCAGCCCCCTGTGCCCATCTTAGCCCCACTGACCTGTGTCTTTTTTTCCAGTCCCTACCTCTCTATTTCTACTCCCAAGTCACCCAGCCCCTCCATTCGAATCTTAGATTCTTTTTCAAGTGGTTCTGTGGTTTTCACTCATGGGATCACGTCAGTGTTCTAAGACAATCCAGAAGAGCTTTCTTCCCATAAGCATTTCAGTTATTCCAGAGATTTTTCTGGAAGCTAGCTGGGCTCCTTCCCTTCCCTCCAGCACCACGAGGGGGACCCTCAGTGCTTTGCGGTATAAGAAGGAAGGGCGGAGCCTCACCCTCCCAGTTCATTTCAGCCGCCACTGTCAATCAAAGGAACGGCTTACTTCTCTTAATCTTAATAGTTTTACAGTTTTTATATAGTAGTTCAGTTTTATTGTTAGGTTAGTTAGTTTTATTAGTTTAATTAGTAGGTGTTAGAATCCTGTAAATAGTTTGGACCATCTAGGTCTGTTGGGCTGATTTCAGCCATCATGGTGGCTCCTCCCGCAAAACAGCTGGAATTCAAAAGCTGCTCTCAGACTCTCACGGTCACTTCTTATTGTGTTTGGGGAAAGGGCATACCCCGGCAGGGGCTGTAATGTCTGCAAGGCCCTCTGTATGAGGGCATGTAACGCTTGCTGCAGGAGACTGCAAGATCTCACACAGCACACGCCCTTGAAGGTGGAGACGAGGGCCCACTCAGGCTGCATGTCCATCATAAAAACATAAGAAAAAGGCTAAGGACAGCACAACTGGGCCAGGGCCCATTCAGGGAGAAAAAAAGCTCAAGTGCGGTTCATGCTCAAGTCATACCTAAGGAAAGTGACTTGCTCCCGGCACAGCCGTCCGCTTCAAGCACCCAGGACCTGCTTCCTGAAGAGGGACAAACAGTGACTTTGTGGTGCCTTTAGGGATGGCATACCCTTCAAAAGACCAGAGTGAGACCTTGCATACCAAGAGCCTCAGTCTTTAAATAGATGGTCCCTTGCGAGATCTTTAGTTGTGGAGGCATTTGATGAGGAGGAGTCTCAAACTGACAGTGGAGGATCCTCTCCTCATGGAAGCCCAGGATAGGTCTCAGTAATAGAGATCCGCAGAGAGGAACGGCAACATGATCTCTCTCCTCTGGGCTCCGGCAACACCCACAGGGAATTTCCACTCCCCCACACCAAAGCCCTGCCTCAACCGGGTACTGATTCTCCAACAGCATGAGCATAGCCTGCTGTAGCACCGGGGGAACTCTGAAAGATGTGACAACAACCCCTGGAGACACCATATCATGGAGAACAGAAGGTTCTCTCCTAGACACAGGAGCTGCAGCTTGTCCAGATTCAGGGATGACGAATGTCATCACAGCTTCTCCCACCATGACTATATTGTTGGATCCAAGAGCCAAAGTTCAGGTTCTGGGCCCATCCTACATATATCCCAAGGAGTTTTATCTGTAGTGTGGACAGACGGTACCAGAACTACTTGAGGGAGTGCAGATACTCCACAGACCAGTACCATGAACACATACGGTATCATGATTACTCCCTACTTCCCCCCATTACCGTAGCCTCTCTAGACACAGAGAAATCTCGCCTCAGTACCACAATATCTCCAGGCACTGGGGAATCTCAGCCCGGTTTCACAGTCACTGTAGGCACCGGGAAGCTTCACCCCAGTACTGCAGTCCCTCCAAACATAGAGATTCCTATGGGAACAGGCGAAAGAGTATTACTACCCAGATTATCATCCAGAACTAAGACAGATCATCTTCATGTAGCACTTCCTCTAGGAAATACCGCACCGCTCATTACAGATATGTGTCTCCGGCACACACAACAATCCTTGGAGGCCCTTGCTGCCCCACCAGACTCTGAAACACTCTAGACTCAGGAACTTCTAGAGTAGAGCCCAGGACCAATAGCTCCATGTCAACCACTCCCAACCACAATGGAACAAGGAATATCAGAGCCTCTGCTGTTGAGAAGTGCCCCAGTGGAGCCCCAAACCAAACACTATTACCAAGCCCTGATGGGACAACCCGGGCAAATTCAGCACCCTGAAGAGTCCCATGTATCTTCAGCACACAAAGACAACACTGCTGACTCCAGCTCTCCTCAATCTGATAACACAATTGGACAGCCACCAAGTGACTTGCCTATAGATCAGACAGACTTCGCATCCACTTGAATGTTATTTATCCCTTGTCTCTCCCTGTGTCCCCTCTCTTTGTCTCCCCCCTTCATGTCTGTTAGATTGTAAGCCATAGGCAGGGACTGCGTCTATCTTATTGTTCTGTAAAGCGCCAGGTACACAGCTGGCGCTATACCAATGCTTATAATAATAATAATAATAATAATAATAATAATAATAATAATAATAATAATAATAAATAATTAAAAACAAATAAAAGTAAATAGTTTTTCACTCCATATAAAATTAACTTTGGAATTTGTTGTCAGAGGATGTTGAAAACCTCTGACTGTCAGGAGCTGGGAGAAAATAGGGAATGGATCATTCCATTATGAACTGTTGTGAAATGACCAAAGGTGGTCACTGTCAGAGACAGGATGCAGGACTGGATGGACTATTGGTTTGACCAAGTATGGCACTTGTGTACCTCTGGTTGCTTAATGTTTCAATTCTATAGCTCTGCATTGTTTTTCATATAATTTAATGTTTTATTTCAGTTTATATAATAAAAACTGGAATATCTTAGATAAGCACCTTGAAAAAATAGTAAAATGTATATGGGCATTCAAAAGTTGAGTATTAAGTTACGTATAATAGTATTATCTATTGATTTTACCTTTTTATTTGTACAGCCATAAATTTAATACTTGAATCTACTGCCTTAGTCACAATTTGAAAATGTGACTAAAATTTACCTGTGTGTAATCCAGTGACTTCTGCTGTGGGTTAATAAAACAGTTTGGATAGTAGAAAGTATTAATGCTTTAAACAAGGACTAATTAGTTTTTTCTGGGGTAGTAAAAAAAATCAGATTTTTAATTGGTAAAAACTCCCCCAGTAAATACCATGGCAATCATGGAAGTTTCTCTTGGTAACGGAAGGGGCTGACGTCACCAACTTTAGTAAAACCTAAGCTTTCCTTAACAAGAGAAAATATGGCCTCCCTTAAATTACATAGGGGCTTTCCAAACTTGACATAATCGCAACATCATTCTGAATCTGTAGATTGCTCCAGTGCTGCTACTAATGATTTGGCCAAACAGTAGTGTTATATCTGAGACCAAACCGTTTCATTGTCCTTCACATATCTGAAGACAGTAGGCACAAATTTCTGCCCATTTCAGTATGGATGGGAAAATTTATGAGCAGCAGCAAAAACTGGTTTTGAAATTGAGATTCTGGAACAGTGGAGTGATGGTTTTGTTGAGTGTATCTTGAGTGAAAATAAAAGGGAACAAGAATAGAGGTGATGTTACTGTAGACCAGGGGTTCTCAGCCCTTTCCCAGTTATGAGCACGGTAGTGACACAAGTAACTACTTGGGAGCACTGCATAATTGGCATGAGTTTGTTCAGGGAGCAATTTTGCACATTGCTCGAGCACTCTGGTGCTGCCAGTTGAGAATCTCTGCTGTAGACCAATTGAAGAAGAGGAGATTGATATTTTTTCAGTAGGTGGCAAGAATATCCAATACCTCAGGTGGTAACGGGGATTTAATTTGTCTGACATTTGTTAGACAAGTTAAAGGGAAATACAGCAAAGCAAAAGATGTCTAGCAAGTTCTTAATGTGTAAATGATAATTTTCTACTTCAAAAAGTTGAGAAACCAACTAGAAGATGATCTATTTTAGATCTTCTTGTGCTCTGACCAGTAGAGAGAAGATGTGAGGGTAGCTGGAAACTTAGAAGATACAATAATATAATTCATGGTCCTAAGGGAGTATTGCTACCAAAAGAGCAAAACAAGGACACTGGGCTTCAAAAAAGCAGACTTTAACAAACTCAGAGCTATAGTAGGTTAAACTGTCATGAACAGACATACTACAAGACAACAGGTTACCTAGAAAGGTGGTGGATTTTCCATCATTGGAGGTTTTTAAGAAGACACTGAAATGATCTTGGTATGGCAAATACTTCACCAAACAGGGCTGGACTTGTTGGCCTTCAGGGTCCCTTCCAGCTCTTATGGTTCTATAATTATTCTCTAGAAGTAGGAAACAAAAAGGAGGGTGAGTCGGGCGAGAGTAAAGACCAGGCTTTTTTGAAAGATGAAGCTGATGGGTAGGATCTAGAGAGAACATGCAGATAGAAATTGCAGTAGCTGGTGGTATGGTTGAACTTGTCAGCAAGTATTTCTTTTATTCCTTGTTGATTGATTCCCCACCCCCTATAGTATTTTATTTATCTCTGAGTAGGTACTAAGCTGAGACCTTAGTTGCAAGTGCCTGATAAATCTTTCGAACCCTCTATTATGTTGATGAAAATGAGATCAAAAATAGAAATGTCAGTGGGTAAACTCTTATGATACTTAATGTTTTTAGTAACTGTCTGCGTACTGATACTTAAAAGTGTTGTGGCTTTATATAAGCTGATTTCGTATTACTAAAACAGCACGTTTCAGGTCTAGCAAACGTATAATTTGAAACAGTTCAGACACTTTTAATGGGTAGCTGCATGGCAGGCTCAGCTTGAAGAAGAGGTTAAAGCTGAGCTGGCAGCTGAAGTTCAGAAGGAAGTTTGCTGCTATTGCCTGGCTGCTCCATAGTCAACCAGGCTTCTGAACCTTCACTGTCATATGCAAAAGTGCTGATTTCATTTTACCTGAAATTTTTTATAAAGCTCTCTGGTGAAGCTGGTATTTAGTAGCAAAAGCAAATGATGAACAAAAATCATTTTTGATAGACTAAGTATTACCTTCTTTTTAAAAAAAATATATATCAGAAAATCTAATTTACTTTTTGTTTTTATGTATAAGGCTTTATCCTGTGGATAAGAGCAGAATGAACGAATATGGAGAATCCTATGAAGAAAAGCCAAAAAGAAAACCTCACAGAGACTAATTAACCGTGGAAGGGTCTCCTTGGACTGGCTACATATATTGTCTGATTTTCAAGAAAGATTAAATAAGAGTATTCGTTAAAGTTTATGACAGAACTTCATGGACAATACATCTTCTGCATTGCCAAAATCTATTTTTGATTATCTATAAAAACTTTTGTGATCCCTTTTTGTCTTCAAAAGGTCTGCCAGTATAATATCTCTGCCAGGTTTCAGTCAAACAATAAACATTTAAACTTCCATGAAATCTTAAACATAATTATTTCTCTTCATTACTGAGATGAATGTTTTAATATGCTTTTTTGAGACAACTCAGTAACTGGTGCCTGCATTTAGGGCACTACTGTAGTCATGAGATGCCAGTATGCCAGTCTTGCTGAAACTGAGATACCATATTTAAATGTAGAAATACTGGAGCATATGCTATTAAATGTTATAACACGAAACCCATTCCAGGTTGACATTGGACATAGTTTTCAGTTGAGAAGTAATTTGATAATAAGTTTTTTAAATTCTTCTTTGATGGAAAGGGCAAGTAACATGAAGGGTGTGTTTAAATTTTTGCTAAGTCCTTAACCCCTATGATAACTTTTAAAATTCCTTTTGAAATGTGTTTTTTAAATGGTAGCCTTATTACAGTCAAACCTATGAGTATGAGGTGCAATTGATGTTCAGTGGTCATTTTTAGTACATTTCATTAACGTTGCACATCCCTTTCCTTCATTGCTAGAATAAGATCCTCTTCATGTCCCTCTAACTGAATGTTTTTAAGGTGAAAGCCATTATAATGTAGTACAAAAATACCTCTTTTTTTAAACGGTGTAAATATATATGTGTGCATGATAGATACTATTGTGTTAACTACATTTCTAGAGAAAAACATTCAGACGTTTTGATTTCTACTCTGACGTAAAATAAAACTAAATAAAATACTGCGTTCAGATAATGGGAAGAACTTTGCTTGGACCAATAAATGTTCACAAAACTAAGGCATCTAGGAAAAAAGCTGCTTAAAATTTGCTTGTAAATTAAATCCCCAGTTTTTAGAGTATGTACTTTGGAAACCCACATTTTGTTTAAAGGGTGGAATTGTGATCTTTATTCCTATTACTTTGTGTTTGGATATGTTATGCGCTAGTCAAATTGAAACACAGTACTTGATGTTTACATATACTGTATTTTCAGGATGTGCTAAAAATAAAAGAATCTGAATCCTGCTTACAGGGCAACATGAGAGAGTGCTCAGAGCAAATTGTTATATATCACTGAAATAAGTTGAATTAAATATTGCTGATCATTATGCTGTTTCCTCAACTGTAGCAAATAAAGTACTGGATTCTTAGGGCTGTTTTACACAAGCCTCATTTCAACTCGCCTGGGGGAGGGGGGGGCAGGTTTAGACATTCGCTCCTGTTACCGGAAGTCACACGAGCACCATTGGAAACAGCAGGTGCCAGGGAACTCGCTTATGCGTAAGCACCTGGACTTGTAAAACCTTGTTATTGAGGTTTTAAAATTCCAAGTCTCCAAGCATGCATAAGTTCCCCGGCACCTGCTGTTTCCAGTGGTGCCTGGCCAACTTCCCGTAGCGAGGGTGAACATCTAAACCCCTTCCCACACGTAAGTTTTGAAAAACTTATTTCCTTTTTTGATCGAGTTACTAGTTTAGTAGATCATGGGAATGCCGTGGATGTAGTATATCTTGATTTCAGCAAAGCATTTGACAAAGTCCCCCACGGTATCCTACTTGACAAGCTGGTAAAATATGGGCTAGATGATACTATTAGGTGGATTTACAGCTGGTTGAAGAACCGTACCCAAAAAGTGCTCATAAATGGCTCCTCATCCGTCTGGAGGGAGGTATCGAGTGGGATGCCTCAGGGCTCAGTCTTGGGCCCTGTACTGTTCAACGTCTTTATTAATTACTTGGATGAAGGAGTAGAGGGGGTGCTTATCAGATTTTCAGATGATGCAGAACTGGGAGGGATAGCTAACACCTTAGGAGACAGAAACAAGATTCAAAAAGATCTTGACAGGATGGAAAGCTGGGCCAAACTAAAAAAAATGAAATTCAACAGAGATAAATGTAAAGTTCTGCATTTAGGCAAGAAAAATCAAATGCACAAGTATAAGATGGGTGATACCTGGCTTGGCAGCAGTACATGTGATAAGGATCATGGGGTTGTAGTTGATCACAAACTGTGAGTCAGCGTTGTGATGCAGCTGCTAAAAAGGCTAATGCGATTTTAGGCTGCATTAACAGAAGCATAGTGTCCAGGTCACAAGAAGTAATAGTTTGGCTCTGTTCTGTGTTGGTCTGACCTCATCTGGCGTACCGTGTCCAGTTCTGGGCACCGCGTTTTGAGGAGGGCATTGGCAAATTGGAACGGCTTCAGAGGAGATCAACAAATATGGGGTGAAAACAGACATGACGCTAACCACCCTTTAACCACCCTTGGTGGTCATTTATGCATGTTTCAAGGCTGCATAGGGCACCAATACAGCCCTGCAACATGCATAAATAACTACCAAGGGTGGTTAGCGTCATGTCTATTTTCACCCATGGTCAGGGGTCTGGAAACCAAGTCCTATGAGGAGCTGGGTATGTTTAGCCTGGAGAAGACTTAGGGGAGACACGATAGCCATCGTCAAATACCTGAAGGACTGTCGCATAGAAGATGGAGCAGGCTTGTTCTCTGTTGCTCCTGAGTGTAAGACTAGAACCAGTGGGCTCGAGTTACAAGAAAGCAGATTTTGGCTAAACATTAGGAAGAACTTCCTAACGGTAAGAACTATTCAACAGTGGAAAAGACTGCCTAGGGCAGTACTGGGCTTTCCTTCACTGGAGGTTTTCAAACAGAGACTGGACGGCCATCTGTCAGAGATGCTGTAGGGATTTCCTGCACTGAGCAGGAGGTTGGACTAGAAGACCTCTGTGGTCACTTCCAACTCTGTGATTCTATGAGGCTCATGTAAAAACACCCTTAGAACCAGCATTGGAGGATGAATCCTAGTTTCATTTTTTCATTCACTAGTAGAACAAAAAATTGACCAAAAAAAAGTTCTTCCATCTCCTTCAAAATGTAAATGATGTAAATAAAAAACAATTCAGGTTGCAGAATGATAGTCCTAAATAGGAAACAAGCTTGTTTTGCAAACTCAGTTTGGTGCAGGCTCTTGTTGCCCCATAGACGAAATCCTGGCTCGCTGAAGTTGGTGGGATTGATTGGCTTTTTCATAAAGGCCACTTGACACTGATAGAGTGTAGTAGACAGCGTCTTGGGTATGTGACAATGAAGTGCTATGGGACTACTCATTATGTTAAATGCGTCACTTGCTGCTGCCTTTGTAAAATAATTGAAAGCTACAGCTGTTATCGTGGTGAATACACATTTGTTTTTATCTTTGGTGCAAATCCTGGAGGTTGCTAAAGTATCAGAACAGATATTTTACAAATGGTCATGTTGCATGTAAAATTGGGAGATCAATATTTTTGCCTGCAGACAGGAAAAAAGATTTATTAATATTAAAACTTCAAATTATAAATAGACTGAAATCATCTCATTTTCTTAAGACCCCATTCAAAATTCCAATTTTTTTTAAAATCTATACAAAAAAAGCCAAACCAGCATGTTGGCAAAAACATTGTTTACAGATTTATTCTTACAGAAGCTTCTGTCAGTAATTGCTTGAATCATTTGCATTGCAAAATGCTGTCTGAATTCAATGGGTATCATATTTGTATAATTGGTAATGGCAAAACATCTTGTTTAAAGCAGGAAGGTTTAGCTAAACTCATCAGTCAGCATTTTGGTTTATCATTCCATGTATAAATAAAGCATTTGTGGAAGATACCTTTTGTTTCACTGTGTTGAGTTCTGATTTTATTGTTAAAAAGACCTTTTAAATTGATTTTATTGTTAAAAAGCACTGTTTACCTCATACAGCCTTCCATGATTAAGTAAATCTATGCTGCTTTAACAGCTATTTAGTAGTCTTATGAAAAGTAACCCTTTATGGTTCTTCAGTATTTCTTTTCAAAGTTCCAAAGTGGAAACTGCTATTATGAAAAATATCTTATAAATCAAGTAGTCTCTGAACCTGAGGCGTAGGAGAATGCAAAACAAATCTAGACTGGGTCTTTGTGGAAAGAAAGCTTGTGCAATCGCCTTATCTGTGTATGTGCATAAAACCACAGGTTTGCTGCCAAATTTGGTAGAGCATTCCCCCTGACCACTCCTGTCCCCAGTTTTATTTATTTATTTGTTTAGATGATGATGATTATTTTTCTCACACCCTATCCCTTAGGCTCAGGGTGGCTTACACTTCTTTTAACTTATTTACCTTAACAGTACCAACTAACTATTAACTCTTAATCCTCAAAATAACCCTGTGAGATAGGTTGGACTGAGGTCTGTGACTGGCCCAGTCACCCAGTGAACTCATGGCTAAGATGAGACAAACCTGCAGAGGAAGAGGATTGGGGCAGAAAGACCAAGACAAAGTATGGGTGCATGGACCCTAAGTTGTAAGCGAGCACAATATGTGAGACTGTCCAACATCTTTACTGCTTACATGGCATGTAAGTTAAGCATTAACTTACAATTTCCATGCTTTTTGAAGCACTAGTGAATTTGTAAGGGCCTTAACTTCTCTGTTAAAGATTTTTGATCCTAGAATTTCCCTGTTTTTTGAAAGGGTAATAACCTAAATTTACCTCTCTTACAATACTAGAGCTTTTCCTGCTCTAACCTACTAAACTCCCCTCACACAGAATCCAGGAGTTCTGGCTCCCAGCACTCCCCACCTGCCCCACTCCCATTTTAAGAGAACTCAGGAGTCCTGCTATCGACTTGTTTGATTCCATCCTCAGGCTCCATGCACCCGTACTTTACCTTGATCTTTCAGCCCCAATTCTCTTCCTCGCTTTAATTTCTTGTCTGGATCCAGCTTGTGTGTGTGTGCAACTGCCTCTGGCATTGTGGAGAGCAGGGCTGCTCTGGAAATAAAGGTCTACTCCAGCTGAGGCACACATGCTGCAGCCCATTCACACGCATCATAATCCTCCCTCCTCCATGTCCCCTGTGCTTCCTCCTTACACCTCTCTCCTCCCCACCCCAGAGACTGAGTTTGCTCCCACGTCTATCACCTCTGGCTTTACACAACAGCAGCTCCTCCAGGTTAGGGGGAGCACACCCACCCTCTGAAAACCCCTTTCACCCAGTTGCTGCTGCCTTCCTGCAAATCTCAACTACCACACCCATACCCCCTACTCCACTCACAGCATCCTTTGCAAACCTGTCTGTGCCGCCTTTCCCTTCAAATGCTTCCTTCCCTGTACACCCTTCCCTCTTCATCCAAGTTGCCCTGCACATTGTCCCTGCTCACCCCACCCCACTTTCCTCCCTTCCCTCCAACTCCTCACCCATCCCCCTTTCCTGGCACACCTGCCATGCCCTTCTCCTAGGAAGAACACTGCAGTCCTTTTCCTGGCACCCTGTGTCTCTGTTTAGCATCTCTGTCCATCCCCTTGCCCCAGCTACCTTCACATACCTCCACCCCCGTGTCCAGCACCCTACTACCCTCCTTACAATGCACACCCTGCAGATTCACATGCGAGCCGTCTTGCACACATCCCAGGCCCTGCAAATGCCCTGCCTGGCACACACGTGAGCATACCCATACTTAACCTGTGCACATGTGTGCTTGCACACCCATCCTACACACTCATCCTGTACTCCTATAGGGTTACCATACAGTCTGGCTTTTCCCAGACAGATCCTCTAATTCCAACCCACCAGACCTATCTGAGTGAATTTTTGTAGTTGTCCCAAAAGGTCCAGGAGTTGGTGACTACTGGTCACTGATCGGCTGTTACGTGGCTGCCGTCGGCTCCAAGTAGCTCTGGAAGACTCCAGGACCAAGTGGAAAGTGCCACTATGCTGCTTGAGGGACCCGGTACAGAGGCAAGCATGGCACAAAGAGTGCAGCAAGCGAAGGTGCAGAGCATCAGGTTCACGCAGAGACTGCAGGCTAAACAGAGGTGCAAGGAGCATACAGGATTCAAAGACTGGGAAATGGTGAGGTGAGCCTCGAGTCTTAATTGACCTCCTTTTGGGGTAATGTGATGTAGCTAGGGTCCATGAGGATGCTGGAAGATTCTGCTCCATGATTTTTGTATGTTTCATGTAAGCTTTTTAATGGTTTCTAGAATAGGCTCAGACAAGAGAGGGGCTGTCCCCTAAAGGTTATTTTCTTTTACGCTGGTGTAAAGTCTAGGGATGGGCGAACAGAACCGAGTTCAGAAATTCAGTTCGGTTCAGTTCAGAAATTCGGTTTGGTTTGGTTCGGTCGACCAAACTATTCGAGTTCGGTCCGAACTCTGAACTTCCTAACAAAGTTCGGAAATTCAAACTCCATTGAACTAAATGGAATATTATCTTTTAGGGATGGGCAAACGGAGCCAAGTTCGGAAATTCGGTTCGGTTCGAAAATCGAGTTCGGTTCAGAAGTTCAGTTCAGTTGACAGAACTGGTCGAGTTCAGTCCAAACTCCGAACTTCCGAACCACGTTCGCCCATCTCTAGTAAAGTATTGTAAGCTTCATTTGAGTCAGTAGGGGTTCATGCAGAGTAAAACAAGTGTAAGCAGAGAGTCAAGTTCTTAGGCTGCTTAATATTTCATATTTAGGACACACAGATTTATAGCTGTTGGCAGTTTTTCCTTAGATTTCTGGTTGAGCCAGTTTTGTTGGCTGCAAAAAGATGGCATGCAGAGAAAGGTGGTGAAGAAGAAAAGATGACTGATCTTTTGAGCCACTAAAGCAGTTTACTTGGGGGGGGGGGGGAAATTGATACTCTGGGTTCCACTATAGAAAAACCCACAGCAGTTGTGCTGCCGGACTTTCATAAGTTGCCATTCTGGATCTGGCTTTGTAGTATTATTGATCAAATGTTTAGCCTAGATTCTTCCTTAAATGGCTACTGATGTTGAGCAGGAGCAGATAGAAATACTCCTTAACAGGAGATTTCCTGGTGGGCCGATGCCGCTTGGGTCCGGTCAGCAGGCAGAGTTGTTGGGGGGGAGGGTTCAGTCAGGGGCTGGTGGCCGACCCTGATTGGATTAAAAAACAGGCTTTTCTTTTAATCCAATTAGGGCAGGGGTCAGCAGGGGCCGGGGTTCGTTTTCACCACCTGACCAGTGGTCCCATGCGGGTTGTCCCCCTCCTTCCCCCACACAGGATCTACGCATGGGATTGCACAAGTTCCAGTTGGCCGGCAGCGGGAAGAGTGGCCGGGGCTGCAATGCGTGCAAGTACCATGGAGTCACCTGACTCGCCCTGGGTGGCACTGGTGGCTGGCAGCAAGTACCGCACAATTCTGACTCTCCAAGTGCCACAGGGAGGCAGAGACACAGCAGCAGCTGTGCCTGTAGCAGAGTCGGTGGCAGCGGCGGAGCCCAGAGTCTCTCTGACCCCTCCCTCTCCCCCCAGCAGCCCAAGATGGGACCTGGACCGGGATGATGCCGGGTCACTTACTGAGCCATGGGGGGCGGGGGTTATGAAGATTCTATGCAGCGGCAGCAGCAGGATTGAAGGAGTGGCAGGAGCCGAAGGTGGCAGCAGCGACACACATGTGAGCTGGGGCACTGGGCAGTGCAGTAAGTCAGAGCAGGAGGCAGTGGGGGAGCCGAGATCAGAGAGGTGAGGTCCCGCTGGAGGGAAGAAGAATGCAGATAGAGCACTATCTGCAGACACCTGGGGAGCAAGCAGGGAACCCACCCCCTCCCCCAGCAAGCAAGAAGCCCCACAAGCCTGGGGGAGGCGGCCCAGCGGCCTGTGGGGCTTCTTGCTGTGGGGGAGAGATCAGGGTCTGTCTGGGAGAAGAGGGAGGTCTCCTGTTTTCTTGTCCCCTCCCTGGGGATATGAGGGGGCAGCCAGGGGGGGAGCGCAGGGTGTTTCTGGGACAGAGGAGGGGTCTCCTGTCTCCTCTCCCCTGGGATATGTGTGGGGGCAGCCCCAGTCCTGGGTTGAGGGGGGAGCAGGGTGTGTCTGGAATGGAGGGGCGATCTCCTGCCTCCCCTCCCCAGGGATAAGGGGGGCCAGCTGGGGGGAACACAGGGTGTGTCGGGCAGAGGGGGGGTTTCTTGCCTCCCTAGGAATACAAGTGGGGCAGCCTCAGCCCCAGGATTTGGGAGCAGGGTGTGTCGGGTGGGGGGGGGCTTCCACACACCCCCTCTCCAAGCTGGTGTCGGCCCGGAGGTGGGGTATGGGTTGGGGGCCTGGCTGTCCGTAATAGGTACTCTGCGCCTGCCAGGTCGTGCCGCCCCCCTGCAAGGCCTGCACCATTTATACAGCACCTGGTACAGCACTGTATCCCACTTGGACAATAAATACAGTGTTCCTGAAGCTTGCAGGGCCCTGAAACATGTATTTTCATAAGTGTTCCTTAAAAATGTGCCTATCTGGTAATCCTATCTGCAGGTCTCCTTGCCCTGTCCAGGCCTTGGGCTGCGTGGGCACTGGCAGCCAGCCAGAGGGAAGGGTGGACACTGACAAACAGTCAGACACCCTCTTCCCCCAGGTCCCTTGTTAGCAGCAGGAGGGTGAGGAGCTGGGCCAGCCAGGCCGGTCCCCCAGTAAGAGGAGACTCTATCTCTGAGTGGCAGGGCTTCACGCAGCAGCAAGGAGTTCCCAGGGTTAACTAATGTAATGTCCCTCCAATGTTAACCCTGGGAACTCCTTGCTCCTGGTTTAAGCCACACCACTGGTTAAACCACTGTGTTGGCCCCGCCTACCTTTGCATTGGCCCTGCCAGTGCCTACCGTTGCAGGTTGCGTTGGCCCTGCCTACAACATGGGCCACTTTCAGAATATTTTCCAGGGTCACTTTAAGTTCCCAATCCATCCCTGATGTTGAATGTCTCTGTTTTGAGGATGCTCAATTTTAGATGATTTGGACTTGACTAGCAGAGGTGCAGAATGCCTACAATCCCAGCTGAAGTCAATAAAAGTTATGGGTGCTCAGTATCTCTAAAAATCTGTCCCAAAATAGCTCAAGCTGAATGCCCCCAAAACAGAGGCATCCAAAATTGGAAACCATGTTTTAAAATTTGATTCTCAGTTTAAGAAATTAACAAATATGAGGTTTTTACACTCAGGGCTGAATTCTCCACCCATTGAAATTAATGGCAAAATTCCTATTGACTTTAATGGTGAAGGAATGCACCGCCGTGCATGTGGAGATAGGGTTCAACAAAGTGTTCATGTTTTGCTATATTATATACTTAATTCAGATGGATTTTAATTCTTGTCATTCAAGACTTCCAAGGTCTTTGGACCCTCTGTGAAATCTGAAGCTTTTCCAACCCTTCACTTGCCTTTACAGCCTTCCCAGCTTCCCTGCGCCTTCAGGGATAGGGTGGGGTATCAATCTACAATAATAATCATTTATACTGGTAGGGTAGATAGAATTTTCTCCTATCCTCCCCGATGATACATTTTAAATTGAAAAACAAGTTTACACATACTGTGTTCACTGATTTATTGTGAAGCAATACAACTTTTCTTTCCTGATTTTCATCTGTAGACATCTTACTATCTTGCCTATTTCTAATATTCGTAGAAAGCAAACTCTTCCTGTTTGAGCAGACACTTGATCTCAAACCCCTGCACACGTGGCTTATGCATGCGCACACACGGCTTGCATGCAGGCTATAGTCCTGCCTGCACAGATGCATGTGCAATCCATGTGCGCCCTGCATGTGAGTTATGAGTACGCTGCTTGTGCAGTGTGTGGGGTTTGGGATCAAGCCCAGTGCCTACAACAGGGATGGGGGAACCTACAACACTGGGCACTATTATCACACTAAATACCTAATACATAAGAATGACAATCTGTTGTAGGGGTACAGTACTGATGCAATGCCTATTTTTTATTATTTTAATTGTGCAAGTTTCCCCAGTTTGCAACGTACTTCACTAACTCAAAGAAGCCAAAGCCATGCCTGACTGAGGGACCACGAGGCTGGTCAAACCAAAATGCCAAGACAAAAGTGAAAATTTACTGAAGAAATGAAGAAAAAAATTAGCGTTTCGTATTGGTCAAGTAGAATGGGAAGTGAGTACATGCTATAAAGAGCTGGTACATATGTCTCTGTTTCAAATAAAGGTGCTCTTGATTTACAAGCTTATATAGATTCCAAGAAACACAGGAAGTCCATTCAAGGAGAGGGTTTATCAGCAAAATGAACATGTTATTTTGTTAAACCAGGCAGCAAATCAGAGAATGCTGTTACTGCAACAGAAGGTGTTCTGATGTTTCATAATGTCATGTGTCATCATAGTTACAAGTCAGCAAGTTGGTGTCAGTGAGTACTTGGGCCAGCCGCCCACAGCCCCTCATCTCATAGGCCTCCCTCGGAACCCGGGGCCAAGGAAGGAACACCACAAGAGCAGAGGAGTTACCTCTGGACTGCAGAAAGAGGGAGGCAGTGGATGGATTGTAGCTCTTTCCACTTGCTGGCTCACTCCTGACAGAGAGCTCTTTAATCCTAAATGTGTGGGGACAGGCTTGTTGTTCAGTCCAGGGTTTGTATGTCTGGGGTGGGGACAGATTTAGTAGGGGGTGTCTAGATCTTCCTCTTGGATTATCAGCTCCGCGATCATGGGCAGTGGGGCAGGTTAGTGAACAATTTTTCATTCTATGCAGCTCCTGGTACAGGAGCCCTGTCAGACCGGGGTGGGTTGTGTGGGTATGGGTGTGGGTGTGTTAGGTGGCTTCCTTAAAGCAATCTAAAAAACCTGCTTGCTTGGAGAAAACTAGTGCTTCAAGACCAAAAGGTTGTAGCCTAGTACTCTTACGGATGGACCAGTTTTCTACTTGCAGGGAGTTGGGTTTTTTAGAGGAATTTTTCAAAAATGCCTTCATTCTGGGTGCCACACAACACTCTAACACCTGCATGTGTGAATCAGGCCTCAATTCTTGCCTGTCTTACATTGTGGACCTACCATTGTAACAACCATGGACAGCAGAGAAAACACCTCTGCTAAGTCAGTTGTGATGGAAAGACCCAAAAGACATAAGCGTCCCACTGTGCACAAACACATCGAAACGTACTTTCCCGCACAGTTTTTGTATGTGTTCCACAAGACACAAAATGGAAGAAGTCATGAATCAAGGTTCTCAGAAGAGATTAAAGGAACAGGAAAATCAGTGGCAAAACCATGTATTTTGCATGTGAAGATCATTTTGATGTAAGTACGTTAAGAGCACCTATCTTGCATCACAGAGGCCTGGGGGTTGGGGGGAGGTGAATGTCAGATCTACACAAATCCTTGCGGATGCTTATTTTTCTTTAAAGGTAGACACCAAATCCACCTTCAACACATATATTTGATCCATGTCCATTGACTGCATTACAAAATTCAAAAATCTAATGCATCATGGCACTGCAGTAGTGCAAAAAATCTCAATACAAACCCTGGATACTCGTGATTTTTTACATGCAAATGCCACCCCAAAGTGCAAACACTTATATTTGATATCACATTTTAAGTGTTTGGACCACTACTTCATACGTAACTACATGTCTGCCATATATCATCTTCCATGCAGATTTTGTAGAACACAACTATTACCTACATACAACTAAGAAGCATTGGAATTATAGACTGCAGCAAAGCAATTATGAATCATGAGTCACTTTCTTTCACAGAAGACAGTACAATTCCCTTCTTAGGAATAGCAGCAGCAAAGTTGAATCTGAACGGTCG
Organism: Sphenodon punctatus; assembly: GCA_003113815.1. Classification (NCBI taxonomy): domain Eukaryota; kingdom Metazoa; phylum Chordata; class Lepidosauria; order Sphenodontia; family Sphenodontidae; genus Sphenodon; species Sphenodon punctatus. Next base: position 895,966 of record QEPC01010218.1, read on the forward strand.
TGCTGCGCCATGTCCAGGAGGGGCGGAGGGGGAGGAGAGGCAATTCCAAACCAGCCGGAGGGAAGATATGGTGAGAGCTGGGGAGCTTGGGGCAGTCAAAAAGTGGGGGCTGTAGCTGCAGGGGAGTCCATACTTTACCAGTCATCATGATGGATCCCTCCTCGCATTGCTGCCCTCATGTCACATGCCACTCTCCTCTCTTTGCTCCTCCCATGCTGCTCTGCATGCACGCCAAAGCCCGCTGTGTGACTTTAAATTGGAAAACTAACTGCTGCACATGTGCAAAGGCTGCACATGGAGACACTCTGGAAGCAGGAGCCCAGGATTGACTCTGCAGTGTTGCATGATCAACTGGGGGGGTCGTGATCAACATTCGGAGTAACTCTGCAGTAAAGTGTATGTAAAAAAACACAAATTGTAAGATTATTGCAAAATAAACACCCCAAAGTTGTGGGAGATTACAAAATTGATTTAAATCAGCTTTGCTCAGTGTGTAAGTTACTCTATGATCACATACTATTCCTTCTCATTCAGTGATGAAGATAGATGGTGAGCAGTAAATAAGTAAGGGGATATTATAAATAATTTCCCCGTGACATAGGTATAGAAGAGAAGTCATAAGTAGGGCTACATATTTTTCACAGGGGTCATGTTTTCTGTGAAATATTGCCCCCTCCATGACTCTTTACTTTTTTCCATGACTGCCATGAAAGTTCTCCTTTTCCCTTCTGGAGCCACAGCGCCGCACTACCATTGTTTTAAAACACCCCTCTGAGCCGCCTCTCTGTGGCAAAGCGTTTCTCATGTTGCAGGGGGCGGAGTCACGTTGTGTTGCATCAGAGGTGGGGCAGGGACCATTGAGAGCTCTTCAAAAGGCGTCCTGAAGCAGCAGGGAGCAGACTTCAGCTTTCCCTCTGCTGTTGCGTTACCTCTGCCGCCACTGCTTCTTTTAATAGGTGTTTGACCGCTTTGGACAGGCTTACAATCTAAGGGGTTATCCTGCATTGGAGGACTTTCCCTCTGCTGCTCCTTTTAATAGGCTTCAGCTAGTCTTTGGATAAGACCTTGGGCTTACAACCTAAGGGGGTTGTCCACCATTTGAAGTCCCTGGTGCTTACAATCTAAGCTTAGATAGGCTTTGGATAGGACCGTGGGAGCTTAAAATCTAAAGGGCTTTGGACAGGTTTACAATCTAAGGGGTTATTCCCCTATTTGAAGTCCCTGGTGCTTACAATCTAAAGGGTTGATCCCCCATTTGAAGCCCCTGGTTCTTAAAATCTAAGGGGTTTAGCTAGGCTTTGGATAGGACACTGGGGCTTACAATCTAAGGGACTTTGGAAAGTGTTATTCCCCCATTTGAAACCTCTGGTGCTTACAATCTAAGGGGTAACATTATCCATGTAAAAAATACTTCGATTGCTGCAATATCCTTTGGGCTTACAATCTAAATTATAGAATACTTTGCAAATAGAACATGTATTCCAACAAACAGCGCAAGAGCAAAGTTGGGAAGACTACCTCCAAAGAAAGGAGCACTACGTACCGGAATAATACATTCAACAAGAGTGGAGGTCTTATGTTCTGTACTTCCTGTAATATCCCTGTAGACTATCCCCATAAAGGAAGCTGTGATGAGCACTTGGACAGTTCTTCACACAAGAGAAAGGCAGAAGACATTCAACAGTCCATTGCAAAAAGAGCCAAGCTACAACAAACAGTAAAGGTGCTCTTTCAAGTAAACAGCAAAGAGCAGACACACCGCAAAACAGAACTGTACTGCCTCACTGGCTTCAGTGAGGTGCCAATGTACTTTTGAATGTACAATGTACTTTTGTGGTGCCAATGTACTTTTGAATGTACTGGATAATCCCTGCATGAAGACCTATCTTGAAAGAAAAATTGGAGCTATTCCGTCTTCGAACCATCTTCGTTGAACTTTTCTGCCAAAGATCTTTGAAAAACACTTTGAAAATCTCAGGGAACACCTGAAGCTGTCACCAGGGTGGAACATTGTGGTCGATGAAACCTCCAATGCAGATGGGCACTACGTTCTCAACATAATTGTGGTGCCCGTACTGTCTTTCCAAGAAATCCAACCTTATCAAGAAATGGAAAGGTATACAAACAAATTAACAGCCCTTCTTATTGAGTGCTGGTGCCTGGAACTGGTGAACTTTAAAACAGTGAGCCAGGCGGTTGTGGAAATGCTACAGAAGTTCAACATACCACTTGACAAAGTAACTACCTTTGTCACAGTCAATGCCGCTTACATGGTAAAATAGGAGCAGAGTCTGAAAGGACTACTTCTGAATGCAGTGCATGTCACTTGCAGTGCCAACCTGCTCAACTTTGTTGGGGATACCTGGAGAAAGAACTTTAGGCAAGTGAATGAGCTTGTGATTGCGGTAAAGAGGACGTTTACTGCATGTCCTTTCCGCAAGGCTCAATTAAGGCAATTTCTTTTTGATTAAGGCAAACCTGCATCCATTCCCCCAGCTCCAGTAATTACCAGATGGAACAGTTGGTTTGAGGCAGTAAGATTCCATAGCAGGCATCTTCAAGTATATATCAATTTCCTGGAGGAGGAAACCGGGCGGTACATGAGTACCTCTGTTATGGATGTAGTACTTTTGTGTCAGTCTGCCAGGGTAAAAAATGATATTGCTGCAATCAAAGAGTTTTCTACATGGATACTGGCGACCCTGACATCTTATGAAAAGCCAGAAATCAAGGCACATGTTGTGTATAACAACCTGATAGATCTTGCTGAGTGGGCCAAATCAATGAGTGCCAGTATGTCAAACAGCATATTTACAAGGTGAAGAAAGATTTCGTCAACCAGACACAGGATTTTTTAAGGCTTGCAGAGTTTTTGACCTGTCACAAGCTAAGCACCTAAACATAACATCTGTAGATGTTCTACAGTATACGTTCATGCTTTTTAAGGATAATAAGGTTGTTTCCACCGAGCTGGTATGTTATATTGTGGCACTTCCAGAATTGCGAGCAACAGAGTTGATGGAATCCGGTACAGTGTGAAGGACAGGTTCTTAAATCTTTCTGAAATTGTTTTACGCTGTCTATCCATCCCAGCTAGTAGCATAGATTGTGAAAGAACTTTTTCTGCATACAAGAATGTACTCAGAGATGACAGGTGTTTGATAAAGGAAGAGAACCTGGCAATGTACAATATGATTTATCAAAATAAAGGAAAACTGAGGGAATAGCTGTGAGCTTACATTTTAGGGCTGTAGCGGTATGCCGCCACGGCAGCTGTTAGCGACGGAAACCCCTATTCCGCACATTGCGGCGCAGGTCGGCAGAGGCTGTTTCCGACGGCTGCGACAGCGGTTTGCCGCAAATGTTGCCGCGTCATCAGAACTGATTGGCGGGAGCAAAACTTTTGCGGATTCCCAGTAAGAAGCGGCACCACCTCCCCTTTCCGTCTGCTGCAGCATCTTTGTGATTAATCTGATCATTGTATCATGTTTCCGCCATCGGGCCATCCTGGCCTGAATACAAGTTATCGCGAGACCTGGAGGCATGATTCATCGGCCAATTTCATTGTCTAGGGCTTTTTAATTTCATTGTCTAGGGCTTTTTAATTTCATTGGCTAGGGCTTTCACAGAGAGACATGTCCCGCCTTCACCATTAAGTATAAATAGGTGTGTTGTAGCTTGTTTCTCCCTCTTGATCCCCAATCGCAGTGAGAGTGAGTGACTGTTGGAGCCGTGCCGCCAGTGTCTGTGTTTGTTAACACACTCTGAT
>QEPC01010218.1:906112-942203 GCA_003113815.1 Sphenodon punctatus
GTGCCTCAGCCATGCTGCCTTCCTGGGGTTGCTCCTGATCCCCTCCCCCTCCTCTCTCACTTCTTTGCAGTTTTTCACTGCTTTTTGCCTCACTCTGCCCCTTTCTTTTGACTCCTTGAGGGGTCGGGGGGTTCTTTTTTATGTTTTTTCCCATTAGGGGCTGTAAGTCCATGTTTTTTACCTTTTTTTTATGCGAAGTCTGGCAGGGCTGTCTGGAGTGTTTTGCAGAGGCAGCTACTGCTCACACATGCCCAGAAGCTCCTCAATGAAAATGCTTATTCATTACTAAAACGTGGGATAACTTTCTATAGAAATTAAATGTGCTTATCGCTTCTTAAAAAAATTACATTTCTGCTTGGTGAGTATAACAGTACTTCATTCTACTTGTAGTAACCAATGCACTTCATTAATGAAGCTGGACCTCTAATAAAGGACTGGACTATGCTACATTTTTATGGAGAGAGCTGGCAGTCAAGAAACTTGTACAATGGCTGCTGCTGCTGCTGCTGTGTGAGAATGCTATTCCAATATAATCAGAATTATAGAACTGTAGGGCAGGAAGGGGCCTCAACAGTCATCCTGTCCTACCCTCTGCTGAAGCAGAAACAGGATATCCTCTGCCTTCAGCAGCACAGAGAGATGCTTGTCCAGCCAGGTTTTGAAAACATCCAAGGAGATTCCACAACCTCCCTGGAAAACTTATTCCATTACCCAACAGTGTTTGCTCTTCTCCAGTCTGCTGGGACCTCGCCTGTTCTCCATGAATTTTCAAAGATAATTGCTAGTGGTTCTGTGGTTTCTTCAACTAATTATTTCAGGATCCTAGGAACAGTTCATCAGACCATGCCGATTGCCAATTTAAATTCAATCAAATTGGACAGTTAGTCTTTGACATACTCTTTAGTTATCCTGTCCTGTATTTCCTCCCTTTCGTTATCTGTATCTTCTTAGCTAAGCATTTGATCACAGTTCGCCTTTTTTGAGAAGACTTAGGCAAAGTAGCTATTGAGTAATTTGGCATTCTTTTAACACCACACCTTTTCCATTGAGCACAGGACTCGCACTTTCCTTAGTCCTTCCTTGCTTTTCACATATCAGTAGAATTCCTTCTTATGAACATTTTCATGAACTAAACAAGCTGGTGGTCTGGATTTTGGTATGTGTGTAGGGATGAGATAATATGTGCAATCTTCCAAATTTGGTGAGAATCAGTTAAAGGATGTCAGAAGGTAGGTGACTGAAATTTTATGGAGTATATCATTGCTTTCCTTTTGTGGATTTTTTTTTCATATGGATAAGATTAAAATAAATTGCATATGGATTAAGAGATGAAATTTGGTGTGGAGACCAACTCCTTGTCTTAAGTATTGTTTGAATCTTTGCCTTAAGTATTTATTAGAACTTTAGATTTTTTTAAAATGTAAGAATTCATTCTTAATCTTTGCACTTTCTAGATTTTGAGTGCCTATAGAGTGCAGGGTACCATCAAATGATGAGAAAAAGTGTGTGGATGACACAATGCAGAAGCATTCTGTACACATTTTTTTACCTTCAGTCATCACTCTCCAACACTGTTCACATAGTTCTCCATGCTTTACAGCAGATGGTGAGAGAATGCATTCTTCTTTCAGGCTTTGATAGTTTATATGTCAGAAGCAGAATTTGCAGATTAACACTGACATTGTTGGGACATTCTTCAACAACTTGAGGCACCATGGCAAAATTGGGCATAACTCCATAATTGTGGGGGATATTTCTGAGAGAGAGGGTTGTTGCTGTGTTGATGTAAGAGTGGGAGACAACGCAATTCCGATGATATTTTACTGGGCCAACATCTGTTGGTGAGTGTGTGCATGCTTTCGGGCCACGCAGGGCCCTTCCTCAGGCAGGTAACAAGTCCTGAGTTTGCTCAGTCTATGTTGTTACATGACAGGAAGAGCCCTGTGTGGCCCAGAAGCTTGCACACTTGCACCAGCAGAAGCTGGTCCTGTCAAAATATTGTCTGAACTTCTTTGTCTCCAGTTCTGGCAGTGACATGCTTCAGAAACGCTTGAGATAATTTGTTTGGGACACTGGCTGTCACTAGTAACTGGGATTAAGTTCTGGCTGCAACAAAACTCAAGTAGGTAGAGAGGATTATTCATTGGCAACTACTTGCTATTTTCCCACTATCCACTCTGGTATTTAAAAATAACTGACTGGTTTTAGGGGAACTGATAGGCAGACATCAATTGACTATCTATAAACAACAAGGAAGATGAGAACAAATAGTTTTATATTTGCTTTGCAAAACCAAATTTGGAGTTTGTGTTTCATCCCTACTTTTTTTCCGATCAGAATTTTTCATGTATTGGAGGCCACTAGGTGGCAGTCAAACATCATGTACAAAAGAAAATGCCTCCACTCATAAAAAGGCTTCTGTGTTCAGCTTTATGTACACAGCACACCGTTTAAATCTTCTTGGCAGCCTTTGTGTTTGGGAGCCATTCACTGCTGCTGTCTGTATGGGTGTTTTATTGGGTCAACATCTGTTGGTGAGGGTGTGCATATTTTTGGGCCACATGGCCTACAAAAGTGGGTTGCCTTAGATGGACAGGCTGCCTTGGTGCTGGTTGCTTCACACCCGGGTAGTCCATTCGTCTAAAGGCGCCCGACCAGATGTGCAGGTGGAGCAGGCTGTGCCTGCCCTGGAACAGCCTCACCAATGGTGGCTGGCCCAGCAGAGCGGGCCAGCCAAACCTGGGGCACCAACCTGAAGTGGAGCAGTGGTTCATCTACTGTGTGGACCAATGCTGCTGCTCCGCTTCCAGGTGGCTGTTGTCCTGGGCAACACCATAATGTGAACACTCTAACCTGCAAGTCTATGATGTGGGGGGATGCCATGTGGGTGAACTGCAAACCGGAGAACCCACAGGGTACATCTGATCTGGACCTCAGCAGGGCTGGGAGTGGGTGTTCGTCCAAACCTGTCGGTAATGCAGGACTTCCAGGAGGTCACCCTCGGATGACTGCAGGGGCTCAGATAAATAGGACCTAGACTGTGAAGGGCTTTAAAAGTCAATACCTGCACCTTGAATTGGGCCCGGAAGACAATAGGCAGCCAGTGCAGTGCTCGGAGCACAGGTGTTATGTGCTCCCTGCGGCCTGTCCCAGTAAGAAGACAGGCCGCCACATTGTGCACTAGCTGCAGTTTCCAAAACATCATCATGGGCAGCCCCAGGTAGAGTGCGTTGCAATAGCCTAGCCTCGAGGTGACGAACGCATGGATGATAGTGGTAAGATCAAAGTCTGAGACATAGGGGTGGAGCCTTTTCACCAAATGTAATTGGTGAAAGGCACCCCTGACAACAGCCAACACCTGAGAATCCAGCGAGTCCAGGAGCACCCCTAGGCTCCGCATAGATGGAAGCAAAGGAGGACGGACATCCCCAATAATTGAGGAGACCTCCTCACCCAGATCACCAGTCCCACCAACTAGCATCATCTCTGTCTTATTGGGATTGAGCTTCAATTAGCTCGACCTCATCCAATCCCCAACAGCAGCCAGGGACCAAGACTGACTGGTGCTGGTGGGCTGACTCTGGGTTGCCGGCAGCGGCCCGGAGCCGCAGTAGGGGATACTTAGGGGATTGTTTTTGTTTAAATCCAGGCTGGGCAGGGTGGGTGGGGGGTGTCCCCCCTTCCACCCGTGCAGCCTGGGAGGGGGAGGGGGGAGGAATTTTTTTATTCCATTGATTTCAATGGGGACAGTGCCCCATTGAAATCAATGGAATAAATCCGGTACCAGTATATCAGATTTAATCCGGGAATCCGGTTTTTTGAAAACCGGAATCCGGTAAATCCGGGACCCGGTAATTGCGCTGGTGTCCCACCTCTATTTCAAACAATGAAGTTTGATGACCCCCTGCAGGGCATTTAGCTCTGAAAACCATTGGAGCAGTATTGTAGCTTTGGAAGTACTGCATAAACATATTTCCAAACTAAGCCTGTTTGAGTCTTGTGAGAATTACAAAAAGCATTACTGTGCCTCAGTTATTTATACAGTCCCTAAATTGTTCTGAGGACTCCAGAAAATGTAGAAGAAAATGATCTCTGCATGAAGAGCTTACAACATCTGCTTAGAGAAAAGATCAGGACTAAACGGGCAACAGAATGGTGAGTAGCCAAACAAGGCACATAGTTAAGAATGTGGATTTCACCATTTGGAATGGACCCTGGTGTATAAGATGGAATGCCCCGCCCCCTTCCTGGAGTCCCTTCCCTTTCTATTCTCACTGGTGCCCTATATGCTGGTGGCCTCTTCCCCTCCTCATCTGGCTTCTCTTTTCCTGTAAATGCAGTCAAGGAATCCCTGCATGGGAAGCAGTGACATAACATAATGGTCGGCTCAATTTGGCATGGGGGGGGGGAGGATGCTGCTGGATCTGCCTTAATCCACAGAAACCACAATTCTGCCCCAGAAAGACCTTCATCTGATTCAAAGATGCCCTGTTCTTCACTCTGACACCCCTATTGACAGTGAAAGCATTTGAAAACAAAGCCCTAAAATGTCTGAAACTTTAAAAGTTTATTACCATGGAAGGATTTATAATTGCAAAATTTGCATGTTCTCTCTTTGCAGCAATAGATCAGATTAATGGCACACAAACTTTCTCAATACAAGAGGAGGAACCATCCTCACTGAACCTAAATTTCCTTCTCATTCCACACCAGTAGCAACAACCTGAACTATTAGCAACTAATCTGCCAGCTTGCTGGCATCCAACCCACCAGCTTAGGGGAGACATCCTAGACAGATATGCCTGGAGACATTTCTCTCCCTTCTTCCCTAAAGTTGCAGACAGAGACCATCCCCTGCCTCAAACCCCTTTTGCTCTGCAAATTAAATCAATCAGGGAGAAAGTGACTAGATTTTATTAGCCCATAAAGCCTGGGGAACTTTGTAAGTCTTTCATAAGAGCTAGTCACTTATTTCATGAGCTCCAGTGCAGCTGTACCTCCCTGTGCCTATTACAGCTATGCCCTTGGTGGCATTGCTTAAATACACACATATTTAGTAAAAGACTAAAAAAGACAAAAGAAAATTGATGTAAAAGACAAAAAAAATTGATGGAGTAATAAAATGATGAGGAGAGGGAAGTCGCAGTACAATCTGGATGGCCTGGTGGGCCAACATGTATTTTAATGCAGGCAAATAGAAGGAACAAAGGCCAGACGTGCCAGGTTGGGGAACTGTATCCATGAAGGCAGTGACTGAAAAGGACCTGGGGATTATAGTATTCAATAACTGACCAGGAATTTCCAGTGCACGATTGTGTCTAATGCAATTATTGGATGTATTAAAAGGGGAGCATAGTACAGGACTAGGTAAGTGTTTTATTTCTGCAGTGGTGACTAGTGGACCACAGGCAGGATCAACATTAAAATTTCACACATTACAATAGAATACACAATGAATAAAATGTACAGCAAATAAATATAAAAGGCTACACAATATTGATGCCATGAAAGTAGTTAAGTTTCTCAAGTTTTTGTCAAATGTGACAGGCTCCCCTCCCACCCCTCTTGTTGAGTCCCTGTCCCTCCCTAACCCTTTCTAGTGGCTTTTGGGCACTTCCTCCCTTTGGTTCCTGATTTTTATATGGTGTGTTATACTTAGAAGGATTTTGTGGAGTGGTGCTTAGAGTTTCAACATTTGATTTATTTTATTTATTCACCTATGTCATGTTTCTATAAAAGTGAAATTCTTTTATTTTTTTCTTGATAAACAGTGATTTTTATGCCCTTTCATTGAACATCTATAAAGGGCTGTTTAATATCAAATAGCATTTTTATATAAAAACGAAATCAATATCAATTTTATAAAACAAATCAATCAATATCCACTTTATATCCAATGCTGTGAAAAGAAATCAAGCTGAATTTGATTTACCCAGCTGTCCTATGGAAAGCATAGGGGACTATGTGGGTAGGCCAAGGTCCAGACTTCAAAAGAAACCTATTTCATGGAATAGAATAGCCTTTTTTTATAAATAAAAGAGACTTTTACATATTGATATCAACTTTATATCCAGCGATATCCCCTTCATAGCCAATGTAGTGAAATCAAGATGCACTGGCTGTCCCACAAAGGGCCCAGGAAACCATGTTGCTCTGTTGAGAACCAACCTTCAAATGAGATTGTGGGATAAAACCACGCTGCTCAGGACCAGACCAAACATGAGACAGCCACATCTTTAGTAGGCTTTAAACAATCAGGCAGTAGCTTATAAAGAAAGAAAAATAAAATAAAAACAAAGTTCCTTGACTTTTAGGTTTTGCTTGTTGAGACTGATTTACATTTTATATTAGAGAAACAAAAAACCCTATGGTTTTACAAACTTAGTTAAGGCAGATTCATACCTGCCCTCTTCCTTTGTAGGTTGGGGGCAACACTAGAGCTGAGCAGAATGCTATGTTAGTGTTTAATAAGAATTTGGGTACACGTTGACATTAAATGCATGGAAATGCCAATGGAAAGAATGGAGGAAACATTAATGCTAATTTGGAATTAAATTATATCTCATTAACTGTTTGTGAAATAACACAATGGAGATGTATCTTTGAGAGTGGGGGGGACATGCTGTGGAATAACAAAGGCAGCAGGGAGAGACGGTGGAATGACAGGGAGGAGGATATAAGGATTAAGTACAGCAGGAAGGAACTTGGTGGAATAATAGAAGGACTGCCATAAGAAATTGGTAGAATGTTGAGATTTTCGGTGATGTAAATTATTGGGAGGAGTGATAGGAGACTATGGGGAACACTACCATTCTCTATTAGAGATGGTTCTCCACACCGGCTCCGCTGTTGGTCCCTGCTTGGATGAACAAGAATGGGTTAAGGGATCACCGTGTGCACTTATCGCTGTCCCTTGTCGGTGCACTGGCACTTGAGTGCCCCATAGAGGTCCGGGGAGCCCCCTCCTCCCCACATGAGCAAGGCATGTGATGTAGGGCACTCCCTGATGGTACCCCCCCCCCAGAACAGGCCGCCCATGGTATAAAGGTACCCGCCCCATCACGTACAGAGGCACAGGGCAGGTACACATGCCCCTGGCAGTGGCTGTCGCTCCCCATCCTGTGTACCACCATGGGTTCCACAATGTGTTCCCTACCGGGGGTCCAGCCTCGCTCAGGTTCCCGGTTTCCCATCAACCCTCCCCCCCCGGTGTTGCACCCCACAACCCCCAGGGGTCCAGGGTGCTAAGGTCTTACCTGTGGGGGTGGAGCAGCCTCCATGGGCAGTTGCTTGACCTGGGGTGCACGGTCTAGGGGTGGGGGAATCGCCTCCCGGTGGAGGGGTCGGGGTGGCAGCTGGGGCGGAATGACGGGGGGTGCAGGCTGGACGGGTGGCCCTGCAAGTGGGTCCGGCTGGCCCATGTGGGGGAGGGGGACCCCATGGACCAGGTCAGGATAGGGTTGCTGCTGGGGGAACCACGGGTGGCTGAGGTGTAGGGGGGGGCACCAGCACCCGTGGGAATCCACCATGGTGTTGGTCGGCTGCCAGCCCTCCTTCTGCGGCATGGCGTGGCCTGTCACACTGGAGGTCATGCCGCAGGGCCTCCATGGCCTGACCCTCCAGCCTGTCACAGGCATGCCGCTGCTCATGTTGGAGGGCGGCAGACTAGCGCCTGTCCCAGAGATGCTCGGTGCGGGACCGGGCCATCATGGCAACCTGGATCTCCCGGTCCCTGTCCCTCTCCCCTCTGATGAGCTCCCTGGTGAGCAAGAGCTCACGGGAGTACACCTCGGCCAACCATTGCAATTCCACCAGCAGCTTCCTGCTGAGGTCCTCCCTCCGGCACCAATTCCTGGCCCGCAACTCCCAGTTCTGCTCCATGCTGCCGGCAGCTGCTCCCCTTGCGCAAGCAGGCACCTGATCTGTGAACAGGAGGTTCCGCTGCCCACTACCACATGTCCAGGGGTGCCTGGTGGGGCAGCCCCCATATTGTGGCTGCCCCCTCTGCCCTCCCCCTTGTGACCCCGCTGCCCTGCCCTCTTGTGGGATCGCCCCTCGGCCACAACTTGATGCAGGTGGGGCCTGTGTCCATCCTGTGTTCTGTGCAGGCTGCTGCAATGGGAGGGGGTACCATTAGTGTTTGCCGACCCCTGGCCCCGGCCGCAGTGGCTCTGTCCAGGCCGATTCCACCCCCACCCCACGGCCCCGCTGGGGCGATCATACCTGGATCCTGTTCCTCCACCTCCTGGGGGCCATCCCGCATCTCCGCTTGCTCTGAGGGCGCCCCCTGTCCCTGTGTCCAGTTGGCCTGTGGGTCTTGTGGGCACGCGTGGAGTGTGGTGGTCCAGAGCTCGGATCCCCGGGGTGCCTCCTCCCCCTGTGGGATGGGGCTGTTCCCTCCCACTTTGTGGCCGGCCTCGCCAGGGGCACCCTCCCCCCTGCTTTCCCCCCCTGCTCTGTGGGGTCTGTTGGGGGGGTTGGGTGCTGGCCCTGCACCTGCCACTGGTGAAGGCGCTGCCATGTGTGTGGGAGGCCACAATGTGGGAGGCCATCCATACAGAGGAACTTGTCCAGATCCTTCTGGAACTTGGCTGTGCGCATGGCCTGACCGAACTTGAGATTGTTGTCCCTGATGTTTTATATCCAGACCTCAAGTCCTTTGCCTGCTGCATGCACTGGGNGTCCCTGTGTCCAGTTGGCCTGTGGGTCTTGTGGGCACGCGTGGAGTGTGGTGGTCCAGAGCTCGGATCCCCGGGGTGCCTCCTCCCCCTGTGGGATGGGGCTGTTCCCTCCCACTTTGTGGCCGGCCTCGCCAGGGGCACCCTCCCCCCTGCTTTCCCCCCCTGCTCTGTGGGGTCTGTTGGGGGGGTTGGGTGCTGGCCCTGCACCTGCCACTGGTGAAGGCGCTGCCATGTGTGTGGGAGGCCACAATGTGGGAGGCCATCCATACAGAGGAACTTGTCCAGATCCTTCTGGAACTTGGCTGTGCGCATGGCCTGACCGAACTTGAGATTGTTGTCCCTGATGTTTTATATCCAGACCTCAAGTCCTTTGCCTGCTGCATGCACTGGGATACATCCCTATTGTACCCCTGCTGCTGCATCTCCTGGGCCATGGCTTCATAGACCTGCCTGGTCTTGTAGCTGTGCACCAGGTCGTGCTCACCTGACTGTCTGGGAGACCCTCCTCCGCTGTTGTCCCGGTGGTGCGGTGATCCGTTGTCTGGAAGCTATCATGTAGGGGACAGGGGACTGGGTTATGCTGCTTCCCCCTGCCCTATGTCCCCAGGTCCAGTGGTTGGACCCAGGGCATGGCCCTCCCCTCCCAGGGGGTGGTGGGTGGGTTCCCTCATGCGCACCTCCCCTTGTGCCTTCTGCCTGGGGTGCATCCCCCCTCTGCACCACTTTTCCAGGGCTTCTCACCCCCCTGGATGCCCTGGGGTCCCCGTGCTCACCCGGCCCCTTCCCCCACGTGGGGTGGCGTTGGCTCCCTTGGCCTTCTAGAAGGCCTTCCTGTTCACCATCATGGGAGCCTGTGCACGTGTGCCATGGTTCCTCCCTCCTTTACAGGCTCTGGACCGGATGTCCAGCATCCCCCCCACCATGTGGTCATGTCTGTGTGGTGGCACGTGTGTGCCCCGTGGTGCCGGCACAGTCGGGCTCCGCCAGTCCGTTCCATATGGGTGTGGGTGTTTTGGCTTTTACATGGACACTCAGGTGTTGAACACCCATCTCCACCCTTCTTCACCCACCTCCACCAATGGAGGGTTCTGGCTCCCTCACGGCTGCTCCGTGGGTGTTGGCAGGTGTTGGCGGGTGGGTCGTGCACGTGCCCCCACCCAGTCATGGACTTTTACACGAACGCTCTCCCACCCATCCAATGGGTGTTTCCGGGTGTTCGTGGGTGGGTGGCGTCCATGTAAAAGTGGCCATGGTGTGGAAGTTAAGGCAGGAGCCTTAACACACAATTTCTAGGTTTGTTAAAGTTTCCTTGTTATGAATCTGCCTTAACTAAGTTTGTAAAACCGTAGGTTTTTTGTTTCTCTAATTTCTTTGGGCTTTTAAAAAAGTAGATCGAAAAAGTAATTAGTGATTTGATGGAAGTTACTGAGACTGAGAGATTTTAGTAACATGTACATTTTAGTTACATGAGGTTAGGTAGAACATGAGATATGTACAGACATTGATTAAGGAGAGAATGAATGCCATTCCAACAACTGATATTTGAAGTTGAAGTAGTGGATACTAAATTATGTTTTTTGATAGTGACTGATGTGAAGACTAAAAGAAAACACAGACACAAAGGTAAGGTTTTTCTTTGTTTTATTTAATTGAATAAAATTAAGCAGAGAAGCTGAACAATGTGAAGGACTAGGGGAAACTGCAGAGGGAAGTGGAAGGAGACCCTATGGAGACATAGATGGAAAGGGAAAGAAGGGGGAGCTCGAGATGCACAGGTGGGTGCAGGGAGACGGTAGAGAGACTGGAGAAGAGGGGAAACAAGAGGTTTTAGGGGAGTCCAGAGGCTGGTGAAGAGAGGCTATATAAAAAGACTTAAGAGGGAGAGTGGGAGAATTGGGGAACCCAGGTGAGGCTGAACAGAGGGTGGGAGAGAGGGACAGTGGGGTGGAGAGGGGCAGGTGGGCACTGTGGATCAGGGTGGGAGGGAGGCACAGTGGGCTTGGCCAGTCAAACAAAACTTGCCATCTGGCCCCTCCCATACCCCCCTCCTACCAAATATGGCACTAAGGGTGAAAACAGACATAGCGCTAACCACCTGTTAACCACCCTTGGTGGTTATTTATGCATGTTGCAGGGCTGCATAGGGCATCTTACAAAATCAGCAGAGTACAGTTCCCTGTTGATTTTCAAGCGGAGATCATCAACCAGGGCCACAAGCATAGTCTCACTGCCATGCCCAGGACCAAAATCTGACTGAAATGTGCCTGGAGTTGCAAGGCAACCACCTGTTCGATAACCTTCCCTAAAAAGAGGAGGTTAGAGCCAGGGTGATAGCTGGTAGGGAAGTCAACATCGAAAGATGGTTTCTTGAGCAGGGAATGAACTACCACAATCTTGAGGCTGTCAGGTGCCCTGCCCTCCCAAAGGGAGGCACTCACAACATCAACCAGCAACACCCACTGCAATCCACTCTACATGGGGCTGCCCTTGAAGACTGTTTGGAAGTTATAGGTGGTGCAGAATGAGGCAGCCTGCTTTCTGTTGGGAACAGGTCATCAAGAGCATATTACCTCAGTGTTCCAGAGTCTGCACTGGCTGCCAATGGCTTTCTGGGCACAATTCAAGGTACTGGTTTTAACTTTAAAGCCCTAAATGTCTTGGGCCCCAGGTATCTGAAAGACCACCTTTTCCCCTATGTCCTGGCACAGCCTCTGAGGTCAGCCAAGGGTGTCCTCGTGTGAGTGCCAACTGCCCATGAAGTTGACTTTTAGCAGCCTGGATGGGCATTGATCTAATTCATAACTGGTCACCCGCACCCCTCCAAGCACATCAGTGGGTGAGATTAATTGAAGTTGATCCAAGTAAACCCAACAAGACTGGGCCTCTTCAACCCCAAACTATGACTCTGCACTCAAACTAGCAGCACCCAAATTGAGCCAAATACAAGCAACTTTGTCTGCAAAGAAGGTGGCAAATTCATCACAGCGGGCAACTGCTGGGGATAACACCATGCCCTGCGTGTGCCACACAGATTGTGGCCAATGCATAACTCTAGGTGGAGACAGCGATGATTTAATCAACTATTCACCACCCAGAAAAGCTCTGCTGGACGGCACTTTACAGATGCTATGACGGCAGCAAAAAACGCTTTCTTTGCTGCCACCACAGCCACATCATAGTCCTTCAAAAACAGTCTATGCCACAGTTGGTTGACTTTGACATAAGTCGAGTGCCACCTGTGCTCTAACCTCCTACCCTCTTGCTTTAGCAGCCTCAGGTCTTCTGTATACCAGGGAGACATGTGCTGCCACCATGGAGTGCCACTGTGGAGCAGATGCCTGGGTGCCACTTTGTCACTAGCCCAGGTCAGAATGTTGTACCATAAATTAACCAGAGCATCGACAGGGAGGCTGTCAAGGAAAGTGGGTAAATCCTCCAGAGAGTTCTGGAAACCTATTTGATTCATTAGTCTCTGGGGGTGGACCATCCTAACCGGTCCATGACCCTGATGAGGGCAAGGATCTGGGCCTTCAGAAGGTACAAGTCCGACCATGACAATGGTATCATAGCAGGTGGTGCTAGGGGACTGTACATTGTTCCCTGGTGACCTCCCAATGTTAAGTCCCACAGGGTTCCATTCTGTTCCCTCTCTTGTTTAACATGTATGTGAAGCTGCTTGGGGAGGTCAAGCTCGGGCGTCTGCTGTCATCAACATGTGGACAACACCCAGCTGTATCTATCATTTTCATCTGACTCAGGTCCTGATGTCTCCTTGCTGTCTTGGTCCGGGTTTCCCCGGAAGGCCTACTAGCGTCTGAAGCCGGCAGCCACAGCCGGCGCTGAAGCCGCTGGACTGCCGGAGCTCAATGAAGGTATGATCCCTGGGTGGGAACTTGGAAGTAGGGTGATCCCTGGGGTGGGGGGTGTGTTAAACCCCCACCCCAGGGATCATACAGTACATGTACTTAAAATACTTACTGGCTGCTGCTGGGACGGCCGCTGGTGCTGGTGGGCTGGCTCTGGGTTGCCGGCGGCGGCCCGGAGCCGCAGTAGGGGTCACTTAGGGGAATTTTTTTGTTTAAATCCAGGCTGGGCAGAGTGGGTGGGGGGTGTCCCCCTTTCCACCCATGCAGCCTGGGAGGGCGAGGGAAACACGGGGTTTTTTTGGGTTTTTTTTACATTGCGGCCATTCATTTGAATGGCCGCAATGTAACAAAAAAATCCGGTACCGGGAATCCGGGAAATGGGCCGGATTACCGGGTTGAATCCGATAATGCCGGTACACCCAGTACCGGCATTATCGGATACCGGAAGATCCGGTTTTCCCACCCCTAGTTTGAAATACCAATGTACCCCCCTCTCCCCCCCAGCAGTTTCCTCTGAAGTGATGCTTTCATTACAAATACTTGTCTTCTATTTTCCCTGTGTACCCCATAAGTTTGTATACTCTTACCAACAGAGCTGGTCCAATAAAAGAGATCATCTGAACTACTTTGTCTCCATCTCTTACATTTGGGACCAACACAGCAACCACCTGCTATCAGTGTGGCTATCATTGTTCCTGATGAGGATCTGTTGAACTGTTAGAGTTGATTTATTAACCAAAAAACCTAGTTTTTTTAAAAAAACATTAAAGGCAGAACCATTTCCAAAACAAAAAACTTTCCTCTTCAAAACCATTTCATGAAATATATTTTTCCCTAACTTAAACTCCAAAAAACATGAACATTAATTACAATTGCAATTCAAAAAACATTTAACACCATACATTACAACTAACTTAAATGCCAAAAAGCATGGAAATTATGTCCAGATTTTCTATCTGTATTCCATAATTTGCAATCAACATTAAGGGAAGATATGTACTTAATTTATTACCATACTTACTCTTATTACTATTTACCACTAGCTAAACTACCATGTTATTTCTTTACAGATCATTTATCTATTATCATAAGTGGCCTATGAACCTTTTTTCAAAGTGCCTTAACTCTGTCATTTACAGGAATAGAAATTGTACACACTTTCTAATATATACAATGAACTGTTGACAATGCCAGTGTAGACAACTTTATACAATTGATTCTATACACTGCAATTCTGCACCAAAGGACAGAGTTAAGGGGCTTTTGGAGCTGAAGATTGTGGCACAGCTACTGGAGATGGAGCCACAATCTTCAGCTCCAGTAGCCCTTGGGCCATTTCCCAGAAGCACCGCATCCCCCAGACCCCTAGGAATGTTCTCCAGACTTGACCCAGTGCTCAGTCCAATCTCCGCTCTGTTTCCTTCAGGGTAGCTAACAAGTAGCATCATGAGCTTAAAACATGTCTTGGGAGGAAACGCTCCAGGAAACTCGGAGGCTTTACCACTGCCTCCGCTCTCACTGGGCATGTAACAGCTGCCTGCAAAAATCCCAGGACAAGACAACTGAGACTGAGTAGGTGATCTGGATGTAATGTCAGCTCAGCCACACCTCATCAGGAGTGGGACTCTGAATCCTTGCTACGCAGCCTGTGCACCCCCTTTCCCTCCAGTGACCCCCAGTTCTTCTCTGGGGAGAAACTCACCTGACTGCGCTCTAGGTGGAGGCTTGGGTGCAAAGAGACTCCAGCTGGCAGGCAGCGGGCAAGCCTGGACCTAACGCCTGGACCTGGCAGGAAGCCCAGCACTGAATCGCTCTGCTGTCCCCCCTGTTCTTCTAAAGCCCCCGCCTCTTCCCCCCCACCAGCCCCGATCTCCTTATGCCTCCCTCCCCCGCCTCTTCCTCCACCAGTCCCGATCTTCTTCCACCTCCTCCCCCACCTCTTCGCCTCAGCCAGCCCAAATCTTCTTCCACCCTCTCCCCTGCCTCTCCACCCCCAGCCCCATCTCCTTATGTCCCCCTCCTCTTTTCCCCACCTACAGTATAAACAGCAGCACCCACTTTCTTAAGGAGCTATGTGTGCAGCGTTTGCCTCGTAGGAAAACAAAGCTGCTCAGCTTTGCCTCTGACCATGTGGAGGAGACAGAGAAAAGCTGCGTGCTTTGTTTTCCTACTAGACATGAAACTGACTAGAGCTTCCTCTTGCAGCGGCTTCTGAGGCAAGAGGTAATGGACATGAAACTGACTCGAGGTTCCTCTTGCAGCGGCTTCTTGGGCAATTCTCTCTATTTAACCCTCATCCCTGTGCTCCTGCAAAGCAGGGTGCTCACCCAGCTCCACCAACATAGAGGTGAGCAGGGTGGGGGGTGGGCTGGTTGGTCTCGGTCCTGCTGCTGATGCAAGAACAGGGGGATTGTGTGTGTGTATGTGTAAGAGAGAGTCTGTGTGTGTTTGCTCTGAGAGTTGTGTGTCTGTACGTGTGGGAAAGAATGTGTGTTGTGTGCGTGGACAGCTCTGATCTCCAGTCCACTCCCCACCTCTTCCCCCTGCCCATCCTGATCTCCAGAAGTCCCCTCCTCGCCTCTTTCCCCACCATCTCTGATCTCCTAAAGCCCCCTCCCCATGCAACCTTTCATATGGAGTGAAAAGTACAGAGTGAGGCAAGAGGTAATTGACACAAAACTGACTAGAGCTTAAAGTCTTTGTGACAGGGCTGGCTTCTGATAAAGTTACATGATTTTAAAATGCAGAGTCACATGACTTGCCTTATGCTGTTTTTTCTAACAACACAAAAGCCAGCCAGCAGCTGCTTGAGTGCATATGTGCCAGTCAGCAGAACTGATTCTTTAATGTTTAATAACTCATTTTTGGCTGCACCAGTCATTATCACACTACACCAGCACTTGATCTAGATATCACGCTCCAAGGCTTTGAAATCTGGGAACTCAACTCATCAGGGGGGAGGCGATGCTGATGATTCAATATAGTCAGGATTCTGTGCATTTTTACCACAACCAATTAACTAACAGTTATAACTTTTAATTTTCTGGATAGATCTTCAAATTTTGCACATATGATGGTCCCCACAAATATAAGCCATGAATACATTTTCACAACTGTAGTTCAAGCGCTTTCCACAAAATTGTGGCTTCAGCAGGCCACTGTTTATAATGGATAGTGGTTCTGCCTTTAATGGGTGTTCAAGACTGCTACATGAATCTGGAGAAGAATGTGATGAGTCTGTCCTTTTTCTAGCATGTTGGCATAACCAAACAAACTTTCATGGAACTGAAAATAATTTGGGAATTGCAAGACAAGCTTATAGGCACAGAACATCCAAGATAAATAAATCTCTTTCAGGATATATAAGCCATCTGAATTTCTGTGGTGCATATTTTATTGAAGCTGACATGAGACAAGATCAAAGCCTGTTTGAATGTCTGTCTTTGTTTCTACAGGCCAATTTACTATTTGATTTGTTTAACTTTTTACAAAGAAATGTTTCACCAATCCCTCTGTTTTCTTACTATACACTATGGTAGGCTTGGGGTGGGGAGGGTGCTTATCACGTTTCTCTGCCTCAGAGAGCAGAAATGATTTGACAGCAGATGTAGGGTCTGTCACAGCCAAACTCTGGGGTATCTTTAGCA
Source organism: Sphenodon punctatus (assembly GCA_003113815.1). NCBI lineage: Eukaryota > Metazoa > Chordata > Lepidosauria > Sphenodontia > Sphenodontidae > Sphenodon > Sphenodon punctatus. The sequence goes on from QEPC01010218.1 coordinate 922,307, forward strand.
AATCCCCAGTCCAACTTGTACTCTGTACTGTAGTAGGGACTTATGTGAAGTGCTGGATTATATTGGTCCATGTGAATCTTATGCTTGTATATTTTTGTGAGCCGCCTCGAGTCGCTTGTCGGGAGAGTGCAGAATATAAATTAAACATCATGATGATGATGATGATGATGATGATGATTGATGATGAACTTTCCAAACTTCAAGTTATGCCTTAGCCAGCAATGTAGACTATGGCCATGTTGTTGTCCTGTGTAGTCTCAGTCCAGTGTAGGAGGGGAGCATAGCCAAATCATCAGGAAAGTGATCCACAACAGCAACAATGGGAAGCTGGATGGAACAACTCTTTACACTACCTTGGGCCTTTCCCTTCCCCCTCTTGTCCTTGCCTGCTTTTTCTTCTTTATCCTACACAATTGGCTGTCTGCATTTACCATTTACATGGACATTTTGGCCAGGGCATATCCAGCTAAAGCTGAATCCTTGATAATATACAAGAACATAAGGTCCAGAATGTGTATGGGGTAACATCCTAGCTTTTTTCTGATGAGGAATTTAGGACACAGGTAGGCCAGTGGTGGCCCCTTCCCCAGGTCATTGGGGCAGACCCTCAGGGGTCATCCCCCCCATGCTTGCTGGGGAGCCAGGAGCTGCTTCTCAGCTGATCCAGTGGCAGCGCTGTCAGTTTCCCCGCTTGTCTGAAGGCTTTGTTTACATTTTAACTCTCCTCCTGGAGAGCCGATGAGTCATATGTAAACAAAGCAGGGGTGACTGGTGTATATGGGCACTGGGGCAGTGACCCCCTTGTTCCCATGGAACCCCCCAGCCTTCACCCGCATCCCCCAAACCTCTTATCTCGTCACCTGTGTGTGGCCCGCTGCCCTGAAGACACCCCTTAGCTGGCAGGGCACTCTCTGTCTGGAGTGAACAGTCAGAACATGTGCTAAGCAGCAGGCAATGGCTTCCAATTGGAACCTAGCAGCCATTAGAATCATGCCTCCTAGGCAGTCCTGCTCCTGGCTCCTTCCCTTCCCTTCCCCTCCCTTCTGGCCCTGCCTGGCCTGGCCTGGCCTGGATGGCTTTGATGTGAGGTGGGTCACTCTCCAGAGTGAACACCCAAAGCATCATAGCCAGGAGGTGTGGCCAGCAGCAGACAATGGGTTCCAATGGGAGCCCAGGAGCTATTAAAAACAATAGCCTGGCAGGGCACTTTGAAAAAACGCCTCCCAAGGCAGACCCTCTGGCTTCTCCTCCCCACTCCCTTCAGTGGGTGGAGCCAGACTGCAGTTTCAGTGGAGTCAGTTTTCTGCACATGGCCATGGCCATGGCTGCAGCTGCCTGCTCCTGTCTGGTAAGTTTTAGGGTCCTTGGGCTCCACTTAAATTAATATTTGTTTTTCTTCCCCTGAGCAGATTGAAAACCTGGGGTGAGGAGGGCAGATAGGGGGGAGTTTTGTGCTTTAATATTAAATTGTGTCCCCTGCTTGCCCCCATGTGCACTGTGGGGGGGCTTTTTTCTAATGTGCTGCTTCTTAAGTGAATAAAGAGAGGGTTGTTGTTGTTGGTTTTTGCCTTGCTTGTGTTTCCCCTAGCAGATTGGGGGGTAGGGTAGGGTTAAGATTTGTGACCCCATGTGCACTGTGGGGAACTTGGTTCTAACGTGCTGCTTCTAAAAGTTTTTTTTTTTTTTTAAAGAGAGGGAGCGAGAGAGATAGAGATTTGCCTTTCGTGTTTCCCCTGGCCAGATGGGGGTGGGGGTGAAGGGAGCTTTTTGCCTCCTGCCCCAATGTGCGCTTGGTTCTGTTTGGTTGTCTGTTTTTCCCCTGAGCGGAGGGGAGGCAGGGGGGACTTTGCCATGGATCTGCCACACCCTGTCATTGTGTGTGCCCTCATCTCTGCTCCCTTATCCTGAGTTCAGTCTTTTAGTATTTGGAGGTAGGAAGTGGATCCAGGGGCCAGATCCAGGAGTTGGAAAAGAGCATAAAACCTCTAGGGATGTACGAACAGAACACGGTTTGGTTGTTCGGTCGTTCAGTCAGTCAGTCCGGGAACTGAGTTTGGATTTGGTTGTTTGGTTCGGTGGAGTTCAGTTCGGCCAAACGTTTGGGGGGAGCGGGGGCGGGGTGGTATCAGTCTCGGTCTCGTATGGTCCCGTGATCACGTCAGAAACGGGAAACTGGAAATTCGAGTGCGTGAGGAGCTTCCATCCAACCATCCAATTTTAATTTATATCCCGCACTCTCTTATCAACAGATAACTCAAGGTGGTTTACAACAAGCAAAATAATACAGCAATACATAATACAATAATACATCATAAATTCAATAACAATCCCCAATTCACAGCTCCCAACCCTAACCCTTACATAAATCGTACAATATGCCCTCCATCCATCTAGCAGTCTCCCAACACCTACCCACAGGTAGTGTTAGTCATCCTGCCAAATATCTTCCACCACCACCCTGCTGCCACCAGGGAGAAGCCCTCCTCTGCTCCACCCCCTTGCTCTCACCAAGGAGGAGAGTCTCTTCCCGGGCAATAAATATATACCCCTCTTCCTCTGTCCAAACACTGATCACACCTACTCCATCCAGTGGCCCCCACGTCTGACCCAGCTGGAGGGCACATCCAAAGGACATCCCCCCGGATGCACACCCCCCGGCATGAGCCCCTGGCATGGCCACCAACACAACTACCGGCCGCCCCCCGCATTTGAGGGGGTGGTCCCAAAGCCGACCTCCTCACACCCAACATAATCTCTAAAGAAGGGAGCATACTATAATCAACCCCCACGTCCGTATTCGAGTACTGGCCCCAGCCCAGCATACCACGAGATTCACAATCGCTTGCTCTAACAGTTATCCTTCTTGCATCACACCTGCCTTTGATTACCCCTGCTTGAGCTGAGCCGAGACTGCCTCTCCCACCGGCGCCAAAAGAGATCCCACCAGCTCTCCACACTTCACTACTGCTCCCATCCTCTGACCGAACCGGGGACGATCTGCTCGCTGATCCTGCTGTCTCACCCTACTCCAGCGACCATCCATTTCATTACTTGGGCAGAGGGGGCCCCGGGCACCATGGTCCAGAAAATGGCCCCAGCCAATGGGCGGCACCCTTTGGGTGTCGCCCTTTGGAGTGGCGCCCAACAGGCGTTCTTACCTGGGGAAGGGGAAGGAGAAGCAGAGTGACAACAGGCTCCTCCAGTCCAGACAGTCCCAATCCCCCCAGCACCAAACACAGATTGCAACATTGTGTGGAGAGAGTGTGTGTGTGTTGTGGCTGGCTGGCTGTGTGGTTTTGCTTGGTGTGGTTTGGCTGTGTTGCTTTGTCTGGTTGGTTGTGTGAGTTGGTGCATGGGTGTTTTTTGTTTGGCTGCATGTGAGGGAAAAAGAAAAAAAATGATGCATTGCCATCTTAGGAAGGTGAAGGAGGAAGAGGCTGCTGCTGGACCTTCTGAGGTGGTGGAGGTGGGTTCCTTATCAGAGGAGCAAGAGGGCACAGGAGGTGCCACTGCTGCCATGTTTGTAAACTTTATTTTTGTTTATTGTTCCATAGAAGTTTGAGGACAAGAAGAATACTGTCCTTTAGAGCGAGCTCACTGGCATGTGGGTGGGTGGGTGGCTCTTCCAGTAGTCAGGCAGTGGGCATGAGTCGATGGAAGCACCCACCTAAACACGTGCAAGCCAGGGTCTCCAGTTGCCATCCCTCGCCCCCCAAGAAGGGCAGGACTTATATGTGACAGCCAGGGTCTCTCCAGTCACCATCCCTATCCCCCCAACAATGCCAGGGCTTGAACGTGTCTGATTTATGGGTCTGCCACAGAGAGAGAGAGAGGGGTTCTTGCAGCAGCAGCAGCAGCAGCAGCAGCAGCAGCAGCAGCAGCAGACAGACAGACAGACAGAGTCTAAACTTGCAGACACTATAGCACCACAGGTGGTGGTGGTGCTGTACTTGCGAGGAAGGGAAAAAGGCAAGTAGGTAGCTCTGGGACAGACTAGAGGCATCACCATAAATGCATGATATTATTTATGTGTTGTTTATGTGTTCCTGCTTGAGAGAGGATGATGATGATTGATGATTGATTGATGGCACCACTGATGCCAGGCACAGGACACCATTGAGGTGGAGGTTGCCACTGCCAGAAAGTGGGTGCATGAGGACAGGACAGATGTCTGGTGGTCGTATGACAGTCCGAAAGGCAGATACACCATATACATGGTAAAGCACGGGGGCTGGAACAACAGGGAATGGATTGCCTATGACCTGTTAGAAAGTCCCCTGCAGAGAGAGATTGGACACCCACCCACTTGTGGAGACAGAATGCAGGCAGGACTTGACAGACCATTGGTCTGACACAGTATGGCACTTCTTATGTTCCTATCTTTTTATGTTTTTTAGATATACGGAAAAAAAATCAAAAGGGGCCGCAGGCGACCACATCGGGGCTCATCGCCGACGGTGAAAATGTGCACCAGGTGAAGGTGGCGCAGCGGGACTCCAGCGGGACTCTGGGAAGTGCCAGAAGAAGGGGGGGAGGCACGACAGAAGCACCGGTGCCAGGACCGCACTTCCCCCTCCTCCAGTGCTGCTGAGGACTCTCCAGCCCCCCGGGAGGAATCTGAAGTGACAAGGGCTTTTCGGGCCCATCGGGAGAGGCTGACTCAGAACTTTCTGGAGCAACAAAAAAAACATATGGACAGGCTATGGATGCAAGCCCTGACCATGGAGGACCGACTAGTGGATCGATTTCTGGAGCAGGAGGTACGGGAACGCAGGGTGGAGGCCTATCCCTGTTACCTCCAGACTGAGATTGAAGATGTGGAACTTTACGCCAGTCGATCCGCAACTGGCAGGCATCTGTGGCAGGGACCATGCAATTTTCCCTCCAGCAAGGGTACCAAATGGAGGAGGGTGGAATGCCCGCCCCTAGGTCCCATCTGCCCCTTTCTCCTTTTCCCCATGTTCTGGGGGACAGACCCACAGAACAATAAGTTGTTTCCTTTCTTTTTATATATATTAATGTTTGGTTTTGGTTTTACAAAGTTGTAAAGTGTTGTTGTTGTTGTTTGAAAAGTTTTTATAAAAATTATATTAGTTGTTACAAGCTTTGTTTAAACTGTCCAATATTTTATCCCTCTGTGCTGAAGTTCTGGCAGGTGGCAGAATCTCATTGTATATACAGCTTGTCAGATCCTTACCTGACAGCAGCAGCAGCAGCATCACATTTAGTAGGTGGTAGCGTATGATTAGCCCCAAGATGTGCCAGCAGCAGGTTCTCAACTTGCAGACAGCCCCCCAGGAGGGTCAGGGCTTGTGACTGTGTGGGTGTGTCAGAGAGAAAGAGAGACAGGCTGTTTGGCAGCAGGCAGCAGGTGCTGGTGATCAGAGGGGCTCTTTCAGCAGCTTCAGCGGGCATCCGCGGGTGGGTGTGGAGGAGCAGGTTGGTTGGGGGGCAGGCTGGCATGTAGGCACTGGTTGCTGCTGGCCAGTCATGCATGAGCAGCAGCAGCACCCAGATGATGGATCTTGGGACTGGAGTGACTACTTCTGGATGCAGTGGAATGCAATGACACCCCACCCACCCCCGACTGGAATGATGGTCCCAGAATCTTGTTGATGGTTCCTGGGAGGGGAATGACTACTTCAGGTACAGTGGAATGACATCCTATGGGAGTTTAATGATGTCCCCAGAACCCTGACGGTGGGTCCTGGCGATGGAGTGGCTGTTTCTCGATGCCATGGAATGATGGGCCCAAGAACCCTGAGGGTGGGTTCTGGGGTGAGAATGGCAGCTTCTAGATATTGGACATCCCTCCCTACCAGTAACATAGGCCCCAGAACCCTGACGGTAGGTCCTGGAGCTGGAGTGGCTGTTTCTTGATGCTGTTGAATGATGGCTCTCTTTGAGTGGAATGACGAGCCCAGATCCCCGAGGGTGGATCCTGGGGCTAGAGTGGCAGCTTCTAGATATTGGACAGCCCTCCCTGCCAGTAACGTAGGCCCCAGAACCCTGATGGTGTGTCCTGGGGCTGGAGTGGCTGTTTCTCGATGCCATGGAATGACGGGCCCAAGAACCCTGACGGTAGGTCCTGGGGCTGGAGTGGCTGTTTCTTGATGCCGTTGAACGATGGCTCTCTTTGAGCGGAATGATGGGCCCAGATCCCCAAGGCTGGATCCTGGGGCTAGAGTGGCAGCTTCTAGATATTGGATAGCCCTCCCTGCCAGTAACGTAGGCCCCAGAACCCTGATGGTAGATCCTGGGGCTGGAGTGGCTGTTTGTTGACGCAGTTGAAAGATGTCTCTCTTTGAGTGGAATGACAGGCCCCAGAACCCTGATGGTGGGTCCTGGGCCTAGAGTGGCAGATTCTAGATGCAGTGGCAGAGCAGAGGCAGCATTGACTGCAGCAGACATTGAATTGCCCATAGGCAGCATTGGCAGCAGGAGCAGACATCGGATTGCCCAGGCACAGAACCTGTGCAACAGCAGAGACGGCATTGGCAGGATTTGCCTGTATGCTGCACCTATGGCGCTGAGCCAGGATGGTAGGATTTGCCAGGGAAGAGATCCCAGACAGCAGCAGACAGCAGCAGCAGGATTGTGTGGGCACATTTGGATTTTCCAGAGCAGAGTGCCCACAGACCAGCAGACAGCAGCAGTGGGATTACCAGGCCAGTGGGGCACATCACCCAGGGTTGACAGGGCGGGCAGACAGGCACCTTGGCATGAGAAGCAGACAGGTGGGCTGAGGCAGGCTTTGAGCTAGGCAACCTGGGTGGGTAGACTGCCACTGGCATGGGATGGTGTGTGCCATTGCACCATCAATCCTTGTCCAGGGCAGCTCGGGGAATCCCAGCAGTGGAAGGTTCACCTTGATGAACAACAACTGCTCCACCAACTTTGCCCTCAGTCTCAGGCGATGCAAGGAGAAAATGTCCCCCACCATGGAGAACACCCGGTCACTGGGGACACTGGTTGGTGGGCAGGACAATATACCCTTGGCCACTTTTGACAGGGCTGGCCACACGTTGGCCTTGCTGGCCCAGTAGGCCAAGGGATCACTTCTGGGATCGATGCATGGCTCCTCCTCCAGGTAGGTCTCCACTATTGGTGAGGCACCATTGTACTCCCTCTGGTAGCTCTGCCTGGGCACCACCCCACCACTGCCCTCATTCATGCTGCTTGTCCTATTGTGCATGGCCCCATGCTCCCCAGAGTGGTCTGTACATAGGAGTAGCTCCTCCTGCTGCTGGCAATAGGGGTGCTGCTGCTGTTTATCCTGCTGCTAGTGCTGCTACTGCAATCGCTAGGGCTGCCTAGCGATTGCAGTAGCAGCGTACCACACTGCCTTTGATCCTGGGGTTCAGCATTGTTGCCAAGATATATTCCACTTGCCAAAGGAGTTCGTCAAACCACGCCTTCAGTTCTGCCTTCATATGCCGCACCAGGTCAAACACCTCATTGGACAGCTCCCTGCCCTCAAGGCCACACTCCCACCCCTGGAGAATCTCATCCAGCCTGCTGATGAGACTCTGGATCAGAGTGGTCAGCTGGCTGATGGTGGCAGTGGAGCTGCTCACGGTTTCCGTCACAGCCAGGAACGGTCTGAATATGAAGACCGGGTGAGCCAGTATCTCCCATTCCACCCCATCGTACCCTGGAGGTGCCCCACTGTCCATCACCAGTTGAAGCCGATGCAAGGCAGCTTTCTGCTTGAAAAGCCGCTGGAGTATCAGGAAGGTCGAATTCCACCATGTAGAGACATCCGGGACCAGCTCGTGCACTGGGGAGCTTTGCTCTGCATGCTTGGCCCAGAGGAGCTTGCTGCCCTTCACGCTCCAGTTAAAAAAACCAGCCAGCTTCCTCCCCCACTCGATCAGGGAGCTAAGGGTGCCTGCCCTAATCCCCTTCTCCCCCAAGTCCAGAGCATCCCTGACCACAAGATGGAGAGTTTGTGTGGCGCAAGGGATGCTCGTGAAGCCCACATCATGGACGGCCTCAATATATTGGCTGCGTTGTCCGTCACCACACACCCCTTGGTGAAGGGCACGCCTGGCATGACCCACTCACTCACCATGGTGGTCAGGGCTACCTCGATGTTCCGAGACATGTGGGGGCCATTCATGACTTCTGCCTGAATCAGGGCCCACCTATACCCTGCTTCGGGACTCCTCCTACCACTGGAAAAAGCTGTCTCATGGTCTTGCCATCAGTGTGCCGTCACAGCCAGGTAGGCATACTGTGCATTTCTACTGGACCACAGGTCGGTGGTGAAGTGTATGGTGGCACCCCAGCCCCTGACAGCTGCTCCCTCACCTGCTTCTTCAAAGTCCTGTACAGATCTGGCACCACCTGATGACTCAGGGTGGTGCACGATGGCAACTGAAACTGAGGTGCCAGGAACGCAATCAGCCATCTAAAGCCCATGTCCTGTACCATGGAGAAGGGCTGCCCATCCTGGGCATTCATTTTGCCCTACAGGTGCATGGCTTTTTCTTGAAAGCCACACTGCCCTCCAGCTGCTGATGACCTTATCAGCTGCCCCCACCCCAGCTCCTCCATGGTGGACTGACTATGCTGGTGAGGCTCCTGCTGCTGTTCTTCCCCCCTAGCAGGAATACTAGTGCTCCTGCTGCTAGAGGCATCTGTTGGTGCAGGACACTTGCCCGCTGAAGGAGGCGGACGACTGGCTGGCGTGGCCCCTGCAGTCGGGAACCCGCTGGCATCCACTGCCCCTGACTACCCGCTTAGCAGCAGAGCGCTGTGGGCCTCACCATGGCAGTTGTCCCAAGGTTGGTGAGCACCTGCCCACGCTTCACCACCTTATTGCCCACAGTGCACTGCACCTCCCTCGGATCATCCGCCCACACCAGCTTGAAATGTGCCCAGACAGATGATTTTTGCCCCCTCCTGGCTTCTGGCCCACACCAGGTGATGCACCACTGCCAGCGCTGCTGGGAGGGGCAGAACCTAGTGGCAACACAGCTCTGGGAGGAGGGACAGCCATCACCGCAGCTCCAGACATCTTCACGGGACTAGTGTCTTCTTCTGCCTCACTGTTCCCGATCACGGTGATGTCCCATGAAGGGGAGTACTGGGACCCAGAGGCTTGACTGCCCACCATGCTGCTGCCACTCTCCCTGTGCCCCCTATAGCTTCTACTGCTGCTTCTGCTACTCCTCTCCCTGCTGTCATTGCCCGGGGATTGGGCCCTGCCTCTAGCATCTAGGGTGGGATCCGCCAGCCCTGGACTGATGGTGATCACCTCAACAATAGGGGACATTGGTGGTAGCCCTGGAGGAACATCAGAAGCAGCACCTGTTCCTGCAGCAGCAGAGACAGCTGCAGCTTCGTGTCCTGCAGGCCTACCAGTGCCCTACGTGGCATTGGAGGATGCTGGCAGGAGGCACTGCTGAACTACCCCCAGACTAGTGCCACTGCTGGGAGCCTCTGAACCCTCTCTCCCAAAAATCATGCTTGTGAAACTTGGGGCATGGTGATGGGCTCTGGCTGCTGCTGCATGCTGCCACTCCTCTGGCATGGCCCCTAACACCTCTGCCACATGCCCCATTGCCTGCCTTTTGGGCAGCAGGCCGACTTCTCCTACTTCCCTTCTCCATGTCTTCTAACTCAAAGAATGCACACACAGATTTTTTTTTAAAAAAAAATCAAATTTTTAATCTANGGGGTTTCTTTTACTGTCTTTTTTTTCTCCCCCTTGCTTCCCCCTGCCATTTCTCTTACTTTTCTGGAGGTTTGTTTTCTTTAACAGGTCTTTTGAGGCCTCTTTCAGTCACAGTTTGGAGGAGCACTCGCTTTGCCCTGCTGCTCGCACTCGCACATGCTCAGTCAGCATGTTCCTATCTTTTTATGTTCTTTAGATCTGCAGCAAAAAATTTAAAAGGGGCAGCCAGGGGACGACATCGAGTCTAATCGCCCATGTGGAGAATGTCCATAGAGAGAAGGTGAGGTGGCGGGACTCCTGCGTGGAGGAGCATCATCACCACAAGAAGGGGGGGAATGGACAGCAGAAGGGATGACACTGCAGCCCTTTCCCCTCTAGCTCTGCGGAGGAGTTTCCAGCCACCAATGAGGAGACTGAAGAGGAAAGGGCTTTTAGGGCCCAACTGGAGAGGCCCACACAAAAATATCTAGAGACCTCCCAAAAATACCTGGATGGGCTAAGGCTCCAAGCCCTCACAATGGAGGACCATCTTGTGGAATGCTTCCGGGAGCTGCAACTTAGGGAGCAGAAGGCAGATACCTATGTGGCCTACCTCCACAAAGAGAGAAGGGAATTAGAATTCCACTGGCAGTCGGTCGCAAAGTGGAAGGAGTCCCTGTCAGGGGCCCTAGAGTTTGCCACACAACATGGGTATGAGATGGAGGAGGACGTGATGCCCGCCGCTAGGTCCTGTGCACCCCTTTCACCTTTCCCCCATGTTATGGGGGACAGGCCCTCAGTAGACCCCTAAGTTTCCTTTATTTTTATATATATTAATGTTTAGTTTTGGTTTTATAAAGTTGTGTGTTGTTTAAAAAGTTTTAATAAAAGTTATATTTGTTGTTATGAGCTTTGTTTGAGTTATTTCCATCTCATTCTGGTAGGTTTGCTGCTGGATATGGACAAGGGCACTGGACATGAGCACAGATGAGAGCTCTTGCTGGTTCTTGCAGGTGGCAGCTTGAGCTGAATACACCTCTTCCCCTCCGCCCCCATCTCTCTCATTCTAGCCTCTCTCTCTCTAGTCATATAATGCAGGTGACAGCATGGGTGGGATCGTGTCTTTTTCTCCTTCTAGCAGTGGGGAGACACTCACTCACTCACTCTCTCTCTCTCTCTCTCTCTCTCTCTCTCCATGAACAGCAGGTTGCTAACTCATAAAGAAAAGATGGAATGACAACTCCCCATGAGCGGAATGACAGGGCCCCAGAGAACCCTGATGGTGGGTCCTGGGGATGGAGTGGCAGCTTCTAGATATTGGACAGCCCTCCCTTCCAATAACATAGGCCCCAGAACCCTGATGCTGGGTCCCAGGGCTGGAGTGGCTGCTTCTTTAGATGGTGGAATGACAGCGCCCTGCGAGCGGAATGACAGGCCCAAGAACCCTGAGGGTGGGTCCTGGGGCTAGAGTGTCAGCTTCTAGATACTGGACAGCCCTCCCTGCCAGTAACATAGGCCCCAGAACCCTGATGGTGGTTCCCGGGGCTGGAGTGGTTGTTCCTTGATGCGGTGGAATGACATCGCCTGCATGCGAGGAATGATGGCCCCAGACCCATGACATTGGTTCCTGGGGATGGAGTGGCAGCTTCTAGATATTGGTCACAGCCCTCCCTGTTTGTAACTTGGCCCCAGAACCCTGGAGGCAGGTCCTGGGGCTAGAGTGTCAGCTTCTAGATTTTGGACAGCCCTCCCTGCCAGTAACGTAGGTCCCAGAACCCTGAAAGTGGGTCCTGGGGCTAGAGTGGCTGCTGCTTTAGATGGTGGAATGACAGTGCCCTGCGAGTGAAATGACAGGCCCAAGAACCCTGAGGGTGGGGTCCTGGGGCTAGAGTGTCACCTTCTAGAGTGTTAGCTTCTAGACAGCCCTCCCTGCCTGTAACATAGGTCCCAGAACCCTGATGGTGGGTCCTAGGGCTGGAGTGGCTGTTTCTTTTTAGATGGTAGAATGACAGCACCCTGGGAGCGGAATGACAGGCCCAAGAACCCTGAGGGTTGGTCCTGGGGGGTAGAGTGGCAGCTTCTAGATATTGGACAGCCCTCCCTGTCTGTAATGTAGGCCTCAGAACCCTGACGGTGGGTCCTGCGGATAGAGTGGCTGTTGCTTAATGCCATGGAATGATGGGCCCCAGAATCCTTAGGGTGGGTCCTGGGGGTAGACTGGCAGCTTCTAGATATTGGACAGCCCTCCCTGTCTGTAATATAGGCCCCAGAATCCTGAGGGTTGGTCCTGGGGGTAGAGTGGCAGCTTCTAGATATTGGACAGCCCTCCCTGCCAGTAATGTAGGCCCCAGAACCCTGACGGTGGGTCCCGGGGCTGGAGTGGTTGCTTCTTTAGACGGTGGAATGACAGCACCCTGTGAGTGGAATGACAGGCCCAAGAACCCTGAGGGTGTGTCCTGGGGCTAGAGTGTCAGCTTCTAGAGTGTCAGCTTCTAGACACCCCTCCCTGCCTGTAACGTAGGCCCCAGAACCCTGAGATTGGGTCCTGATGCTGGAGTGACTGTTGCTTGATGCCATGGAATGACAGGCCCCCAGAACCCTGAGGGTGGGTCCTGGGTCTAGAATGACAGCTTCTGGATACAGTGGATGGACAGCCCTCCCTGCCTGGAACGTAGGCCCCAGAACCCTGAGGTTGGGTCCTGGGGCTAGAGTGGCAGGTTCTGGATGAAGTGGCACAGCAGAGGCAGCATTGGCAGCAGGAGCAGACATTGAATTGCCTGGGCACAGAACCCGTTGCACAGCAGAGATAGCATTGGCAGGGTTTGCCTGTGCGCAGCACCCATGGAGGCAGGATGGTAAGATTTGCCAGGGAAGAGTTCCCATACAGCAGCAGACGGCAGCAGCAGGATTGCGTGGGCACATTTGGATTGGTCAGAGCAGAGTGCCCATGGACCAGCAGACAGCAGCAGCAGGTTTACCAGGCCAGTGGGGCACATCACCCAGGGTTGACAGGGCAGGCAGACAGGCACCTTGGCATGAGCAGCAGGCTGGTGGGCTGGGGCAGGCTTTGAGCTTGACAACCTTGGCGGGAAAACAGGCATAGCTTGCCTGTCTCTCATGCCACGCTGCCTGTCTGCCCTCCCAGGTTGCCAAGCTCAAAGCCTGCCTGCCTGCCTCTTATGCCACATTGCCTGAGGCAGGCTTTGAGTTTGGTAACCTGGGCGGGCAGACAGGCACTTGGCATGAGAGGCAGGCAGGTGGGCTGAGGCAGGCTTTGAGCTTGGCAACCTGGGTCAGCAGACAGGCAGCGTGGCATGAGAGGCAGGCAGGCAGGCTGAGGCAGGCTTTGAGCCTGCCAACCTGGGTGGGCAGACAGGCAGTGTGGCATGAGAGGGTAGGCGGGCTGGGGCAGACTTTGAGCTTGGCAACCTGGGCGGACAGACAGGCAGCATGGCATGAGAGGCAGGCTGGAGGCCTGGGGCAGGCTTTGAGCTTGGCAACCTGGGTGGACAGACAGGCAGTGTGGCATGAGAGGCAGACTGGAGGGCTGGGACAGGCTTTGAACTTGCAACTGGGGTGGGCAGACAAGCAGCATGTTATGAGAGGTGGAAGGCAGGCTGGGGCAGGCTTTGAGCTTGGTAATGGCAACCTGGGCAGGCAGACAGGCAGCATGGCATGAGAGAGGCAGTAGGAAAGGCAGGCTAGGACCTTGGTAGGGCACTCAGATAGGCTGGTGAAGACTGTGCAGTGCATATGCGTGAGAGAGAGCCAGTCAGATAGATGGACCAAGATTGTCTAGCTAGAGGCCGGCTGGCAGGCTTACAACTTCCCAATTCCACCCACCCAGTGTCATGAGATCAGTCAGGAAGGCCAGCCAAGGCCATCTAGTATGAGAGAGAGAGAGAGAGGGAGAGGCATGGCGGGCACCAGACATTGGGAGGGAGGGACAGCACCTCAGCACAGCAGCAGCAGCCCAGATTGAGGAGGAGCCCCATCCCAAGACTGCCCCTGGCATGGGATGGCGTGTGCCCCTGCACCATCAATCCATGTCCAGGGGAAGCTTGGGGAATCCCAGCAGCGGAAGGTTCACCTTTAGAACAGCAACTGCTCCATGAACTTGGGCCCCAGTCTCAGGTGGTGGGTGAGCAAATGTCCCCCACCATGGAGAACACCCGCTTGCTGGTAACACTTGTTGGTGGGCAGGACAAGAGACCCTTGGCCACTTTCGACAGGGTCGGCCACATGTTCGTCTTGCTGGCCCAGTAGGCCAAGGAATTGCTGCTGGACTCAATGCAGGGCTCCTCCTCCAGGTAGCTCTCCACTGCTGCTGAGGCGCTGTCACACTTCCTCACGTAACTGCATCTCGGCACCACCTCCACCACTGCCCTCAGCTATGCTGCCTGCCCTGCTGTGCATGGGCCCATGCTCCCCAGAGTGCCCTGCACATATGAGCTGCTGCTGCTGCTCTCAATAGGGGTGCTGCTGCTGGTGCTACTACTGCTAGGGTTGGGGGCAGGGATAGACCCCTCTGGCTAAAAGGGGTGACTGCTCCCACTCCCACCATCCCCAGGGCTGTCCTGCTGCTGCTGCCACTGCTGAGCACTCTCAAAACCACTCTCTGCACGCCAGACCCTCTCCACCAGCTCAGACTTCCAGTAGTCATAGACTGCTGTCTGCTGTGCCACGCTGCCCTTGACGCTGGGGTCCAGCATGGTTGCCATCACGTATTCCTCGCGCTGCAGCAGCTCATCAAACCACCCCTTCAGCCCTGATTTCAGCTGCCGCACCAGGGCAAATGCCTCAGCCCCCAGCTTCTTGCCCTCAGGGCCACCATCCTGCCCCTGGAAAATCTCATCCAGTCTCCTGAGGAGACTCTGGACCAGAGGGGTCACCTGGTTGATGCTGACCATGGAGGAGCTGATGGTCTCCGTCATGGCCAGGAATGGTTTCAGGATAAAGACTGCGACAGGATGTCCCATTCCACCCGATTGTACCCTGGAGGTGCCCCGCTGTCTGTCACCAGTTGCACCTGATGCAAGGTGGCTTTCTGCTCCACAAGCCGCTCGAGCATCAGAAACGTAGAGGTCCACCTGGTGGATACATCCTACACCAGCTGGTGCACTGGGGAGCCTTGCTGTGCCTGCTTGGCCTGGAGGAGCTCGCTGCCCTTCATGCTCTGGTAAAAAAAAACTGGCCAGCTTCCTTCCCCACTCAGTCAGGGAGCTAAAGGTGCCTGACCCAATCCCCTTTGCCCCCAAGCCCATAGTGTCTGACCACCAGGTGAAGGGTGTGTGCGGCACAAGGGATGCTGGTGAAGCCCCCATCATGGACTGCCCTCAGTATGTTCGCAGTGTTGCCTGTCACCATGCATCCCTTGCTGAAGGGCGTACCTGGCACGACCTCACCATGGCAGTTAGGACTGCCTCAATGTTTACAGGGGTGTGGGGGACATACATAACTTCGGCCTGAAGCAGGGCCCACCTATACCTTGCTTCGGGACCCCTCCTGCCACTCCCAAAAGCTGCCTCTGGGTCCTGCCAGTAGTGCGCCGTTACCACCAGGTAGGTGTGCTTGGCGTTCCTGGTGGAGCACAGGTCCGTGGTGAAGTGGACAGTGGCACCCCCAGCCCCTGCCAGTTGCTCCCTCACCTGCACATTCAGAGTCCGGTACAATGCTGGCACCACCTGCCGACTCAGGGTGGTGCACGACGGCAGCTGAAACTGGGGGACAGGAAGCCAGTCAGGTGCCTAAACCCCGTGTCCCCCACCATGAAGAAGGACTGTCCATCGACGGCTATCATTTCTGCTAATAGACGCGTGACTTTCAGCTGGAAGCCATGCCGCCCTCCACATCCTGCAGCTGCTGACTGACTTGACAGCTGCCCCCATCCCACCTCCTCCATGGTGCTCTGACACTGCTGGTGACGCTGCCTCTGCTGTTCTTCCCCCATAGCAGGAATACTGCTCCTGCTGCTAGAGGCAGCTGTTGGAGCAGGACGTTTCCCCGCTGATGCAGGCAGACAACTAGTAGCTGTGGTCGGGAACCCACTGGTGTCCACTGCCCCTGCCTGCCCGCTTAGCAGCACAGCGCTGTAGTATGCCTTGAGGTGCCTTGCTATGGCAGTTGTGCCAAGGTTGGTGAGCACCTGCCCATGCTTCACCACCTTCTGGCACAGACTGCACTGCATGTCCCTGGCATCATTCGCCCGCACCAATGTAAAATGCACTCAGACCGAGGATTTTTTGCCCCCCTCCTGCCTTCTGGCCCACACCGGGTGACGCACTGCTAGTAGCTAGTAGCCGGGGAAGAACATGGTGGCACTGGCAACACAGCTCACGGAGGGACAGCCATCGCCTCAGCACCAGGTACCTCCTCCACAGAACTGCTGTCTGCCTCACTGTCCCCAATCGCGGATGGACTGCCCACCATACTGCTGCCACTCTGAGCAGCACTCTCCATCTGCCCCCTATAGCTGCTGCTGCTGCTGCTCCGCTCCCTGCTGCCATTGCCCGGAAATTGGGCCCTGCCTCTATCAGCCGGGGTGGGATCCACCAGTCCTGGACTGCTGGGGGCGATTGCCTCTACAATGGGGGACAATGGTGGCCCCTGAGGAACTTTGGCCCCTGAATCACCTGCACCCGCAGATGAGACAGCTGCAGCCTCCTGCACTCATCCAAATGCAGTCAGACTGTTTGGGGGTTCGAACATTCGGTCTGGACGTTCGGTTCGGTCATCCGAATGGACCAAGTTCGGTCTGAACTCCGAACACCCGAACTGCGTTCGCACATTCCTAATTGTTGTGTTTGTACAAGTGCTTTGTTCACCAGAGGTAGCTCCGCTTGCAGGGTTTTGCTTGTGATTGTTGTGAGTGGTCCCTTTACTTCCCATATGGGATATTGCCTTTTCCTGTTCCCCCTCATCCCTGCCCGGCCCCTCCTTGGGTTGCGCCTTCACCCCCTAGGGGGCAGGGGTGCTGCAGACTTACCAGATGGGATGGGGCAGCTGCCAGGGGCGGGTTGGTTGTCCTGGAGTGCCGGGTCCTGGGGTGGGGGCATCGCTTCCTCTTGGAGGGATCAGGTTACAGCTGGGGGGGACTGGGAGGGGTGCAGGCTGGAAGGGCGGCCCCACTGGTAGCTCGTGGGGACCTATGTGGGGGAGGGAGACCCCATGGATCAGGTCCGGGAAGGGATGCTGCTGGGGGAACCATGGTTGGCCGAAGTGCAGGGGGGGGCACCTGCACCAGTGGGTGGCCACCGTGGTGTAGGTCAGCTGCCACTCCTCTATCCGCGGCCTGGTGGACCCTGTCACACAGGGGGTCCCACTGCAGGGCCTCCACTGCATCCCCCATGAGGTCCGTGAGCCTTGTGGCCTGACCCTCCAGCCTGTCACAGGTGCACTGCTGCTCACATTGGAAGGCGACAGTCTGGCACCTGTCCCAGAGGTGCTCTGTGCAGGACCGGGCCACCAGGGTCTCCCAGTCCCTGTCCTCCTCCCCTCTTAGGAGTTCCCTGCTGAGTGCGAGCTCCTGGGAGTGCACCTCGGTTAACTGTCTTGATTCCTCAAGCAGCTCCCTGCCCAAGTTCTCCCTCCGCTGCTGGTTCCTGGCCCGCATCTCCTGATTCCTCTCTACGCTGCTACCAGCTGCGCCCCTCGCACAAGCAGGTCACTGTTCCGTGAATGAGAGTGCACATCCCGTGTTAGTATGGCCGGCCACTGCGCACCACTGCCCCTTACCACGGTTCCCAGGGTGTCTCGGGGGGCGGCCCCCGTGTTGTCCATCTGTTCCCTCCCCTGTGGGACCCCCCCTGCCCTGTCCTCTTGTGGGATCACCCCCCGACTGAGGCTCCCTCTTGGCTGACCTGTGTTACAAGAAAACTGCTGTGGGGCCAGCCACCCCTCCCACCTGCCCTCTTGTAAGGCAAGGGTGGGTGGGGGCACACAGCCCTGAGGGCCTCCCTCCCCACCCAGTACCACCACCCACCTCCGCACCATGCCCCTGTGTGGCCCCATGGATGGTGTGCCCTACCATGGCTGGGTGCCTCACCAGGTAGCGGGGTGCAGCTGGCCCTGACTTGTCCACCTCGTCCTCTGCAACTTCCACCTCCTGCACCTCCAGGCTACCTTGGGCTGCAGTGGGAATGGGGACCTGTTAGTGTTTACTGGCAACTAGGCCCCGGCCCCAGTCGCTGCGACTCTGCCTGGGCCACCTCCCCACCAGGCCCGCTGGGCCGGTTGTACCTGGATCCTGTTCCTCCACCTTCTGGGGGCCTTCCTGGGTCTCCTCTTTCTCCGCATGTGCCCCCCTTCCCCATGGCCGGGCAGCCTGTGGGTTTTGTGGGCGCACGCAGCGGGTGGTATTTGTGTGGCCGGATCCCCGAAGCGCCTCCTCCCCCTGTGGGATGGATCCTGGCTGGCCTCGCCAGGGGCAGCATCCCCCTCCCTGCTCTGGGGGTTCCTGAAGGGGGGGTTGTGTGGTGGTCCTTCATCTGCCCCTGGAGAAGATGCTGCCATGTGTGTGGGAGGCCATGATGTCCCCATCTATGCAGAGAAACTTGTCCAGTTCATCCTGGAACTTGGCTGTGCGCATGGTACAGCTGGACTTGAGATTGTTGTCCTGGATATGTTTATATCTGGACCTCAAGTCCTTTGCCTGCTGCATGCACTGGGTGACATCCCTATTGTACCCCTGCTGCTGCATGGCTTCATAGACCTGTCTGTTCTTGTAGCTGTGCACAAGGTCGTGCTGGACCCTTTCGGACCTCCACACGCGTATGATGTCCCTGGTCCAGGGCTCCCCCTTTTGGGACCCGTGGGGGGGCCTCTGGCTTGGTGGCATGGGGCTTGCCCGGTGGCTGTGGTAGCTGTGGAGGTGGTCATCTCCTGTTGGCGGTATTGCATTGGGGTTACTCATGGTCCCGCTGCACCCCCATGGGGCCTCCTCTCCCCCCTGGGGTGAACTTCTGCTCATCTGGCTGTCTGGGGGGCCCTCCTTGGCCATCTACCTGGTGGTGCGGTGCTCCATTGTCTGGGTGCTGTCCTGGGTGGCCAGGGACACAGGTTAGTTGGCTGGCAATTGCCTTGTGTTCCCTCGGCTGTGGTGCCGGGGTGAGGGCACGGCCCTCCCATCCCGGGTTTGGGGGGGGTTCCCTCACTCTCACCTCACTGTCTCTGCTGCTCCTCTGGCTGTGCCCTGTGGATGTACCGGGCTGGGATTCCTGTCAGTGCCGTGGCTGCTGTTTGCCTTCAGTCCTGTTCCGGGAGACGTGTGTTGTAGTTAGCCATACCGTGTTCCACCCCCCTGCACTGGCAGAGACACCCCCACTGCATCGCCTGGCTGGCTCACCCCCCCACATCGCCTGGCCGGCACCCCCCACCCCCCTTCACTGCCTGGCCGGCACATACACACACACCCTGCACCACCTTCCAGGGGGACCTCCTCGGGTGCTGCTGGGTTCCCATGCTCACCTGGCCTCGTCCTGCTGCGCTGGCTCCCTTGGTCTTATCGAGTGCTTTTCTCGTGGCCATCGTGGGAGACTACGTGTGTGTGTCATGAATCCACCCTCCTTTACGGGCTCTCGACTGGACCTCTGGTGCACACCCCCGGTGGGCATGTCTGCATGGGGGCACGTGCGTGACCCTTTGCACTGTTGCACTGTGGTCCCGCCTGCGTGTGTGTGTGTGTTTTTGGTTTTACAAGAACACTCGGGTGTTGTACACCCATCTCCACCCATTGCCACCCATGGTGGGTGCTGGCTCCCTCCCGGCTGCTCCGTGGGTGTTGGCGGGTGGGTTGGGCATGCGCATCCACCTACTTGTGGACTTTTACATGGATGTTCTCCCACCCATCCGATGGGTGTTTCCGGGTGTTCGTGTGTGGGTGGCGTCCATGTTAAAGTGGCCTTAGTTTTCTCAAGAGTCCCTTGTGAATAATCTTGTCAAATGCATTCTAAAAATCCAGATACACTATAGCAATTGGATCACCCTTATCTGCATAGTTGTTTTTGTTTGTTTTTCCATATTTTTATTCTGCCCCCTCCTGCTTTTGTATCTTAGGGAACCTCACAACGTCTTAAAACATTCACAACAATAGAAACATATAAAACAATTAAACATTAAAATAATCCTGGCAGAGAAACAAAAATTCCCATCCCTATTCCAACCCCCCACCCCCATCTAGGGCTGATGCGGCAGCAGCTGTTACCGCTCCGCGATTCCATTCCTAAACCTCGGCATCCC
>QEPC01010218.1:949113-981139 GCA_003113815.1 Sphenodon punctatus
CAGCGTCGCTGCCAGGCAACCAGCAACAACGCAGCCACCGGAGGGAGATTTAAAGGGAAATCTGCAGCAGGGAAGTGTGGTGGGATGGAGCGAGGAGGGAGGCAGAAGAGAGTGGTGGGAGAGAAAACTAGGGTGGAGGAGGAGGAGGCAGTGGCAGTGGTGGAGGGGGAGGCGGGGGTCACACTGAGGATGGAGGAGGTGGAGGGACAACACCCGCTGCAGCCGGGACAGGACACCCTGGGGACAGCAGCCGGACGGGGGGAGGAGGCACCCTGGAAATGGGTAAGGGGAAACAAGGGGAGGGGAACAGGGGGCCCAGGGACACCAAGGGGGGCAGGGTGCCAGCCCGAGCTCCTGGCAGAGAGGAGGGGAAAAGGGGTGCCCCGCAAGAGGGGCCAGAACCGCACCCAACCATAACCCCCCCACCCCCTGCATCCCGCAGACACAGAAAAGGGCCCGGGTGAATGAGCCCCTGGAGGACACCGGCCCAGCCCGGGCGGAGGAGGCGGCGGTGGAAGAGGTGGTGGAGGAGGACTCACAGGGGAGATGACGGAGGAAGCCCTACCACAGAGGGGGCCAGTGGGGGCTGCAGGAGACCTGGGACTTCATACGGATCTGGGGGACCCTGGAGTACCAGCTGGAGCTCGCGCTCAACCAGTGCAATGAGCATGTCTACCAGAACATAGGGGGGGACATGGAGGTGGCAGGGCACCATCACACCATGGCACAGTGCTGCTCCAAGGCCAAGGAGCTGAAGAGGGGGTACAAGGCCATCCGGGTCAAAAATAGGCAGTCCGTACACGGAGCTCGGACCACCCCCTTCTATGATGCCCTAGACCAAATACTCCACATGAAGGGGTCGATAGTCACCCCATGGCTTGTGGGGAGCACAGTGGTCCAGGTCAGGGAAAGGACCGAGGTACCCCCACCCCTCGCCGCCCCCCTGGTAGACACAAGCTCCAGGGCCCCAGACCCCCAGGAGGAACGGACCGGGACCTCCAGCACCTGTAGCCCCCCTGAAAGCAGTCCGGAGAGCACCCACCCCCAGGTCAGACAAGCAGAGTCCGAGGCTGGCACCCTCATCACCCTCAGCCAGTGGTCCATGGGGGAGCACTCCCACACCGAGGGGCCGACCTCGGAAGGATCCGAGACCGACATTGAGGGTAAGCGGGTGACCCGAGGGGAGAGGGACTGGGCCCACAGGGGGAAGGGGCCAAGGGGGGATGGACAGGACAGCCCCAGCCCCCCAAAGGCAAGGTGGGAAGGGGGCCCGAGCCGCGGTCGCCCAACCACGCAACTCTACACCAACAACCCCCCCTCTTCACCCACAGGGTACAGAACACCCCAGCACAAGACCCAAGTGGGAGAGCAGGCAGGTTCCGAGGAGCCCAGCCAGAAGGCAGAGGAACCAGGTGAGGCATGTGGGCCCCTCCGGGGTGCAGAGAGGGGGTCCCCGGACAGTCGGAGAAGGTGGGAGGGGCCAAGGGGGTGGAGTGGGGTGGGAAGGGGCCAGGGGACATGGCCAGGGGCCACTGCGGCCCCTGCCCCATCCCGTGATGGGGCAGACGCCCGGGGCAGCATCGAACTGACCATCCTGTACCCACAGGGCAACCCCGGAAGACAGCGTCTCCAGGGCCCGTGCCCCCAGCACAGCACGTGAGGGAGCACCAGGCACAGGTCCGCTGATGGAGGGAGGACCAGGTGGAGGATATCATCCAGACCTTTGTGGAACAGGGGGAAGAGGATGATAGAACTGCCCAGATGGAGGTGGCCATCGAGTGGTCCCTGGAGCGGGCAGAGGTGTGGGACATTAAGCTCCAGGCCGAGGTGTGCCTGGAGTGGAGGCGGGAGCTCTGGGAGCACAGCAGGCAGGTGGAAGTGCTCGGCCTGCTGGAGCAGGCCATCACAGGCATGGTGCGGGAGCACTCTGCCAAAATGGACAGGTCCCATGATATTGGGACCTCCCTGTTCCTGCACGCGGGCACCATGTGTGCCTATGTGATGGCAGCCACCCCCCTGGGCACCCTGCCTGCCCAGGTCTCCATGCCGGGCCCCTCGGTGCCCCCATCCCATGCCCTGCTGCCCCAGCTGCCCCCATGCCCTCAGGGGCCACACATCTGCCTCCCGGTCCCCCCTGCCCTCCGGAGGGTGCAGCCACTAAGGGAGGCACCCGGGTCCAGACTCCGCCCTCCCCCCAACTACCGCCCCCCCTTGCCGGCCCAGGAGATGGCCCAGGACACTGCTGGGAACACTGACAGTGGGGGGGGAGAAGGGGTGCTCACAGAGCTCCATGGCAATCACGGGGCCGTCCCAGGAAACGTGGGGGATGGGGGGATGGGGTGGGAGGGGGAGACACTATAGGGGGCGGGGCACAACTGGGGTGGAGGGAGAGAGGTCAGGTGCACATGTACATGCAGGTGAAATAAATTGTTTGCACTATATTGCCTCCCAGACCCATATGTGGGTGTCATGGGGCGACCCCCACCCGTGCAGGGGCTGGCCCAGGGAACCCCTGAGGGTGGGCTGGGGAGGGGCAGCCCTCACACCTCGGCCTCCCGACTGATATGCCTCACCAGGGCATCCCGGATGCGCTTGGCATAATGGTGCTCCCTGGGGTTCTCGGCGTTCACGTACAGGGGCACCAAGCCGGGGACCCGGTTGGGTTTGGGGTATTCCAGGGCTGCCCCCTAGGTCTCACACATGCTGTGAAGCACACAGCAGACACCGATCACCAGGGCCGAGGTCTCCATGGTGTAATCTAGCCGGCCAGTGAGGCTCCTCCAGCGCTGCTTGAGGGCCCCGAAGGCTCGCTCCACCACGGTCCTGCTGGAGCACAGGCAGGTATTGTAGAGCACTTCTGCAGGGGTGCGTGCGACCGGGTAGACCTTCAGTAGCCACTGGGTGAGGGGGGTAGGCAGGGTCACCCAGGATACAGGGGGGCATTGGTACCTCCTTGATCCAGGTCATCCCGATGTCAGCGAGGTCCCCGCAGAACATCCGGGCATAGAAGGGGGAGATGGTCATGATCCGGGCATCGTGACTGCAGTTGGAGTTGCCCATGAAGATGTCTATGAACCAGCCACGGTGATCCACAACTGCCTGCAGCTGCAGGGAGTGATACCCGTGCCTGTTCACATACTCTAAAGCCTCCCCTGCGGAGGGGGGGAGGATCTCTATGTGGGTGCCATCCACAGCTCCCATGCAGTTGGGGAAGCCTCCGGCCATGAATCCTGACATCATGGCCCCCTGATCCACCAGCTGGACCATTCTGTCCAGGAGCACGCCCTCCACAGCCTCGCACACATCCCGTAGGATACAGGCAACGGTGCTCAGGCCTACCCCAAAGTGCTGGGAGACGGACCGGCAGGAGTCGGGCGTTGCTAGGGCCCAGACCCCTATTGCCACCTGCTGAACCATGGGGATGGGGGTCCTCATGGGGGTGAGCTGTCGCTCCAGCCAGGGCGTAAGGAGCTCAGCGAGCCGGAGCAGGGTGAGCTTGTCCATCCTAAAGTGGGCCCTCCAGGCTGTCTCATCCCACTGGGCCAGCGCCCTGGCCCACCAACCCTGTGCCCGCTCAGCGACCCATATCCACCTGTCAATGGGCATAGCGAGCAGGGCTGCCCGGCGCATGGTCTCCCTCCCCCACTGGAGGCTCCCGGCCGCCTCGTGGAGCACTGCGGGCTGGGTTCGGCCCCGGCTCACAGCCTGCCAGGCTGCCCCAGAGAGTCTCTGCACCCTGAGATGGGCGAGGGCTCTCCTGCAGCCATGATGGGCCCTTGCAGCCCTCCAGGCCAGGGTAACCCACAGGTGGGTGCCCAGGTGCAGCTCCGCGGTAAGGAGGCACAGCTGCTCGGTGTAGTCACAGTACCACTGGCTGCGACTGTGAGGTA
Source organism: Sphenodon punctatus (assembly GCA_003113815.1). Classification (NCBI taxonomy): domain Eukaryota; kingdom Metazoa; phylum Chordata; class Lepidosauria; order Sphenodontia; family Sphenodontidae; genus Sphenodon; species Sphenodon punctatus. Next base: position 953,004 of record QEPC01010218.1, read on the forward strand.
CATCCAGTAGGCGGCTGCCCTGTCCCGCTCCATGGTGGTGGGGGCCCCAGGGGTTCGGGGATGGTTATGATGGCCCTCTGATGGCCAGGTGGGCCGGGGCACAGCCCCCAGCCGGGCAGGCCCCCCAATGTGATGCTGGTGTCCGTGGGCATGCGGTTGGGTGCACCTGCTGCTGGTGCTTGGGGCCTCATGCCTGCATGACTGCACAGGACTGTGCGCTCCTTGCGCAGCTGCATGCCATAAACTATCACCCCCCCTCCCTGTTTGCAACACCGTGTCCTTGCCGGCCTGATTAGCCATTCTGTGTGTGAGATTGTGTTCTGCAGCTGTGCCGGGTCCGCACCCCACACCTCGCTCCGTTGTGCTACAATGTTGCAGCCCGTGGCCACCTGTCCTGTCCTTGGGACCCNGGGGTGGAGTGGGGTGGGAAGGGGCCAGGGGACATGGCCAGGGGCCACTGCGGCCCCTGCCCCATCCCGTGATGGGGCAGACGCCCGGGGCAGCATCGAACTGACCATCCTGTACCCACAGGGCAACCCCGGAAGACAGCGTCTCCAGGGCCCGTGCCCCCAGCACAGCACGTGAGGGAGCACCAGGCACAGGTCCGCTGATGGAGGGAGGACCAGGTGGAGGATATCATCCAGACCTTGGTGGAACAGGGGGAAGAGGATGATAGAACTGCCCAGATGGAGGTGGCCATCGAGTGGTCCCTGGAGCGGGCAGAGGTGTGGGACATTAAGCTCCAGGCCGAGGTGTGCCTGGAGTGGAGGCGGGAGCTCTGGGAGCACAGCAGGCAGGTGGAAGTGCTCGGCCAGCTGGAGCAGGCCATCACAGGCATGGTGCGGGAGCACTCTGCCAAAATGGACAGGTCCCATGATATTGGGACCTCCCTGTTCCTGCACGCGGGCACCATGTGTGCCTATGTGATGGCAGCCACCCCCCTGGGCACCCTGCCTGCCCAGGTCTCCATGCCGGGCCCCTCGGTGCCCCCATCCCATGCCCTGCTGCCCCAGCTGCCCCCATGCCCTCAGGGGCCACACATCTGCCTCCCGGTCCCCCCTGCCCTCCGGAGGGTGCAGCCACTAAGGGAGGCACCCGGGTCCAGACTCCGCCCTCCCCCCAACTACCGCCCCCCCTTGCCGGCCCAGGAGATGGCCCAGGACACTGCTGGGAACACTGACAGTGGGGGGGGAGAAGGGGTGCTCACAGAGCTCCATGGCAATCACGGGGCCGTCCCAGGAAACGTGGGGGATGGGGGGATGGGGTGGGAGGGGGAGACACTATAGGGGGCGGGGCACAACTGGGGTGGAGGGAGAGAGGTCAGGTGCACATGTACATGCAGGTGAAATAAATTGTTTGCACTATATTGCCTCCCAGACCCATATGTGGGTGTCATGGGGCGACCCCCACCCGTGCAGGGGCTGGCCCAGGGAACCCCTGAGGGTGGGCTGGGGAGGGGCAGCCCTCACACCTCGGCCTCCCGACTGATATGCCTCACCAGGGCATCCCGGATGCGCTTGGCATAATGGTGCTCCCTGGGGTTCTCGGCGTTCACGTACAGGGGCACCAAGCCGGGGACCCGGTTGGGTTTGGGGTATTCCAGGGCTGCCCCCTAGGTCTCACACATGCTGTGAAGCACACAGCAGACACCGATCACCAGGGCCGAGGTCTCCATGGTGTAATCTAGCCGGCCAGTGAGGCTCCTCCAGCGCTGCTTGAGGGCCCCGAAGGCTCGCTCCACCACGGTCCTGCTGGAGCACAGGCAGGTATTGTAGAGCACTTCTGCAGGGGTGCGTGCGACCGGGTAGACCTTCAGTAGCCACTGGGTGAGGGGGGTAGGCAGGGTCACCCAGGATACAGGGGGGCATTGGTACCTCCTTGATCCAGGTCATCCCGATGTCAGCGAGGTCCCCGCAGAACATCCGGGCATAGAAGGGGGAGATGGTCATGATCCGGGCATCGTGACTGCAGTTGGAGTTGCCCATGAAGATGTCTATGAACCAGCCACGGTGATCCACAACTGCCTGCAGCTGCAGGGAGTGATACCCGTGCCTGTTCACATACTCTAAAGCCTCCCCTGCGGAGGGGGGGAGGATCTCTATGTGGGTGCCATCCACAGCTCCCATGCAGTTGGGGAAGCCTCCGGCCATGAATCCTGACATCATGGCCCCCTGATCCACCAGCTGGACCATTCTGTCCAGGAGCACGCCCTCCACAGCCTCGCACACATCCCGTAGGATACAGGCAACGGTGCTCAGGCCTACCCCAAAGTGCTGGGAGACGGACCGGCAGGAGTCGGGCGTTGCTAGGGCCCAGACCCCTATTGCCACCTGCTGAACCATGGGGATGGGGGTCCTCATGGGGGTGAGCTGTCGCTCCAGCCAGGGCGTAAGGAGCTCAGCGAGCCGGAGCAGGGTGAGCTTGTCCATCCTAAAGTGGGCCCTCCAGGCTGTCTCATCCCACTGGGCCAGCGCCCTGGCCCACCAACCCTGTGCCCGCTCAGCGACCCATATCCACCTGTCAATGGGCATAGCGAGCAGGGCTGCCCGGCGCATGGTCTCCCTCCCCCACTGGAGGCTCCCGGCCGCCTCGTGGAGCACTGCGGGCTGGGTTCGGCCCCGGCTCACAGCCTGCCAGGCTGCCCCAGAGAGTCTCTGCACCCTGAGATGGGCGAGGGCTCTCCTGCAGCCATGATGGGCCCTTGCAGCCCTCCAGGCCAGGGTAACCCACAGGTGGGTGCCCAGGTGCAGCTCCGCGGTAAGGAGGCACAGCTGCTCGGTGTAGTCACAGTACCACTGGCTGCGACTGTGAGGTACATCCAGTAGGCGGCTGCCCTGTCCCGCTCCATGGTGGTGGGGGCCCCAGGGGTTCGGGGATGGTTATGATGGCCCTCTGATGGCCAGGTGGGCCGGGGCACAGCCCCCAGCCGGGCAGGCCCCCCAATGTGATGCTGGTGTCCGTGGGCATGCGGTTGGGTGCACCTGCTGCTGGTGCTTGGGGCCTCATGCCTGCATGACTGCACAGGACTGTGCGCTCCTTGCGCAGCTGCATGCCATAAACTATCACCCCCCCTCCCTGTTTGCAACACCGTGTCCTTGCCGGCCTGATTAGCCATTCTGTGTGTGAGATTGTGTTCTGCAGCTGTGCCGGGTCCGCACCCCACACCTCGCTCCGTTGTGCTACAATGTTGCAGCCCGTGGCCACCTGTCCTGTCCTTGGGACCCCTCGGAGGCCACCCCAGCCTGGAGGGTATGTGTGCCCCCCTTTCTGTGCTGTTATTCTCCCTGACTAGCTGGACCATGGCTGGTTGTGCATGCACCAGGCTCCTGCTTCCCGGCTTCCCCATGGGGCCCCACATAGCTGGACCTTCCACGAGACCATGTCCCTGTGTGACCTGTGGCATACCCCGGCTGTTCAGCTGCTCCTCGGCTGCCCGGACAGCCATTCGGGTGTTTATTTGATCCTGAGCTCTGGCCTTCGGAACTTCGGCTATGAGGCGAACGCTCGTGATTGCCGGCTGCATGCGAAGACTCTGGGGCTGGTTCCCTTTCCCGATGGGTGCATCCCAGAGATGAGGTGCTCTCATGTGGCCTGGTCCACGGCTGAGACTGTGTCTGTGCTGTCTGTGTGCAGCCTGGATGCCTACACGATCTGCCTTGTGGAGGGGGGCCCTGCCTTGGCCGTGCCCTACTTTGGCTGTGTTCACAGGGCCCGTGGGTACCAGCGCTCCTGTGGGGTGGTGTACCACTGGTTGTTGGAGCTGGGACAGCTTCTGTGGCCCCCTGCTGCTGACTGCTGTGTGTCGGAGCCTATTGCGGTGGAGCTGTCAGCGCTGTCGGGCGTGTGGTCCCGTTTGGATGTGCAGTTGGGGCTGTTCATGCAGGATCCCTTCGAGGCCTACTACCTGATCGCCCACCACATGTCCTTGTTGGGGTACCACTGGGGCATGATCCATTGGCCCCACCTGGTTCACCGGGTGGGGCACCCGGCCCCTGGGCCCGTTGTGGCCCCCAGCAGCTGGCTGTGAGTCCCGGTGTGTCTCCCGGCCCCCCAGTTGTCTGCCCCCGTGTGGGCTCCCGCCCCTGACCAGGGGCCGGTCTCCGCTGGCCACTCCGTCCCTGATGTCTCTGCCATGCTGCTGTGCTGCCTGCTTCCTGGGGTGCTGCTGCCCCTGCCTGTGGCTCCAGGCCCCCTCCGGGCTCCACCCGTAGTCTGCCTCCACACCCGGGGTTCCCCTCCATGGTTGCCTTCCCTGGTGCCTGGGTCCGGCGCTCTGCATGGCCTCGCCGACCCGCCTGTGTCCAAAGGACTGTCCCCACCTGCCAGTGCTGCCACCTTGGGTGCCTGTGTGACCTCGGGGTTCTGGGGCCCCCAGACTGCCCCTCGCTCCTTCCTCCAGGTGTGTGTGTGCATCCTTGGACCTGCAGCGCTGCACCGGCTCTCCTGCCTGCCCTCCACTGGCCCCTCTCCGGGTGTGGGGTCTATGTGTGCCTCCTGGACTGTTCCCAGCCGGCTCGCTGTGCATTGTGGGCCCCCGCTGTGCCTTGGTCCTGAGCTCCTGGGGCCCCCCATTCCAGGGCTGCCTGTGTTGCTGTGGGGGTGCCCGTGCAGACAGTTCTGCTGTGGGGGTTGTGGTTGCCATTGCGTGTGTCCTGCCCTGCCTCTTTGCAGTTCCCCCCCCCCTCTTCCCTGTTCCACCCCCCCACCCCCCTTGTGCCCGGTGTGCCTTTTGCGTTGTCCGGGCGCCTGTGTCCCCGTTCCCTTCCTTTACCTTCTGTGTGTGTGTGTGTGTGTGTGTGTGTGTGTGTGTGTGCGCGCGTGTGTGCCCGGGCATGTGCTTGTGCTGTGTGTTCCACTGTGGCCCCGCTGTCTGTGTGCCTGTTGTGTGTGGTACCTGTCCGGCTCTTCTCCCTCTCCCCCCTCCCTTACTGTTTCCCTTGTGTGGGCGTTCCCTTGTGTGCCTTTTGGCTTTGTTTGCCCTCAGGTGGCCATGTCTGTGTCCCACCCCTGCCCAGTGGTTTCTGGGTGTTTTGTCCGCAGCCAGGAATCAGTGTCACATCTGTTGCGCTGCCCCGGCCCGTGATCTGCTGGTTCGATTCCCTGCCATGGTCCCAGTCCCATCACATCTGTTTGGGGCTTTTATTCGCCCCGGGGGGTGGTTGTTCAGTTCACCCTCACTGGGAATCCACTGTGGTGAACCGGGTGCCCGTCCCATCTGTAATCACCCATAGTCTGGGGGGTAGCTCCAGAAGCGTGGTTGATTTTGACCCCATGTGGCGATTGACTGTGGTGAACATCTGGCGCCCGCGAAACAGACGTTCAGGGGGCTTTGGCCCCACCGCGGAATTGACTGGTTCACAGTGGTTCACTGGTTCACAGTAGTTGAGCGTGATCTCTTAATATCTGAAAATACCCAGTGTCGCTGCAAGTATGCTAGTCTTGTCTACTAATTTCCAAGGTTTCAGTACTATTAACATGCCACATGAAGGAGCTGTGGATTAAATAACATCACAAGTTTCTACTGCTGACTTGGAAATAAATTAAGTTATTCTTTCTAAAATTATTTTTGAAACATATCAACTCATGTAATGTTGTGGGGTTCAATATATGGGCAATATATGAAATGCATGTTTAGGACTATGTTGAGAATGCTTTTCATTTAGAGGCCCCTTTCACACAGACACTCTAACACTGATAAAATGGGTATTACATTTTATGATACATGTTACCCATAGCGCACACCTGCAGCTCTGCAACATGGTGTGCAGAGCTTAAAATGTAACACCTATTTTATCATGTTAGAGTGTCTGTGTGAAAAGGGCCATTGTGTTTCACCCCAGACTCCTTTTTTCTTGGTTTTCTAAATTATAGTGACCATGAAACATATCATTTATTAACCAGATTCTACTGAGATCTATGTGTCTGGATAGAAACTGCCAGGACTTCCTCCCATGCCCTTCTAGCCCTGCTTAGAGTTTAGTTTTGCCAACTTAAGTTTCAGTGCTGATAATTTGTAATGGTTTTATAAGGAAACAAATGTAGGTTTTTCTCAGAACGTTTGCTTATCAGATAAAATGTACCCTTTGGTCAAGGGCAAATGGCAATCATGAGAATGACTGGCAATCAACAATCAGCCAAGAAAGAATGTTTAATCTTTGCATGTTTTGTGCTGCTTCCGCATGTGAAGCTGAGTAAGGAGGAGCACAAAGGGGTGGATTAACCTTATAACCTGGGAATGTGTGGGTAGGGTAGAATCGGGGTGGCATGCAGCCTAGAAAAACCTGTCAAAGTACTCAGTGCCCAAACATCATATAGTATGGCACAACACTGTATTTTTGAGACTGGAGTTGAGAGAAATCTTGGCATAACTCCTGAATTTCTTAATTTTTCCTCTTTGACTCTTTTCATATAGGCATATAAGTTTCAAAAGCTGTGACCACATGAATCTCAATGTCTCTATTTAAATTAAGTGATGTTAATGTTGCCACTTTCCTATTTTATAATTTGAAAAAAATATAGAATTATAATTCTTTCCCTCTGAGTTAATGTGTCCCTGGCTTTTACCATTGCAGGTCCCTAACTTCTTAACGAGAAATATCCGCAAGAAAGAAAAGTCAAAATTTCTGTTAAGTTTTTCATTTGTGGCTATAAATTAAACTTGCCTGAGTAAAAAAATATTCTATAATCAAAAAACCTCTGGTTTACAACGAGAGTTAAGGCTCTTGCAAATTTAATCATGCAATAAAAAGCATGGAAATTGGATGCTAAGGCTCCTGACTTAACTTACGTACCATGTAAGCACTGCAGTATGAAAGGATAGAGGGAAAGGAGGGAGTGTGAGGCCAGCTCATGCCCTCCTGTTCCCAACTTCAGTGTTGCCCCCAACCTGAAGAGGAAGATGATTAGTGCTGAAAGATGAAGGCAAAATGTGGGTGCATGGAGCCTATGAGTACAATATATGAGACGGTACAACATCTTTACTGCTTACATGGCACTTTCTGTAAACGCAACCTGACAAGCAGACCTCTCACAGAACAGAGAGAAAAAGTCTGGCCCTCCCATTATAAAGGGTTGCAGAGCCCCCCTGATTGGTTGTGGGAGGCAGCAGGCATTGAACAATCACAGAGTGCCATGAGACTGCTGGGGCCTGCTTGCATTGCTCATTGGCCAGCAATACAATCATTAGATACGACTGCATTGCTCACACCTCCCAACACAGGCACAGTTCAAGAGTTCAACCCTGTTTCAGGCTCCGAGATGTCTGCTCCCTCCTTCCCTCTCCACATTTTCCCTCCAAAACCCAACTGCCACAGCACTAATAATAATAACGATAATGACATTGTCATTTTTGTTATCATTATCGTTATCGTTATTATCGATTGTCATTTTTGTTATTGTAATAATGGTAATGAAAATGAATTTTTTGGTTATCATTATTATAATATGCACACCGCTAACTCCTGTTCCCTGTCAGAAATACAGCTTGTTGTATTTGCCAGGACTCTTGAGTTTTCTCTGAAGGGTGTGCGGGCTAACAGGTTAGAGGGTCTGGGAGGTTAGAGGACTCCTGGGTTCTCTGGGAGGGGATTGGGGCTAGTGGCTTAAAGCAGGGAGGGCTGAGAGCCAACACTCCTGGGTTCTCTAAAAGGGGAGTGAGGGTTAGAGGGGGAGGCTGGAAGCCATTAATCCTGGTTCCTGTGAGAGGACAGTGTGGGCTAGTGGGTTAGAGCACAGGGCTGGGAGGCTTCTCTGGGAGATGAATGGAGGATTGTAGGTTAGAGTAGAGGGCTAGGAGCCAACCTAGGACTCCTGGGTTGTCTAGGAGGAGAGTGGGAGTTAGTGAGCTATCTGGGAACCAGGACTCCTGGATTCTGTGAGATGGGAGCGGGGGCTAGTGAGTTAGAGCAGGGGGGTGGGGACGGGGACCCAGGACACCTGGGTTTTCTGGGTGGGTAGTGAGAGCTAGTGGGTTAGACCAGGGGCAGGAAGCTTTTGGAGACCTGGTGCAGTATTTTAAGCAGCTTCTTGTTTGTGTGAGCTAGGCAGGTAAAGACTTTCACCATCATGGAAAGGTCACCTGGCCTGCATATTGCAATCAGCTGCAGATCTGCCATGCTTCCTCAGCTGCGGAGAAATGATAATGCGGAGCAGAGGACAGATGAAAAGATTACTGCATTCAAGCCTGAGCACTGCACAAATTGGGGGAGGGAGGGGGGACGGGACGGGATGCATTAACCAGGATTTGAAAAGCAGAGATGGAGCAAGAGAGAAACAGTTTCCTCCCATCAGCAGCGAAATCAGTTTGCAGGCTGTAAAATATTGAGAGCTCTAGCCCTGGCTGTTGCCATTACACCTTCAGCAGCTGGTAAAACATGCAGGGCATCTGGAGGTAGAGGGGAGGGGGGGAAACACATTCCAGATGAAAGTGCTTTGATGGCTCACTCCCAAACAGAAGTGTTTTTATTTTAACTGTATTGACTAGTGTTTGTTAAAGTGACCGGCAGAGATACATATAACAGAAGTTTTTAGTTTCTACTTTTTTTTTTCTGTTTGGTTGCTGCCACAGGGGGAATTACCCTGGTATTCAAGGGGCCGGGGGTGGGGGGAGAGGAGAGAGTCTGACCCACATAGTGCTGCTCAACGGGGCTGGGAGCTTGCTAAAGGGAGTCCCTCGAGCTCTGGCAGGCCAAGAGTGCTGAAAGAGACAGGATCCAGGCCTCATTGCAAAGGCCAGTGTAAGTGGCCTTTCAGCCACTTAACACACCTGTCAGCAGCACTATCTCAATCCCTCACAGCTGTCTCCTTTGCTTCTCCCAGCCAGCTTGTAGGGCGCAGTCAGATGTGCGTTAAAATCGCACAGAAGCCTCGGCGGCATAGTGCGATTTAAAGAACCCCGCACTTCCGGGTTAGTGTGAATGCGGTGAGCGCGCACATTTCCACTTAGCCCGAATGTTTGGAGTGCGGTTTGAAAAGTTGCTCAGCTTTTCAAACCGCACTCCAAACATTCGGGCTAAGTGGAAATGTGCGCGCTCACCGCATTCACACTAACCCGGAAGTGCGGGGTTCTTTAAATTGCACTATGTCGCCGAGGCTTCTGTGCGATTTAAACGCACATGTGAATCCCCTCTAAGTTTCATGTGCCTAGCTGGGAGAAACCGCAGAGACGGCTGCCCATCAGCGAGTACTTTGAACGTTCTGTGCCTGGGGCAGATGAGGGGGCAAGATAGTTGGGGTGTCCCCGCCCACCTGGACCTGACCTTACCTGCCCCCTACACTCCTTTCCTTTGCCCACCTGGACCAATCTTACCTGCCCACACTCTGGGACCTCCCTGACAGGAAGGAGTGGAACCAGTCAAGAGCTGTCCCACTCACCTCTGCCAGGTCCTGCAGTTCTGTCAACAACACCTCATGATCAATGGTATAAAAGGCTACTGAAAGATTTAATAGGATCAACAGGGTAGAATTCACCTTGTCAACCTCCAGGCACATGTCATTGACAAAGGCCACAAGTGCAGTCTCTGTGCTATACCCGGGATGGAAGCCTGACTGAAATGGGTCCAGGAATATGACAACACAAAGATGAGCCCAGAGATGTTGAGCAACCACCTGTTCAATAATCTTCTGTAAAATGGGAAGGTTAGAGACAGGCCGCTAGCTAGCTGAGGAGTGAGCATTCAAAGATGCCTTATTAAGCAAGGGCTGGACAACTACAGTTTGAAGGGTATCTGACACTCTGCCCTCCCAAAGGGAGGCATTGACAACCTCAGCCATCAATGGCCACAATGTCTCCTGGCTGGCTTTCACCAGCCATAATGGGCAAGGATCTAGTTCACAACTCGTTTCCTCATCGCCCCAAGCACCTTCTCTGCATTGGTGGGTGAAACCGAATGAAACTGATCTAGATAAGCAGGACAAGACTGGGATTCCATAACACCAAACTCTGATTCTGCAGATGAAGTGCCAGCGCTCAAGTTGTGGTGGATATGAGCAATTTTGTCTGCAAAGTAATTAATAAAAATGTCACACTGGGCATTATGTGACTCCTTTTCTGGGTTGAGGTAGACCAGATTAACCAGGCCCCACACCAACCGGAACAGCTCCACCAGAAGAGACTTTGCAGAAGCTTTGATCGCAGAGAAGAAAGCTTTCTTCGCCACCATCATAGCCATGGCATAGTCCTTTAAAAATGATCTATGCCACAATCGGTCGGCTTCAGCACGAGTCGAATGCCACTTGTGCTTTTACTGCTGACCCTCCTGCTTCAGCTGCCTCAAGTCCTCTGTATATCAGGGGGACTTGTGCTGCTGCAGCAGTGGGAACGGATGCCTGGGTGCAACCATGTTGATGGCTTTGGTCAAGATGTCATTCCATTTCTACTTGACCATGACCCATCATTTGGTTTCTTGGGTTATCCTTATCCCCCCCCCCCCTTGCTTCTTCTCTCCCTTTTGTCTCCTTTTGCCACTGGTCCTACCCGCCCATCATCCTTGCGTGTCTGTTCCCTCATGCCCACGCCCAATCCTGTCTGCCTGAGCACCAGCTTGTGTCCCATTCTCTTGTTCACTTCTGCTGATGGCCCATTGCCATGCACTGCTGTTACTACTGGTCTAACCAGTAGCAACTTTCCGCTGTTACACTGTGCACCACCACACCGTGCCGGTTTGGGGGATGGGACATAGCCTCGACTGTTGTCTTGCATTTGCTGCTGCCTTTGGGTATTTTCAGACGTTACGTGATCACAGTCAACCACCCTGAATCACAGTGGATTCAGGGTGGTGGCTGTGATCGCCGTAACGTCTAGTTGACCCCCGCCAGATGTTCACCACAGTGAATCTCTGGCGGGGGTCAAAGCTAACCACGGTTCTGGACCTGAGGTCAGCCTCAGATCCAGAACCGTGGTTAGCTTGGCCACGATCTGGGACGGGGCTGGCAATGGCAGCGCTGCATGACTGCTTGCCAGCCCCGTCTGGGAATCAGGCCCCAATCACGGGACAGGGTCAGGCACAGTGGCCTGATTGACTGCTGTGCCCACCCATCGCCCTGTGGGCGGCCAGCTGAGGGAGTGCAGGGGGGGCAGGGCTGAGTGGCCACATGTCGTGCCGCGCAGTTCCGCCCCCTCCCCACACAGCCCCGCCCCCTCCTCAAACCCCAGTAGAGATTAGGCTGGCACGTCTACAGGATGGTCAGTTTGATCATGGACCGGGACCCGAGATGGATTCCAGTCCAGGGTTCAGCGTGGCAGGCCGAATGGCCCATCACGTCTGAAAATACCCTTTGTGGGTCTGCTGCTACAGGATGTTTCCCGCCCATTGTGTGGCCCTGTTTTTATCCGTGGGCGCAGGGGACGTGTCTGCTGCCTCGGGTAGGCGGGGCTTGTTGCAGTTGCCGCATTCCCCGTTCAGCTGGCGCTTTGGGCTACCTGCACCCTGTGTTTTGGGTCTTGTCTTGGCTGTGCCTACACCCACACTCCCCTGCCTGTCTGCCGGCATTTTTTGTAAGCTGGATTGTGGTCTAATATCTTAATTTATACACATTAATGAACTATCATAAATTACACCAATAAATGTATATGACTATAATTAATTTTAAGCAAATAAAAATATTTAAACGTGCATATATGATCCCTACTGAAACAGTTCATTATTACTACATAAATTATTAAAACAATACAAATTCATAACATATGAAAATGAACATTGTGTTATTAGCAACATTCCAAAATCATACCTTCAATAGCAATTATGTGAGTTTCTGAGCATGGTACTTAGAACCTAAAACCACTGTTCACAACACCCAGCAAGCAGGAATATGAACCCCATAGATGCCTTCTGTAGATCTATAGCACAAGTGAAAGGAGGTTTTTAGGTAATGAGCACATTTTTTCACTGTACCACCCATTCATTCAATTCAACCAGAGCGTCTAAAGTGTATAAAGGAGTATCATTCATAACTTATAAATAAATAAATGCTTAATATTCATACAGTAACAGAGCAAAAATTTACCAACAGAATATAAACTTCCTCTTACAGCCACCCTATTTAAAGGAAAGATTGTATGTATGTAACCAAGTCACACATTCTAACCAAACAACGTTGGTTCTCGACATGCAACTTTTAAATCTTCATGGAAAATCTTATTAAACTCTAATAAGGTGGTTTTTTTAACCTATGCCATGGCTGTGTGGGCAGCAAAGAAACAGTTTGCTCCATTGCAATAGCGTCTGCTCCACTGCATCCAACAGAGCTGTTCCAGGTGGTGAGGGGTCTGGTCAGTCCAGCCTGTCTCCATTAACCATAACCTCAGTTAATGACAGCATTGCCTCTGCCTGAGGAAAGGGACTGACTATAGTGAACATGGTTAATGTTCCCTCACAAATCCTCAAGTGTGAGTCTGAAGTGAAAACTTTAAGTGTTTTTTTCCCCTTCAATTTCAGGTTTTTCTTTTTTTTAAAAAAAAGTGTTTTATAAGTGAGAATTCTTTTTTCTAGCAGTGTATGGGTGAAGCCACTCACCATACTGGAGCTCTGTGGAGACCCATGCATTCACTGACATTTGGGGTGGGGATGAGTTCCAGTTAAAGTTGGGGTCAGCATACAGAAACATGAGCTTATTTTAAAAACGTGCTGCAGTTATGGAGCAATGTTGGTACTATCGGACTCCAGACCAGCTGAGATCGACATCTAAGCAGTTACATGCTGATTTCAAGAGGGTGAAAGATCACAAGAAGTCTGGAAACTCATGACTGTTCTGGGAGTTTGAGGACATACTGGATAGATTTCTGCATCTTCTGGGTCAGCTAATTTGCCCTGTGGTCGTGAAATAAAAGTTATATGGCATGGTGGTCAAAGTGTTGATGAATTCAGGAAGTAAATGAAGATAAATCATTTCTCTCTCTCTCTCTCTCTCTCTCAATCGATAGAAATATTATCCCCAAACAGGAAAAAGGCTTGCAAATGCTGCTATAAATTAAAACTTTCAACAAGATACCTCATATGAGGTAAACAAAATTCATATTCAGAGCAGAGATGGAGACCGTACTTCAAAAGACATTAATCTTCAGAAAAGCATTGGAAACAAAACAATAACAATAATATGAGTTGTGTTGTGCTATGTTGTATTACAACAATACTTCACAGAGCAATGATAGTTTCACTTGACAACACACACTACTTGAAATGACAGCCGCTCCCACACAGAGCACAAGCCATTGTGATATCAGCAAACCACAGATCAGTGCAGGAAGGGCGGAAATCCTATCTAGCCACATCTCTATGATTCCAGCAGAAGAAACCTTTACACACATTACAACACCATCTACACAGTAAGGCCACATATTAATGCGTAAAGTGTATTTGTAAAAAGTACATAAATGTGTATTTATGTACCTCTTACACCACATAAAAGTATATTTGTAAGAGGTACATAAATGTGGTCTAAATTAAAAGCATCTTTAAATTGAATCCCCGTATGACTCCATTCCAACAGCCACAAAACACGCACAGGAATGCTCCCTAACCCGCAAGTTTCACCTTGTTTAAAAGTGGCCTCAGCATCCAGGTCACAAGAAATAATAGTTCCATTCTATTCTACTCATTTGGAGCACTGTGTTCAGTTCTGGGCATTTTAAGAAGGACATTGACAATTGGAACAGGTTCAGAGGAGAGCGAGAAAGATGGTCTAAGGTTTGGATACCAAGTCCTACAAGGAAAGTTTGAAGGAGCTGGGTATGTTTAGCCTGGAGAAGAGAAGACTAAGGGGAGACATGATAGCCATCTTTAAATATCTGAAGGGCTGTTGCATAGAAGATGGAGCAGACTTGTTCTCTGTTGCTCCTGAGTGCAAGACTACAACCAATGGGATCAAATTACAAGGAAGCAGATTTCAACTAAACATTAAAAAGAACTTCCTACTGTTAAGAGCTGTTTGACAGTAGAACAGACTGCCTAGGATGGTGGTGGGCTCTCCTTTGCTGGAGGTTTTCAAACAGAGGCTGGACGACCATCTGTCAGGGATGCTGTAGCTGTGGATTTCCTGCATATGGAGCAGGGGTTGGACTAGATGACCTCTGAGGTACCTTCAAACTCTAAGGTTGCTTTTACACAAGTAGCGGGATGCAGCGCATTGAAGAATGCGCTTCCTGGAAAGCGTTTAGACACACCGGAAGTAGATGGCCACCGTAGGAATTGCGGCTCTTGCAGTTTTTTTGAAGGCACATTTGGGAAGCCTCGATATCAGGGTTTCCCAAATGCACCTTCAAAAAGACCATGCGAAAAGACCTTGCATTCCTATGGTGGCCAGTTACTTCTGGTGCATCTAAATGCACCCTGCATGGCTTTTCAGGAAGCGCGTTCTTCAATGTGCTACATCTGGCTGCAAGTGGCCTTAGATTCAGTTATGCCCAATAAGGCTCAGGTCAGTTTATATAATATAAAAACATGTAAAATTGGGATCTGAAATACTGTCCTTTGTTGCATTAACTCATATCCCAGTTAAGATGTGTTACAATTAGCATGTCTGTGTGTGGCCTCCCCAAGACAATTATCTCTTCTGCAAAGTCAATTACTGAATAGGATAAAGAATCCACCTTCTCTCTTGACAGTCTGTTTCTAGGCTTCCTGTTCCTCACCCCTGAAGTTAGGATGTTGTACCTTGTTTCTAATTTGAATTTGTTCAACTTTAATTTCCAGTCATAAGTACTTGTTATGCCTCCCACTGCTACATTATAATGAGCTCTTTAGCACCCAATATTCTCTCCCCATGAAATTACTACATATACTTTATACACCTCTTTGCCTTCTTTTTGATAAGGTAGACAGACTGAGCTCCCAAAGTCTCTTGTTTTAAGGCTTGCTTTCCAGTATTTAAGTCATTATTATAGTTTCCCTATATTTTATTCAGTTTTAACACCCTTTAAAAGAATGTGGACACTGAAACTAGGCAGAGTGCTAGTATCATTCTCTCCTCCTCCTCCTCCTCCTCCTCTCTCGATGAATCTTGGGACACCCAAACTGGTGGGTGTTAACAAATGAGATGATAGCCCACACCAGGTGGGTGTCTGTCTGTCTGTTTATTAGGTGTTTGCTTCCACCTACTACATAACCACCACCCACTGAGCACACAGCCCCCACTCAGAGCAGGGCCCCTGAGAATACAGAGCCTGCCATGTGCATAAATGCAGGCTAACGTGCTCCCATGTGTCTGCATCCCATCAATTCCATTGTGTGCAGCCTCCTTACGTCCAGGTCCTCCAGCACCATAGAGTCTCAGGTGAAATGTTTAGGGCATTCTACAAAGCGACCACTTCTGGCCATCTTGCTCTTAGTTACTGCCACATATTACATCCACCTTAGTTACATCCACCTTAAAAGCCCCACGCCCCATTTTCAAAAATGTGTTCTCCCTGCTCATCCTGTTTGGCAGTACGTGCCCAACACTTGTGCTTTCCCAGCTAACGCATTCTCCAGAACGACTTACAAAGGCTTACTATTACCATGGCTCATACTGACTGTTAGGCAACAACCAGCAGCGCACAACTACCCAGTCCCAGGTGCTTGCTGCATACTGATCCGCCTGCCAATGCTGCATTCCCTGGACCAAGGAAGGCCTTGATTGCTCTATGCGGGGGGTAGAAGGTCCAATATGCCCTGGTGAAGTGCCAAAGGAATGAGGTGGTGTTCCAGGTCATATCAGTACAAATGGTGCAACAGGGCTACACAAGAACACAGGGGAAAAGTCCCACAACCAACAAAAGTGCACGAAACACACAGGGCTATTAGCACATTTCTATATGGCAACACCTGCCTCTGTGCATTTCTATCAGTACTGTAGGTGAAACAAAACCAGTCTCTATAGACACATATAGGGGGTGAGACCAAAGCGGTTTCTTCCCCTGGTGACTTGGGGTGGGGTTTTCGGTCTGAGAGGGCTGAAGAGCGGCATGCCTGCTGGCTTCGTCGCACCAAAGGGCCCTTAGGTGTGGCTCTTAGCTCGGAACTTTTGGGAAGCCTGAGGAAGTGGGAGCTTGGTGGGAGGATTAGAGAGGTTTATTTTGTGGTGTTTATGTTAGGGGGGTAGAGGGTGTGGGGGTATTCTATATTATATTGTATTATTTGGGGGGGAGGGATGTTGGGAGGGGGAGGAATGGGGAGTGAGTGGGTTAGGGAGGAGGGATGGGGAATACTTAAAGGGGGGAGGGAAGAAATCCCCTGCTGCCAGGGCAACTGAGGGGGCGGGGCCAAGGGGAAGGGAGCAGCCATTGGGGTCGTGATGGGCCGGGCAGATATGGTCCCAATTGTGACTAGGTGAGATCAGTGAGACGGGACAAGTGTTTATTACAGGTGCCGCTCACTACCCTCCAGGCAGATGGGCAGGTGGTTCTCAGTCAGGGGGCCCCCAGCCCTGTGTTGTTGCTGTTAAATGCGAGATAGGTGGCAAATAAGGCAACAACTGTCTGGGAGGTAATCCTGGACCATGCCGCCGATCTCGTATGTATCACAGAAACCTGGTTGGACAATGAGTCGGGACCCATTTTGGCTGACCTTGTTCCGGCTGGGTATTCCATGCAGCATCAGCTGCGCTCGGAGGGATGGGGTGGTGGTGTAGCCATGATTTTTAAGGAGGGTTGGACTGTGAGGAGGTATCTGGTGCAATCCAGATCAGTTATTGAGGGTCTTCACCTTGTGTTTGATTTGGCAGGTGACAGTTTGGGAGTGCTGCTTTTATACCATGCACCTACCTGTGCAGCAGCCTCCCTACATGCGTTGGCAGAGGTGGTGTCGGGGGTGGTGTTGCGGTCCCCAAAATCAGTAGTCTTGGGGGACTTCAAATTCAATGCCGACGCTGTCCTTGTGGGAGCGGAGCATGAGTTCATGGCCGCCATGGCAACCATTGACCTGTCCCAGAGAGTTATCAGCCCAACACATTGGGGGGGACATACCTTAGACCTTGTGTTTTGCACTGGCCTTGAGGCAGGTGTTCCATTAGTGGGGGAGTTATCAGCTGTGCCCTTGTCATGAATGGACCATTACCTCCTGTAGCCCCCACTCCTGGTGCATGTCTGCCCCCGGAAGGGAGCAGAACCAATTTGGATGGTTCGCCCTTGGAGGCTAATGGAACCAGATCAGTTCCAGAAGGCTCTGGGTGAGTTTCCCTCTGACCTTGACGACTGTTCCATTGATGACCTCATCTTGTTATGGAATACCTTGCTGACTGAGACCACTGATTGGACAGCTCCTAGGCGTCTGCTGCCCAGGTGACAGCTCTGCAGACCTCCCTGGTTCTCTGTGGAACTGCGGGAGCTGAAGCAAGAGGATAGCGGTTGGAGCGATGGTGGCTTCGTTCGCGTGTTGAAACCGACAGATTGCGTCATACAGCCAGTTTATGAGCCTATGTCGCAGCTATGCGGGCAGCAAAAAAGGAGTTTTTTGCTAGCCTCATAGCATCCACTAAATCCCATCTAGCAGAGCTTTTCCGGGTGGTGCAGGGGCTGGTCAGTCCAGCCTCCCTCCGCCTTGGAGCGGAGTCATCTACTGCTCGCTGTGACATGTTTGTGGATTATTTTGTAGATAAAATCACTCGGATTCACCACGACTTCGATGCCGCAATTAATACATATGGGGAACTGGAGGTTATAGAAGCCCCATCTTGTCCAGTTTTGTGGGATCAATTTCAGTCGGTGACACCCGCCGATGTGGTTGGTGTTCTTGGGACTGTTAGGGCCACATTTTGTGAATTAGATCCTTGTCCATCCTGGCTGATTAAATCTTGGGGGGAGACAATGGGGTCATTGCTGACTGGAGTGGTCAATGCCTCCATTCAGGAGGGCAGAGTGCCGGGCTGTCTCAAAGAGGCAGTAGTTTGGCCTCTGCTCAAGAAACCATTGCTTGACATTGACTCCCTTGCCAGCTATTGGCCTGCCTCTACCTTCCCTTTTTAGGGAAGATTATTGAACAGCTGCAGGGACATCTTGAGTGCATCGGTTATCTGGACCCCTTTCAGTCAAGATTTTGTCCGGGGTATGGCACTGAGACTGCGCTTGTGGCTTTGGTGGATGATCTGCGCCAGGAAATGGACCGGGGTCATTCAACCCTGTTAGTTCTATTAGATCTTTTGGCTGCATTTGATACAGTTGATCATGGGATGTTGGTGATGCGACTGTGGAACTGTGCAGGGGTGAGCTGGACTGTTCTTGAATGGTTCCGCTCTTTCCTGACTGGTAGAATGCAGCGAGTGGTTCTTGGGAAGTCTTTTTCATCATACCGAGAATTCTTATGTGGAGTCCTGCAGGGTTCGGTTTTGTCCCCTCTCCTGTTCAACGTATACATGCAGTCACTCGGTGATGTGATTGGGAGGTTCAGCATGCGGTGTCATCAATATGCTGATGACACCCAACTGTATCTCTCTTTTTCAACAGACACAGGCCCTGCAGTCTCGGTGCTTACTCAGTGTTTGACGGCTTTGGGGGACTGGATGAAGACTAACCGACTGAGGCTGAATCCCGACAAGACGGAGGTGATGTTGGTGGGTAAGGCGATGGAGGTGGTGGCCCCCATTATTAACGGGGTCTGCCCTCCATTGGTACCCCAGGTACGGAGTCTGGGGGTGTTCCTCGATGCGCAGCTCCACCTGGATGCCCAGGTGGAGGCTGTGGAGAGGAGTACCTTTCGCCAATTACATCTGGTGTGACGGCTTCGGCTGTTTGTCTCAAGCTCTGACCTGGCCACCATCATCCATACTTTCATCACCTCCAGATTGGACTATTGTAATGCGCTCTACGTGGGGCTACCCATTCCGACGGCTCAGAAACTGCAGCTGGTGCAGAATGTGGCAGCCCATCTTCTGGTAGGACTGGGCTGCTGGGAGCATATTATACCAGTGCTTCACTCTCTGCACTGGCTGCCGGTGGTTTTCAGGCCCTGATTCAAGGTGTTGGCATTGGCCTATAAAGCCCTAAATGGCCTAGGCCCTACCTATCTGCAGGACTGCCTTACTTCCCGGGTGCTGAATTGACCCCTGCAGTCACCTGGGGGGTGCCCTGCTTGAGGTCCCCCGAGTCTTCCGGGGGGCCTTGCAGGGGAGAGAATTCTTGGTGGCTGCACCACAGCTGTGTAACTCCCTTCCAGTGGAGGCCTGGTTGGCTCCGGATCGCCCCTCTTTTCAGAGAAGTTGTAAGACCTGGTTGTTCCACCAGGCAATTGGTGGGGGAGATGGATGAGGGGGTGGAGGGTTTTTTTGGGTATGGGGTTATTTCCTTTTCCTCCTTTTAGTTGTTTTAATTGTTGTTTTCATGTTGTTGTTTGTATGAATTGTAAGCCACCCTGAGTTGCCTGTGGCAGGGGGGGCAGGGTAGTAAAAGTTGGAAAATAAATAAATAAAATCAATAAATATACGTTTTATTATACATAAATTTTATAAAAATATATTCAACAATCAATATAAAATCAAAAAGGTATACAAAAGAGTTGGTATCCACACGGTGATTCTCTAGGGGTTAAAGCAGACCTAGGCCTAGGGGCCAAACGCAACCCTCAGCAATATATAAAGTTGTATAAACTTTCATCTAGAAATGCCTACCAATATAACATAAATACAGATATAAAATATAATAAGCCTCTGAATAATCAGTAGCAATCTTAAGTTCACAGATGAAATCATGGCATTATATCAATAGTCCCATTGAATTATACTCGATTATTTTCATATTCTACAAACTCCCGGGTCGCTTCACTCATTTTGAAATGGTATTTATCAAGGCATGTGTTAATCCATTAATGTTGAACAGGATAGACTCCTCATTAGGAAAGTCTTCACAATCATTCCTGATATTCCTCACTAAGGAGTTACAAATAATGTAGCTGTTTGTTGGTGTACACCTAATTTGTATAAACCATAATAATTATTTAATTCAATTTTTTTTATATATATATACAATGTATGGCAACCAAATTATAATCAAAATCCATAATTATACACTTACTCTACAGATGCACTATGATAAAGAAAAAGAAATACCATACAATGGAAATAGAATTCTCACTTCTCTACTCCTGAGTGAATATAAATAATACAATTGTAACATATAACTTTTAAAATGTTTACCATTGTCTTCTATGGCTCAGAAACTGCAGCTTTTATAATATGAGTATTATAAAAGAACCAACTTCAGTTATTAAGTCCTAACATGCATCAAATCACTAAAATTCTTCAAGTGATGAATAATTAATAATGTAATATATTACAACAAACTTTTTTTCCAACAAAATTTTTCATAACACTGTAATGCTCTCATTTTGTGCAGAATTTCACTGTGTAAGTCATTTAATTGTATAAAGCTGTATAAACTTTCATCATAAGAATTTCATTGTATAAAGTCTATACATTGCTATACATGCAAAGGACAGAGTTAAGGCATTGTGGAAAATTTTCATTGGTGACATCTGATAATTTAATTACCTATAAAGAAAAAATGTCATACTTTAGTTAGTGGTAAATAATAAAAAGAGTAAGTAGTTATGGTAATAAAAAAGTAGATAAGTTGTGTTATTGGTGATGTTACATTATGCAATATAGATAACAAATTGACAATATTGTCCATGCTTTTGGGAGTTTAAATTTTGTTGTAATGTATGTTGTTTGTTTTTAAAATTTGATTGTAATTAATGTTAATGTTTTTTGCAGTTTAAGTTAGGGTAAAATGTATTTTGTGAATGTTTTTTAAGAGGAAAGTTTTTTGGTTTGGAAATGGTCCTGCCTTTAACATTTTTTTGAAACTGTCAGGTTTTTTGTTTTAGATACTTTTTTCATTTTGGAGGGGGTGGGGGGGTCCTGGATCTGGGCCCTGGATTCAGGTTCTTCCCCCAGCCCCAAGTACTGAAAAACCAAGCTCAGGGTAAGGGAGCAAAGATGAGGGCATGCACACAATGTTTGGGAACAGATCCATGATCTGGATCCTACTCTTCCTAAGTACACCAAAGGGGCATGTAGTTTAAAGAGCTCATGGAGGAGGAGGGAAGCTTTGGGATTGAAGCCTCATCCCTTTCATCTTGTTTGGCTCTAACCCTGGACTGTTCAGACCCAAAGCTTCCTCATGGCAGCTGTTTCTGCAGACTGGTGTCAAATGACAGAGAGTTCCTGGACTTCTGTGGTAACTACCTGGGTCCACATGGTGATTCTCTAGGGGTTAAAGCAGTCCCAGGCCCAGGGGCCAAACACAACCCTCAGCAAGTTTTTATGTGGCCTGTTTCTAGTTCCTGGATTTGGGCTTGTATCTCAAATACCAAAGCACTGCAAAACCAATCAGACATATCAAACAACCCCCTCACAGCCTGGACCACACTGCCCCCAGCTTCTTCCCAAACCCTCCCCCAGATGGCCCCAGTCCACTCCCAATGCCCCTCCCCCAAGGGTGTGTGTGTGCAGAGTAAATGAGTTGAGATTGAAGGAGGAGAGGGAAAAGGTATTTTCTTGGCCAGGTGGCCCTTACCTCTGATGCTGCTGGGCCTGGGTCTTCTGGGAGGCTTGGGGGTCAGAGGCAGGCTTAAGGGGTGGGACTTGGGAGGAAATACCAGTTACTGGATTTACCGGTTACCAGATTTCTGAATACCGGATTACCGGATTTGAACCGGTATACCTGTACCTGATCTTTTCCCATTGAAATCAATGGGCAACTTTTCCCATTTAAATCAATGTCTCCCAAAAGTAAAACCGAAATTACCTGCAAATGCAATTCAATTACAAAAAAAGAGTAAAAACACAAGTGAATCTAACTGCTAACTAACCAACCAGTACCATCAGACCACACTTTGTGCTCCCACAGCCCCCATTAGACCCCACAGCCAACTACCTATTTTTTTTATTATTCTTTATTATTCTTTAAAATAAAAATAGGGTTTTTTTAAAAGCAAAAGCAGTGTACTACACTCAAAATGTCAGTGTCAGGCCATCACACAGGACCAGCCAGCCCCCAGCACACTACACTTTGTGCCCCCATTTCTCAATTCACACAGATACACTCACACAGGTAGGATTTATTAAGGGGTCCTCTTAACATAAGGGCTCATTTCCATGGAAGGGAAAAGGAAAGGTTCTTTCATTCACGCCTGAGTCCACTGGGTCACAGGGTTCAGTCTGAAGGCCAAGTCCTAGACCTGGTCAGCGGTTCATTAATTCATTCACCATTCATGCCTGAGTCCACTGGGTCACAGGGTTCAGCCCGAAGGCCTAGTCCTAGACCTGGTCAGCAGTTCATTAATTCATTCATTCACACCTGAGTCCACTGGGTCACAGGGTTCATCCTGAAGGCCTACTCCTAGACCTGGTCAGTGGTTCATTAATTCATTCAGCATTCATGCCTGAGTCCACTGGATCACAGGGTTCAGCACGAAGGCCTAGTCCTAGACCTGGTCAGCAGTTCATTAATTCATTCATTCACACCTGAGTCCACTGGGTCACAGGGGTGAGCCCAAAGGCCTAGTCCTAGACCTGGTCAGTGGTTCATTAATTCATTCACTGGGTGGTGGGGGAGGGCAAATTTGGAGTGTGTGTGTGTATTGTACGCATGCATGCATATGGGATGGGGGGTAACCCTGTCCCAACCACGTCCAAACCCCAATGTCATCACTCACCTACTGGAGTGTTCTTGGTTTAATCTCCTCTGGAATGCCAGTTGTTTTCCATGGTAGCACTCAGGCAGGCATTAGGCAAGACTACAGACATAGAGATGCCTAATAGGTTCATAGGATCTGAAGAACACACAATGATGCTAAAAGGCATCAATGCATCATGCAGTGTACTGCTGGCAGTGTTACATAATCAATTATTCTTCTGCCATTGCTGTGTCCAGTCCTCAATGAGTGTCATTGCAAGAGTCCTCTTCTAGACAGACACAGTCAAACTCCAGGGTGTGTAATGCTTTTTATTTCAAATCCACAGGCTAGACTACAGTGACACAAAGGGACCCTTTCTCCTCAGAGGCTCATCATAAACACCTGCTGAGGAAAATGGGTCTCATTGCATCATGCAGTGCACTCATTGGAGGTGACTGGCAGTGCATTCATCTTCTGTCTTTGTGGTCCAGTCTGTTCCAGATGAGGTGCCATAGCTGGGGTGCTGGAGCCCCTGACATGGAAGGACTCAAGCCTATGGAATTATATGTATTTTAATCCCAGGGGACTGTAGTCCTACCATGTCTGGAGGTGCAGTAATGGTGGTGGGGAGTTGGAGACACATCAGATGGCTGAGGCGGGCTGGGCTGGAGCTTGGGTGAGAGAGCGGTGGGTGGATGGGGAGGGTGCTGCAGGAGGGGGGCTGGTCTGGGGAACGGGCCGTGTTGTTGGGGAGTGACCCCCACCCCCCAGAAGATGTTCTGCCCTCCCAAAACCCTATGCACATCTTCCTGGGGGCAGGGGTGGCCATGCCACACATGTCGGGCTGATCTGGAGCTTGGGTGAGAGAGCGGTGGGTGGATGGGGAGGGTGCTGCAGGAGGGGGGCTGGTCTGGGGAATGGGCCATGTCATTGGTGAGTGGCCCCTGCCCCCCAGAAGACATTCTGACCTCCCAAAGCCCTCTGCACATCTTCCTGGGGGTGGGGGAGGCCACCCCACGCATGTCGGACTGATCTGGAGCTTGGTTGAGAGAGTGGTGGGTGGATGGGGAGGGTGCTTCAGGAGGGGGGCTGGTCTGGGGAATGGGCCGTGTCATTGGTGAGTGGCCCCTGCACCCCAGAAGATGTTCTGCCCTCCCAAAGCCCTCTGCACATCTTCCTGGGGGTGGGGGTGGCCACCCCATGCATGTCGGGCCGCTCTGGAGCTTGGGTGAGAGAGTGATGGGTGGATGGGGAGGGTGATGCAGGAGGGGGACTGGTCTGGGGAACGGGCCGTGTCATTGGGGAGTGGCCCCCGCCCCCTGGAAGACATTCTGCCCTCCCAAAGTCCTATGCACATCTTCCTGGGGGTGGGGCAGCCACCCCACGCATGTTGGGCCGATCTGGAGCTTGGTTGAGAGAGAGGTGGGTGGATGGGGAGGGTGCTGCAGGAGGGGGACTGGTCTGGGGAATGGGCTGTGTCATTGGGGAGTGGCCCCCGCCCCCCAGAAGATGTTCTGCCCTCCCAAAGCCCTCTGCACATCTTCCTGGGGGTGGGGGTGGCCACCCCATGCATGTCGGGCCGCTCTGGAGCTTGGGTGAGAGAGTGATGGGTGGATGGGGAGGGTGATGCAGGAGGGGGACTGGTCTGGGGAATGGGCTGTGTCATTGGGGAGTGGCCCCCACCCCCCAGAAGATGTTCTGCCCTCCCAAAGCCCTCTGCACATCTTCCTGGGGGTGGGGGTGGCCACCCCATGCATGTCGGGCCGCTCTGGAGCTTGGGTGAGAGAGTGATGGGTGGATGGGGAGGGTGATGCAGGAGGGGGACTGGTCTGGGGAATGGGCTGTGTCATTGGGGAGTGGCCCCCACCCCCCAGAAGATGTTCTGCCCTCCCAAAGCCCTCTGCACATCTTCCTGGGGGTGGGGGTGGCCACCCCATGCATGTCGGGCCGCTCTGGAGCTTGGGTGAGAGAGTGATGGGTGGATGGGGAGGGTGATGCAGGAGGGGGACTGGTCTGGGGAACGGGCCGTGTCATTGGGGAGTGGCCCCCGCCCCCTGGAAGACATTCTGCCCTCCCAAAGTCCTATGCACATCTTCCTGGGGGTGGGGCAGCCACCCCACGCATGTTGGGCCGATCTGGAGCTTGGTTGAGAGAGAGGTGGGTGGATGGGGAGGGTGCTGCAGGAGGGGGACTGGTCTGGGGAATGGGCTGTGTCATTGGGGAGCGGCCCCTGCCCCCTGGAAGACATTCTGCCCTCCCAAAGCCCTCTGCATGTCTTCCTGGGGGCAGGGGTGGCCGCCCTATGCATATGGGTCCGATGTGTTTGTTTTGTGTGGTGTGCTCTGTGACTGGGTGAAGGGCCCTGCTGGGTCATTCCATTCCAGACTCCGAGGATGGAGTGGAATGGATTAGCCCCACTGGGGCACTCCACTCCAGTGTGTGTGTGTGTGTAAGAGAGACAAGAAAGATAGATGAGACGAGTGCTCTCCTTGCCATTCCTGGATGGAATGGGATCAAAGGAGGCAACTTGTGGGCCAGCAATGTATGAGAATAAGTAGTAGATTTCCTACTACTTTTCCCTCATGGAGTGCTTCGACTGGGAATATTGCCCTGCTGCGGGTGCCATCCTGGCTGTGCAAACTGAGACCATCTGCTGCTCTGAGCTCGACAATGACACCACTGACCAAACTGCAGGTCAATGTAATTGCCTGAGTCTTGTCAGGATGTGCACAGGTGCAGGGGAGTGAAGGTAGCTGAAGAGGATATCCCCTGGGGCTGGGCAAGCACATCATGTCCCCCAGTCAAAGGTCTCACCCTCCATGAACCCAAGAAGGGGAAGGTTAGTCTTGAGAAAGACCAACTCTTCCACTGTCTTTGGGTCCAATTTGGAGCGATGTGGGATCACAATGTCTCCTGCCACACTGAACACCCGCTCCGAGGATACACTCGTAGGAGGACACGAGATGTATCGCATGGCTACCTTTGCAAGCAGGGGCCACACATGGATCTTCAATGACCAGTAGGTCATGGGTTTGGTGGATACAGGGCATGGGGACTCAGCAAGATATTGCAAAACATAAGTGTTTGCAATATCCTGTTGCTCTGGCTCACATGTAGGTCCTGCATCCTCCTCCACCCATTCCTCCAGCCATGAAAGACTCGTGTTGGACTGGCCCCCACTTGCAACCCCTGTAGGAGCAGTAGCACTTGCCTCATGCTGCGGGGGCCACTGCACTTGGCAATACTGCACCTGATTGATGAACTCGCCCCTGAAGTTCATGAAGGGAACGATGAGTGCAGCCATCTTCCTTTTGACCCATGGGTCGAGTAGCGCTGCCAGGAAATGTGGCCGACTTTTCAGCAAGATGTCAAAATGTCTGTCCAAATTGTCGACCAATGCCACTGACAGTGTCCTCACAGACTCACAAAGGTCACCATGAAAAAGAAATGCCTGCATTCATCGCTGCAGGATCATGAAAAGTGGTAGCACTTGACACAGACTGGAAACCTCCGAGCTGAGCTTCACCGTGCCAATGTGAAACAGCTCTAGAACCTGTGTCAGCTTCTCCACCGCTGTCTAGTCCTCCCCGGACAGTGGTGTTGCCCCAATGCTCCACAACAAGCATAGGGCATGCAGCACCTCCTTCTGCTCCAGGAGTCGTTGCAGCATAAAAAAGGTGGAGTTCCACCTTGTGACAACATCCTGTATCAGCCGGTGAAGAGGGGAGCCCAACTCCTCCTGCTTCTCTCACAGCGCCCAGCTGGCTGAAACTGACCGGTGGAAGAAACCGGCAATCTTCCTGGCAGTTCCAAGGATCCCTTCCATGGTCTCGGTCCCAGAGATGGCATTCTGAACCACCAGATTCATAATGTGCGCACTGCAGCGAATATAGGTGTAGCCACCCTGACTCATGGCTGCAACCATATTCGAGGCATTATCGGTTACAAAGTAATTGACCTTGAAGCTAGATTCCTCAGCATGGGTCCACCTACCCAGAATGGATCTTATTACCCCAAGGATTTGCTTCGCTGTGTGCTCACTGTCAAACACACAGGCAACAAGCAATGCCCAGCGTGGCTTGCCAGAGGTCACCGCTCCTCCAGTGCTGCTGCTGCTGCTCCTCACTGCACTGGTGACAGCTACTGGTGACATCTGCCACCAGTGTGTGGTCAGCGCCAGATAGGCATGGACCGCACTCTGGCTAGTCCACAGGTCTGTGGTAAAATGTACCATGACCCCCTCCACACGTGAGAACTCCAGGAGCTGGGACTTCACCCTCTCATACAGAGACGGGACAACCTTCGAGTGGAAGATTTTGTGGCAAGGGACACTGTACCTTGGCTCTAGCAAATTCAACAGCTGCTTGAAACCAACACCCTCAGCAAGGTTGAATGGCTGCTCATCTAGGGCTATCACTTCCACGATTGCCTTGGTGATGGCCACAGCCCGGGGGTGTCTGGGTGCAAACGGCTGCCTCTTTTCCCAGAGTGCAGTTACAGTCTGCTGGGAGGACGATGACAGGGAAGAACTGGGCTTGGATGAACAGCTAGTGCTCTTCCTCTGCCTCTTCTGGGGATGGGGGGTGGTTTCAGTGCCATCACGAGATGGCCCAGCAGTAGCATTTGTAGTGGTAGTGGAAGAGGGCTCCTCCTCCTCCGGGGAACTATCACCCACAACCTCTACAACTGCCACCTCCCCACATGGTCGCTTGGAACGTGGCCCCTTGGGAACACAGAGGTGTCCGTGGCGACATTCCATGTGACTCCTAAGGCCAGAGGTGCCCCATTTTATGGGTTCAGAGTCACCGCGACTGACCTTGTCATAGCAGTGCGAACACACTGCCTTTGAGTGATCTTCCTCCCAGATGTCAAAATGAGACCATACCCAGGATGTGATCTTCGTGTTTGTTCCTGGGAGGGCAGGAGCAGCATGACTAGGAGTAGACGTCACAAAGGCAGTGCTCATTGTAACACTTGCAGAAGCAGCAGTGGCAGCAGGCACAGCATGTGTGGGTGTAGAGGGCAGGGCCAGAGGAGATGCGGATGCGCTACGGTGCATTTTGGCAAGGGGAGAGGGCGGGGTTGCAGGCACGCTAGAGTGTGTGTCAGTGGAGGATGTGGCCAGGGAAGCAGGCGACTGCAAGAGTGTAAGTGCATGCTCAGGGGACAGCGGCACACTCGGAGCAGGAGCAGAAGCAGAGGAGGTAGCCAGCAAAAGGTCAACTGCACTAGCAGAGGAAGAAGGAGCCCCCTTCTTCTTCCTGTTAGGCAGAGACCGGGAGGAAGAAGCACCCTCCTCCCATCCCAGGCTCTGCGGTGGCTTCAAGGTACGTCCAGAGACCTTAATCTTGGGTGTACTTGAAGCTGGTGTGCTGGAGGAAGAGGCCACAGGTGGCCTTACCTCCAGTGTCCCTGTGCCAGTCAGAGTAAGCTGCCTAAGAAAAAGAGGCTTCTCACCTCTTCCAGCACTGCCACTCATGGTTGGTTTCTTAGTTCCACGTCGGCCGCTCATCTTTAAACTGTCGCTGACTGTGTCACCAAGAAAGAACCACC